>VXBB01023989.1:85448-302130 GCA_013399915.1 Illadopsis cleaveri
TTAAAAAAAAATCCTTTTCTATAAAAAAAAAAAAAAAAAAAAAAAAAAAAAAAAAAAAAAAAAAGAGCTCTATATAGAAGATACTTTAAAGCCTATATAAAATGAATACACAAATTAGTTCCCTTACTCCCAGGGACAAGTGGAAGAAAAGGAAGGAAGTCAAGTCGTTTAATTCAATGCCAGTACTCTTAGTTTGCATTGTTAGCCTTTGCTTGTGAACTACTTCTAATGTCTAACACCTGCTCTCCTATAAGAATCTGGTAATTGTTTAGTACCTCTTTTCAGTAATAAGGGAATCAGGAGATTTCTAGAACATTAAAGTGGTGGTTTTAGTAATTTTTTATGAGCAGTGATGATAGTACATTTGATAATGCAGTGGCTTTTCCAGAACTGGTTGCTTTTCCACTGCCTTGGATTACTACTTGGCAATGAGCTTGCAGTTTTTGCCCGTGTTCTTCAAGGTGTTTTGGTTGGTTAGTGGCTTTCTAAAGATTGTGCTTCTGATACTAGTAGCACAGTGAAATCACAGAATCCTAGCTCTTCAAGGAAAATTTTCTCTGTTTTTTGCATGCTGAAGACTCATACAGTTAGCTCTGAAATTGCTCATAACTATATTTCAGCCATTTTCAGATTTTGTATCAGAGGGAGGTTTCATCATGAAAACAGGAAGAAATTGTTTCAAAATTTCTAAAGTTTTACTGGACAAGGTATTTTTTCTCAATTGTGTTAAAAGAGTGCTTTCATATCATCAATACTGAAATCCATCTGTTAATTTACCAAGCTATTCTGGAATCAGTGCTATAAAATCTATCTGTACCACTTGTTCATTGTTTGTTCATAGTTCATGTTATGTGAGTTAAATTTCCTTCTGTTGATCGTATTTTGTTCCTTTTTTTTTACCAGTTCTTCTCTAGAAATAAAGACCATTGGCATCTGAACTGTTTTCTGACTGTATGTCTGTCATCTCTGTGTTTTTAATTCACAGTTCCCACTGAAAATGTTGCAACAATTGCAGACTGTGCCAGTGTGATTGAGGGTGTGAGTCGCAGTCGCAATGCCTTATTGAATGGAGACACAAAAAACTATGATTGGGATTCCGGATACACATGCCACCAGCTTGGGAGTGGAGCTATTGTAGTGCAGCTGGCACAGCCCTACATGATTGGATCAATACGGTAAGAGGATTTATTTTTTTCTAAATTAGAGGCCACAGTGAAATTTTTGTTGAGCAGTTATTTTCTTCAGAATGTATGACATTTGGAAATGACATTAATTAGGGGGCTAGTTCAGTAGTTGTCATTTTGCTTCTTACTTCAGTGTAACAGGCATGTTAAAAATTAAATGTGTGAATTATATGTCAAGACACACAAGTGCAATTCCAGAAAATATTACTTTTCAGAGGCATAATAGTAATAGCAGATAAATTATAAGATTAAAGTTATATACTTATTTTAAAATAGAATTTAATTGCAGTCTCACTTATGGTTAAATAAGTGCAGTTACTCTTATCCATTTCATTCTGAAAACAATTTTCTTGAAGAAAATCATCATGTCAAGTCAGCCTGGCTTCCTTTTCGCTATACAATTAGTGCTAGTTCTTACTTAGACATGGAGGGTGTAATAAAGGTACAACAACCCGAATATTGATTCACAAGGCTGGATTAATGAATGTGTTTAGATTTGGATTGAAGTTCATTGGGCTGTTTCTACTGTAAATGTGTGTATACATATGGGGATCAAAATTTTGGCTGATGTAGAGACTTAGGAAATAAATAGGAGAGCAGGATTTTTCACAGGTGAAAAGAAAAATATTCTTGCCAACTTCAGATTCTCTGACTATGAATGTTTGGGGTGTTAGTTTCATAAAATCAGGCATACAAAACCTTGTCTTAATGGCATCATGGTCTTTGAAAATTTAGACTATGTAGTCAGGGACTTAATTTGTATGCTCTGTGACAGTGAAATAAAGATTTCTGAAGTTCAGAGTACCAGTGATCAAAGACTGAAATCCCAGGTGAGCATTGACTTGCAACAGAGACCATGTACATAGATACGTATTTCTAGGAGTCCCCTATTAAGAGCTGCCAAGTGACACTTGAAAGCTCTTTTATAACTGCCAATTTCTGTTTTGTGTGGTTTGGTTTTGGCCTATGGCATTGTCATGATGGTTGTAAAACTTTG
This sequence comes from Illadopsis cleaveri, assembly GCA_013399915.1. NCBI lineage: Eukaryota > Metazoa > Chordata > Aves > Passeriformes > Timaliidae > Illadopsis > Illadopsis cleaveri. The sequence continues at coordinate 87,630 of VXBB01023989.1, forward strand.
AAGATAAAGTTTGACATTAGACATCCAGGCAAATCCCTAAGCCAACAAAAGTAGTGTTTTATGTGTATGCAAGCTGTAGATGTTATGCATAATGCAAGTCCAGCATTGTTCTCACTGTGTGAAATGAGTAAGTGTGGTTGGCAAATTCCCACACTCATTTGAGTTTGGTGTTGTTAATATTCTATTAAATATTGCATCTCAAGTAGAAAACCAAGCAGGACTCAGATTTCTTTAAATAGATAAATGAAAGTGTAATTCCATCATTTTCATGACACTTTAAATTTAAGATGGCAGTTAAGGCTTTGGTCATAAAAAAGAGTAAGAGAAGAATATAACAGAAATTCATAGTTTCTCAGTCTCTCTGTCTTACTGTTTTCTGTTTTCCTTCATTTGATGCATTGTACCATCTTTTCCAGTTAGTGAAAAAACCTGACTTTCCTATAATAAATGCTATGCTATTGTTTATTCTGGTGCAGAATATTTTTAATAAATTTCTTTATTAAATATCGTGCTAGGTGAAATGAACGTTTGGTTGCCAACAAATGATAACTATGTAATCAGCAAGTGTGTCAAGCAAATTAAAAAAAAAACTCCAAACATTACATATTCAAAATTCATAGGCATTTAGTGATTTATGTGGTATTGAATTGTACAGGTACAGGTTCAGAATCTCATCTTTCTTTGTCAGTTTCCCTGCATGTCTAGTACAAACAAGATTAATAGCTTACTTTATAAAAATAACAATAATAAACATCATAGTCTGGGGTATCTTCTGGCAGAGGAGACTACCTGCATTGCCTAGAGACAGAAATGCTAGCAGCATGACGTTTTTCCCTTTTTGTGTACTGCCTAGAACAAGGGCTTTGAGTTGCAGCCGTGTCTATTGTGGGTCATGGGCAGCCAAGGGAAGCTGCCCCTTGGAGTGGGGAAGTGAAGTTTTTCTGTGTGGCATCTACAGCTTTGGCAAGGGTCTGGAACAAGTTCTATATTAAGCAGTGCTAAAGATGGTGACAATGGTCTTTTTATTCAGCATCAGGAAGTCTATGTTTGGTACAAAAATCCAATTATATATAAACATAGATGACAGCAAAAAGTCTTAGTATTTAATCTTAATGGAAGCAAGAGAATTTTTTTGTTAACAGAATGTCTGCCACAACTGATTGAACTGTATTCACTGCTTGTTTTCCTGCTGTTTGCTTGTTTGAAAACTCCCTTGATCTCATGTTCCCACCTAATAGAAAAAAAATCTAGGAGCATTTGCTTTAGGCTGGCAGTACATCATGACTACAGAATGACATGAATTCCACTGCCCTCAGAAACTGAGTCATTATACCCATGGGTTTGGATTTTAAGTGAATAATTAGGAATTAAAGTATGTATCTTTTTAGTTCAGAAACACAAATGTGCCATTGAATATATTTATTTCAGAGAGGGTAAATATATAAACCTTTGAAAAAAGGTAGTAGCTGCTTTTGGTCTATAGAAATGGGAATATCACTGGAGAGAGCCTCCAAGACATATGTTACCATGGCAACTAAATTCTGAGTATGAAAAAAACAGAAGACCTATTGGTGTTCAAATATGCCTTAGAAATGCAGAGAGTTGAATGTTTCCGGAATATATATTGTATGCATCCTTTCTGCCAAAGTCATTCCAATGTCTAAGAATCTTAGCACCCATCAGGTTGGAAGGGACTTGATGGAGAAGACATTTAGCATCAGGTTGTTTCTCAAAGGAGGGTCAGTTATGAAAAAAACCCATCCCAATCAAGGCTTTATGCACTCAGGTCTTGAAAATTTCCAAGGCAGGAAATTCCACAACTTCACTGGGTAGCCTGCCATAACCCGTTCTCAGATATTGACAAGTGTTGTTAGGCTCCTCCCCAGCCCCAAGCCTCATGAACATTTTGATGGTCCACTGCTGGAATTGCTGAGATGTATCCATGTTCTATTTGGATCCAAAAAAGTATTCAGTATGCCAAGCATGATCTAACAAGTACAGAACAATAATCTCTTTCCATTGTTTTGCTGGCCCAGTTCCTGTTACTCCAGTTCCATTTCTGCCTTCCAGCCTTCATTTCTGGGAAGGCACACAGGCAAGTAATGACATCTGTTTAATTTGACTCAAGGAATTCCATGGGAGACCATGTTGAAAATTTGTTAACATTGAATATGTCTTCATCTATTTGAATATAAATTTAGAGCTCTTGACTTCCACATCAAAATTTACTCAGAAATTCTGAAAGAGGTCTAATGACAATCACAGCTCAATACTGTTTTCTAATACAGAAGACATGGAAAACATGGAGATTTCAACCCATCCCCTTCAATCCAAATTATTCTATGATCCTATGTTGTTTTTTGTCACCCTGATTTTTCAGCCTTATGATGTTTTTACATTCTTGGAGTTCTCATGATTGTAACATAAACAAAGTAGATTGTTTTCACATTCCTCTCTGTGATGGACTTCTGGCTTGACCAGTGGGGTCAAAGGGGTGTTAACCTTGTCCCCCAGTCTCGGGTCAAAGTCCAATCCCTATTTAAACCCTGAACCCAAAAATAAATTTCTTCTTTTTCTCGCTCTCAAGCTGACCGGTGAGTGTCCTTCTTTTAGTGTCCTCTTGCGACAGTTTTGGGGTTTTTTTAAAAATTGTTACTAAATATGGTCTTTTAGATTATGAAATTTTAAAAAATATTTAAGAATTTTATTCTTTCATTAGTTCTCAGAACAGCTTACAAGATACTTGGAACAGTTAACAGAGTAAATGTTAGTTTAGATGTTTTTCCACATAGTTGCCTGTCTGAACACAAAATACCTTTCTCCTTTTAGTCCCTGAAAAGGCCCATATTAGTGACAGAAAAACTATAGTATTTAATTAGGAACAGAAAGACAGCAACTGGTGTGTGTAACGTAGTAAACATAATTTAATTTTTAAACGGCTAAAACGTGAATATTGCAGCAGCTGCCATATCACAATAACTTTCTGTCTGATTCACCCTGCATTTATCTGGAATAGAAATATAATACTATTATACTACAGTCTTTGGCTGGTTTTTCCTATAAATTAAAAAAAAAAAAGAAAGGATTTGTTAGAGTGTATGTGGTAGAGATGGAATTCCATGCCATAGTGATTTTCATGTTAGAATACATAGAAATACTTCTTGTCTTTAGAAAAGTACTACTTGAATGAGCTACTTATCCAACTTTAATCTTTTTGGAGACTTTAATGCTAGTATGAAAATGATAGCTTTTCATGTTCAGACTAATCCTTAAATTAACAAACAGCATCAGTGAACTTGAATGTGTTTTCTGTTTGCTTATACCATCGTCATATACATCTGTTATGCTTTCTGATTTTCCATACCATTTCCATTTATGAAGGTTTTCTTTCTTTGCTGCTCATTTTCTGTGCTTGCCTGGCTCAAGAGTAAAATCATGACTCAGAATGAATGACCATAGGAACACTTAGAAAATATGCAGAAATTTTGTCTCCCTTGTCGCATCTTTGTAGGAAGAAAGACTGGTTTCTTGCAGGGTAACTACTGAAACATAAATATCTGCAGAAAATTGAAGAGGTTTAAAGACAACCAGAGGCAAAAATGCAGCAACAATTATATAAAAACCCCCCTTCCGTGTGGAAGGGTTTCTTTCTTTGTCTTTCTCATTCAAGATGTGTCGCTACCTCATGTTTTAATTTCTGTCTTTTGGGTTTCTACAAGTATGCAAGTGGTTTATGAACACAGTACTGTCAAACACTTACCTGTATGTTCTCTGTAGTGACTTCTAGTACTCAGGAAGCAGGTGTCATCCTGTCAGGTGCATGACTAATATTGTTTGGTATTCTGCTAATACCTTGGGTGTATGTAGTTATACAGCAGTCTGAACTAAACAGCAACAATCTTTTTTACAGAAATCTAAAAATAAAAAGTAAGCACAGACAGCAAAAAATGTTTTCAGAAACGCAGAACATTCAATCACAGGGCAGCACATGACATTTAGGGACATACTGTTTAAAAGACTACTGCAGCTTTTTTTTTTTTTTTTCTTTTTGCAGCAGGTAGCCAGTATAATCTTTTCCTATGCCTGCAATGTGAAGTTTTATTCATATTTGAAAAGCTTTTATTTTATAAAGTGAGGCATTGTGAACATGTGATGCAAACAGCAATGTCGTATTAAATGATTCACAGGCTTACACTCCAGATACCCAAAAAAGAAATATGTTTAAATCTCACAGTGTTGCAGGGTGTAAGCTGGATAAATCTTCACTCGATTTTTCTTTCTCAATCCTGAGGGCAAGATACACTAATGAGCTAATTTAGCATTTTTTTTCAATATGGAAAGTCCTAAGAACATGGGCAATTTTGTTGTAAACAGATGCATTTCCAATGGGTATAGTTCTGACTTTTTAAGTGGAATATTCTCCTTCCTGTAATTTAATATTCATCTTAGCAAAACATAGCTTTGCTAAAAAAGTTCAGCATGGTAATTTGCCTGTAATGTGTTGCAAAGATCGTTGTGCCTGGCATAAAAAGTGGCCTTTGTGCTCAGTGTGCACTAGTGAATATTCTAGTTGTCACCTGAAAGTTTTTCACTGCTTATCCAGAAAGGCATTTCAAACAGAGTAAATTCCAAATAAGTTCTACTGTCAGTCTACATCCTGAGTTTCTTCTAAAAAGCTAATAGAGAACAATAACTTCCTTTTTTCCATCAGAAGTATCAAAGAAACAGAAATCTCCATTTAGCATTCATGCAAAGTCACTTTGGAAAAGATGCTGATTTTAATTCACTCATTGTTGGGTTTGTAATAATTGTAAACTGCATGATTTTTAAACCTATTTAATGAGATTAAGTTGATTTGGGAGACAGCAATTATATATTTTTGAAAGGAACAAATATGTCCTGTTAGCCTTTTGCTTTAAAACCAAGCCAGCTCTGTTTTAATTACAGTATTGTTAGCTGAAATTACAGTCACCAGTGTGCTTCTGATATTCAAACTCTTGATCATAGCTTTGAAAACATAGATCAAGGAAACAGCAATGAGTCACCATGATAAAAAGGATTCTATTGAAAAGCATAATTAGCAACATTGTGCTAGCCTTTTTAAAGGAAAACAAATTTATAATTTTTTTTATTTTTCCTCTTTTTTATCATTTAGAAGACTTGGTTTAAATATAAGTGTTAAATCAATTTAGGACCTGTTGATTAATAGTAGTTACCAAATAGAGGATTGTAATCAGTAAACTTCTTTTTTTAAGAAAATGCACTTCATTCAGCATCTTTGGAAGCCTTTCAGCTGTAGAAAAGCAGAATGGGACTAATCAGATGGAGGAGAGGTGTTGAAGTTGAGTGGTTATGTTTTGGGCTGTGGGATTTTTTTTAAGTCTGTCATGATGCCACAGACAACTCTTCACTCTTTTTTTACTAAGTCAACTCTGAATTTTTTAATTTGCAGATAGACAGTATTCATATGTGCTAAAAGACTTTTGTTCCAAGTGTTTTAGTTTAGCTTCTTAAAGCTGCTTTTGACAGCATATTATTTCTGATAATATTAATGAGCTAGATTCATCATCTAGGGAATTTGTTTGGAATGTGCTTGGCCACTAGACCTAATTCCACTTTTAACACTGGGATTTCAAGAGCTGAAAAGAAAGGGCTGAGCTAGGTAGTTTCCCTCTGTACTTGGTGTTGGGAGACTGCACCTCAAGTACGGTGTCCACTTCTGGGCTAAATATCTCTTACAACAGGGAGATAATGCCCATATAAAGAAAAGTAAAGAATATAAATTTGCCAGATGTGAGTTTTGATAATACTTGAGCTAAATGCCATCCCTGATGCCTTAGATCTTCCTCTCTGTAAGACAAGTGTGGAAATCAAAGGCTATTCAATATCACCTAGTGCTCTTCCTGAAGGAATGCATGTTTGTTAAACCTATTGTCTTTCTTTTTCTTCTGCCTTTTCAGCAATTTGTTTAACAGTTTTTTTTCCTTTTTTCCTCTTCTGATGAACCAGGACTGGAAATTCCTATTTTCTTTTTTTTAAAATATATTTCTGATATATTTACCAAAACCAAGAAAATACAATTAAGAAGGCAGCATAATCCTTTTAATCACCTAACTGTTTTTTTTTCTGTCCTCTCCTAAACTGACTTTTTGAAACAGATCTTTGCATCTTGTCTAAAGAAGGCAGTGGCATGTGGCAAATAAATGACAAGTAATTGGATGAATAATAGATTAATGTTCGTAAGTTGGTTATTATAAGCCTGTAAGTCTGTTACTGGCCTCAGGAAATTAAGAATAGAGACACTGTAGTTTGAAATGGAAAAAAAGTGAGGACTTTGTTGAGTGTTAGAGGTGCATTCCAAAAGAAACAGTTACATTTAGAAAGGATTAAGTGGAGAAAGTAAAGGGCTGGAAAAATTTAAAGGTTGGTTTGATGTTTGTTTAACTTACCACTCAACAACTCCTTCATACCTAGGTTGCTACTTTGGGACTGTGATGATCGGAGCTACAGCTACTACATTGAGGTTTCAACAAATCAGCAGCAGTGGACCATGGTGGTGGATCGCACAAAAATTTCCTGCAAGTGAGTTTAGTTTTTTCCACTCATTGGCACAAATCAAGAACTGGAAACTGGGGGTTTTGGTGGGATTTTTGTTCACTACTTACATAGGTTACTCTGAAAAGAATGATCGTTACATAACCTGTAGATTAATGCAAGACTTTCAAACCAGAATCAATTTCTTAAAGTTGGTACTGAATCTTCAGACAATCCATTGGATTCTTCATTCATAAAAAGTCTGCCTACCATACCCTTGGGTTTGTGATCACTAGAAGTGAAACTCTGTTTTTCTAGAGGTCACATGTTTATGGTGACCCCTGGTGTCAAACCACCCTGCCTTGAGAAATGTGGTACGAGAGGGAAAAGAGCATACTTGGTAAAGGATTTTGCTAATCAAATGTCTTTCTCCCTTACCAAAAGGCATAAGTGTATGCCATCTGAAGAGAGTGGGGAGAGTGAGGGTAGGAGCAAAACCACGATAAACTACACACTTGCCGAAGCTTGACCTTGTCTCTGTTCAAAAGTAGAGTAGCTGACATGCACCGAACACTCTGCTTTTGAAAAGCACTCTTCCAGAGAAAAAGAGTGCTCCTTAAGCAGAGATAAGAAAAGAGAAAAACTTCCATTTTCATTTGAATACTTAAATCAGGAGAAATCAGGCATGAATACTCTCCACATGTGCACTCTCTGTTGTCTTTACTGCAGTTCCTGCTGATAAAATCCATTCCTCAAATATGGAAGAATAATTTAGTGCTAAAGAGCTTTCTTAAACCATGTGATAACGGTTCTAATTCCTAGCAAAGAATGACCTAGATACTGGTTGTGGGACTGAAAAGACAGTCTGCAAATTTATGTATTACATATCCAGAAGCCAAGTATTCTCAGCATTCAGTGAATGTTGATGGGATGTGATTTCCTCATTAAGCCCTGGGGAAGCTCAAAATTATAAAAATCTTACATCTTTCATTTTTCCTGAGTCAGTTTTCCATAAGATTTGCTTGCTTTCTTTGGACAAAATTCAAGTCATCAACTTATATGGGGTCAGCCCCCACCCATCTTGTATTTGTGCCAACCAAAACAAAATTGATTTTACAAATTCAGAGGCATTCAGAATTCTCAGTTTGTCACATCAAGCAAGAGCGTTACTTGGTCCTTTGCAGCAGCACTGCTGACACACATTTTTCTAAAGTTTATATTTCATCTCTTAACAAACAGTGTGACTCAAATGCTTTACAATGCACTCTAGACGTGCTGGTGGAGGAGAACTTGACATGTCCTTTCAGTGCCTATAAAGGGCAGGGTATTGATGAGCAAACCTGGGTTCTGCCTGCAGGTCTGGAGAATGATTAAATCTTTACTCGTTCTCAAAGACATCTCAGCATAACAGATAAAACTCATCTTTTTGTCTGCCTCCAGCAGTGGGAGCACTAAAAGGCTGAAACCACAAAAGGGAGACAAGGAGATATCAGGAATCTTTGTACACTTTCTCCTTTTACATTGTGATATTGAAAGCCTTCTAACAGTCAAAAGGAGCACTTGCTTAAGTATGCACAGTGCAGGTGAAATTGCTGATAGACTGCCCAGTTCAAATATCTTTTAACCATGTTCAAACCACTCTTTTTTGCTTTTTTTTTTGTTATTTTCAAAGCCTTAGCCTTGAGCAAATAAAGGTACATCCCTAAAGTAAAGAAAGCTGCCTTCTTTGGGTATACTTCAAAATCTTGATTCAAAACATAGGTACTCTGGAAGTTCTCAAAGCTGTGACTGCAGGAACAATTTTCATGTGGATTAAAGAATTGCATTTTGCCTAACTTCTTGCTCTGACAGATGTGCAGTCAGCTGGTGTAATGCCAGTCTTTATTCCTGAAGTCTACAGACATAGTGTTCTAGCACTGTCTGTAACTATCTCCTTTAAACAGATAAAAAGACCTGGTCATGAAGCTTCCAGATTTCACTGGCCATCAGATTTCAGGTGATTTCTTTGCATCCGATAGCATTTTTTTATGTTCAATTTATGTCACTTGCCTTTATGATCAGAAATACAGACTGATAGAAATATAGACATTTCAGTCAAAGAAAGCTAAATAGGTTTCATTTTATATTCAGGTATGATTTGCAGAAATGCTGAAGTTATTTCAGCTCAAAAATCATTTTAATTGTAATGGCAGTTTGATAACTAAGTATATGTATCATATAAAAATAAATATATACTATAATATCTATAATATCAGTAGTTTTTCTCTAGTACATATGTTGAATAAATGTATAAAATGCTATATAACTGCCAAATATATGCTATAAACTGCCAACTGCTACAAATGTTAGGATTGGTCTGTAAAGAACAGAGCATTGTAAGTTCATACAGTGTATAATTACATACAGTACTGGAACACTCATTTTTTTACTGAAAAATACTGAAACGCAGTATGATCTAAAGAAGCCAGACTCTTAATGCTTAAAAACAGTTGAATGTAGAATGGAAGAGACCTCATCATTCAGTGGCTCATGTGCTGAATGAAGGCCCTCACATAAAATTGTTGGATAAACTTTCAGTATGGTGGTAGAGACTTCTGAATGAAGAGGGAAAAATTGAACCAGTCACTGCCAGGAATATGTGAAGAACTAACTTTTTGGGTTAGTTTCTGTAATTAAAAGGAAAAAAAAGCTCAGATTGAAAACCTGGGGAGGGTTGCCATGAAAACAAACAACTTGTTTTCACTTTAGATAATTTTAACAGCAACAACAAACAGAGAAGATAGAGTTGGATTTTAACCAAAATTAACAGATGCTGGTAAAGCGGAGGTGGTGCAGTTTTTCTGGTTTACTGTCATAGTGTAATGGCGAAGATGCTCCTGCTGAATGCAAAGGATTTCTTTTTTATCTGTCTGTCCTTCTTAGCATTACATTGGTATTTTTAGTCTACCTCTGAATGCCTTCTGTTGCTGATTTACAGGCTCCCCAAGGAAAAGGAAGGATCAAACTGAAGCACTGTGCCTGAGTTTGACTCACCATCAGATTTAGGCAGACAGTTACAATGCTTACATTTGATAATTTTCATTAACCAGACTAGATCATACAGGGATAGAAACAACAGTACCCTCATCTGTGTTCTCTGTGTTTTTGAATGTTGTGCTCCTCTCTCATTTGGATGAAACAAAACAAATCTTTTACTAATGTGGTGCAATTTTGCAGCTATTTTTTATCTCAGCCAAATCCTATTTTTTTAAATGAATATTTGACATCTCAGCCTCAAATGAACTAATCCTATGTTGGTATAAAAATTGCCTTCACTTAGACTTGTGTCTTTGTTTAAGGAAAATAAGAAGTAGATATGTCTTTCCATGGGACTGTGATTGCCTTCTTGACTGCAAACACCTCTCAGAGGAACAGTCATCTTTTACATGTATTCCTGTCAGGCTCAAATATTGATTCTTTCTAAAAAGTATGCTCCAAATTACATCTGTTTCTCTTATCAGTACTGGAGATGTGAATGCAATATAAGTGTTGATAAGGTCTTGAAATCCTGAGATTACCCATTCTGGCATTAGTCCTGTGTTTAATATATTGCAGTAGACTGAAGAAAAATAACTCATTTGCTTTCCAGTGTAGAAAATCAAAGTGGATGTAGTTAAAACATAGGAGAATTTCACAGGGACCCACATTTGAAGAGACAGAATACTTCCATGAGAAATTTAGCATTACTTGTAATATTCCCTATTAATTTTCCTGTCTTCACAGATATGTGGGTAAGAGTTCTTTCTGTGGATAAGACTTTTTTCCTTCGCTGTTTGCTGCTTGGCTTTCTGGCTACCTGTTCTTGCAGTGGAGTTACACTGCTGTGGAAATCATTAGCCTGCTGTCTTGCAAGTGTTCTGTGAGGTCTCCAAATAATTTTTGCTCAATTGCTGGCACAAGGGGTAGGATGAACCGTCTGCCAAACACAGACCTCAACAGACACCTTTGATAATCGGGAAGTGGCAAAAAAACCTACAAGAAAGAAAATTAAATTATGTTTAAAGATCATATATTGGTTTTGGCAGACTACTGAGGCTTGAACTTCCTCTTTAAACTATCAGTGCGCTGCTTTAGGTTGTTTTAATGGCATTTTTAATGTAGTATTTTGTGTAAATTAATAATTCAGTGCTCAAAGGCAGGAAGTGACAGGCAGTCCTAACCTTCTCCCAGTTCTAAAAGGCTGAAGAAAAAACTGGATGTCTGTTATCTTCACAGGGGAAGCTTGTGTACCTTCCCTAAGTGAGAGCCAATTAATGCATACTGGTTGTGTAATTGACAATTTTCACATGCTCTGTGGAGGCTATTTTTTTTTCTTTTCCACAATAAGCTGTTTTTCTCTACACACTATGACAGTAATGAAAAACAGTCATGTTCCCTTCTATTTTTAAAAACGTTTATGATAAGTGGACTTGAGTGTGTTAGTGTCGAACAGTGGAGACTTGCACTTGTTAAGAGAATTTGCTGACAGAGTCTGAAAGTCAAATGAAAAACAGAGGATACCAAAGGCCAGTAGGAGAACCAGACCTCAGAGTTAATGACACTTCTGATAAAATAAACCCTGCAAAGACAAATACTGAGCAGGCTATCACGGTGCTCATCAACTCAGTATCGTTCTTCAAAGTTCTTTTCTTTGTAGTTATTGTGAACTTGATCTAATCCCTTGGCAGCAAGCATAATGTGTTCTGTCTAATACTGTGATGGAATTTGGGAGACAATGAATATTGTTTACAGGTGGACAGTTCTAAAGCAGTTCTTATCAGCTGTCTGTTTGGCTGGTTGAGATTTTCTTGTGGCAGGCATTACTGGGTTTCCAGGAGGTTTATAGCATACTGCATTATACACATATTTTTAATTCTTTGTTATTCAGAATGTTCTTCTGTTATAAATGTGTAAAAGCTGCCAAACTTAATTTCACGTTTGCATTGCTTATTGAGTTGTTACTGCATAATAGCTGTTTCAGATTCTCAATTCTCAGTTCAGTTCCCCTCAATTTTTTTTTCTGTAGTTTATGTATAAATCTAATCAATACTTTCATGTGAAACAACCTTTGGGGTGTGGATGCAAGATTGATTATCAAAATTTATTAACCATCTTCTGATCAATTTCTTTAGAATAATTTTCAACTTTGAAGTTTTTGCTGTTGTCCAGTGTTTCATATTTCTACTTTATGATGCTTTATGTGCATTTCAAGTTTTTATTCATTACCCTATTTTACTTGATAATAATTCACAGGTAAAGAACACCTAGAGAGATCTAGGTCATGCTCTTAACAGTCCTAAGCCACTTTCCAAATGTACAGAAAAATATTTTCTGTGTTGTCTGAGGATTTCAAGTGAGAAAATACTTCTTCTCTAAGCAATAATAGTGGCAAACTCAAGTTGGATTTTTTTCTTGGGTATAATTTGGTGAAACCATGTTAGTATCTATAATGATATGATTATTTCTTCTGCTATTGAAATAATATTTGAAGTGTATTAATATCTATCCTCGTAACAGCACGTGACACATTAAGTACTTATATTCGTAGTTTCTTATATTTAACCACAAACACAGCAGTTTTTTATTCCTGTCCTCTTCTAGTTCTTGCACTTCACTGCATGATCCCATTTCTAGAACTCCCTTGCATCAGCTGTCACTCATCATTATTCTCCTTAACTACTTCCACAGAACTGTTTTCTTGCATGATAAAATAGCTCAAACGTTTCTCTGCTCTGTTTCCAACTGCCCGTATGCCTGCATCACATTTCTTCTGTTGTTTCCCATCAGTTTTGCATGCATCTGTGGTCCTGTCATACCTAGAATGAGAAAACAACATTTTCCTTATTTCTGTGTAGTCCTTAATTCTGTCTCATTCCTGAGCTCCCAAGTGGTAGGGTGGAACAGGATAAAAGGAACTGCTATTGTACCTGTGATGTCAAGCAGATTTTTTTGACGATACTTTGTCCTATTTTACATTAAGTTAGTTTCACAGCAAAAGTCTTCTTGTACCTCTTCTTCTGTCAAATGGAGTATATTTCAACTATGGTTCATCCTATTTATTTCACATGAAGAAAATTTCACAGCAACTCTCTGAAATCCAGATGCCTGCTCCAGGGTTGCTGAACTCACTGTAGCCACATTCATACAATACAAAATGAAATATATTCAAGCAAGATGTCTGGGAAATTGCTACACTGTTAAGCTCAATTTCAAGTCTCACTTCAGAAAAAAACCCTAAGAGTTCTCATTAGTCTGTTCATTATCCTGGTAATAATGCCTACTGGAACAAGTCAGACAGATATAAAGGGTCATTTTGTGTAATTATTGAGCTTTTAAGCCCTGCACGATTGAGGCATTGAAGTACATATTTTTCCCTGTGTTTATATCCTCACATTTTCAAAAGATTCCAATAAGGCAAAAGAAGAAAGACTCCAGCTTCACAGTGCTGTCTTATTAAGCACAAAGAATTAAGATTTCACAGAGAGACCAGAGTTTGCATTTCAGAGCATTAGGAGCCTCTCAGCAGTGTTGAATTTCTGCATCTAATATTTCGTTTGCTAGCGTCTACTTTAGGTGACTTTAGCTTGATTGAAGAAAGGTCTGGCTTCTTTAAAGTTACATTTCTTAAGAGCAGTTCAGGATCACAAGGTTTTCAAATTGTTAATTTGTCTTTTCTGTTTTTCCACTTCTACCTTCAGTTCCTTGTGTTTGCTTTTCACCCACAAATATACACAGATCTCTTGAGACAGCCTTCAACAGAGTAACAAGGAACTACAAACGGCAGTGTCCTATTCTGCCTTAAATGTTTTTCCATGTATTTGTTCACTACAGCTCTACATGTACCATAATCATTAAACTTTGGCCTTGCTCCATTTTGCTCTGCGGCTGCCATGGTCTTGTCTCCTCTTCAGGCACATTGCTGTGAGGAGAGTTGTGAAAACACCACAGTAACTCTGACATCAATTTGGATGTTAGCTCAGTTCTGCCTCAGAGAAAATAAGCAATACCAAATAATACCCACAATATCACTACCTGTTTCTATTAGGTATTGGGTTTTTCCCCCATCCCAGCAAAGGCTTGAATGTCTCTTTGGAGACCAGCAAAAATGGTTAAATTAAAAATAGATATATGTATTGCTGTAACAATCTAGAAAAAAACACTTTAAAAAGAAAAGGCAATTCAGTATGTGTAAAATATTTGTAGTATAGTCTTCTATTCAAAATAACAAATCAAAACAAACAGTCATTTACTTTCAAGAATTATTATCTTGTGGCAGTACATTGGATTACCTTCACAGTCATAATTCTCTCTTGAAGATGTCTGTGTGGGCGTGCATATACCCACATGCATGTAGACGCACCCACACATGGACCCTCTCAGCACCTGTAAAAATAAATATTACTATTAAAAAAGTTATCCAAATTGTACATGTCTCCTGTGAAACTGGCCCATTTATCTGCCTGCAATAAGAAAGGAATGCCTAATACCTGAACTGTTGTTTTGTAGCTATGTTTGTTTACTTTGAAATTCATTGTTGCTTAAGATAATAAACTAACGAATAAGAGATACCCAAATATTCATGATCTAGAGTGTAAGTTGGTTTTTTTTGTCTGTAGCTCTTTCTTACAGGCAAAATCATTAAGTAATACAGCAACTGTTGACATCTCCTGGTACTGTCAGGAGGCCAGTCAGGTGTTAACATGTCAAATCAAGAGATTTGCCCTAATTTGGTTGTTGATATTCAGGATCTAATTTCATCAAAACTCTGAAAAGTACACATTTGTTTATGCTAGCCAAAACAGGTATGGTCTTTAGGGTTACAGATGTTTGCGTTAAGATTCATGCAGTATGAAGCCATTGGTTTATTGCCAGTAATGTTTTTACCAGGACAGATTATAACCATGAAACACAAAGTCGAAGAATTATTATATCTTTAGGTTCATCCTTTGAGGTTTTCTGCACTATATGGCACGTAGTCTATTTTTTTAGAGTAATGCTTTGTCAGTTTGTTTCATATACTTAAAGAGATGATGCTTCCATTTTGCTCTTTGCTTTTCTATTACACTGAATTTCCACAGTGAGAATTTTTTATTTCTCAATACCGGTACAGAACATCATCATATTACCTAATGTCATTCCATTATTTTTCTTCTATACCTGTAAACTAATTTTTCTTTCTTAAGAGATTTCATATATTTCATGTACATATTTATAAAATCATTCTACCTTTTTCCTGATAGCTTGGTTGCTATGCAAACGAATTTTGCCTGACTTTGTTTTGTGCTGTTTCATCATGAGTCATGTTTCCTTTCTTTTTGAAATTATATTTGTGAAATTTTATCCAGTTTTTTGTCTATAAGTTTGAAGGCAGAGAGTTTCCAACTAAACACTAAAATTCAGTTTACCAGACACTATTATGAGGGATTTTCATTTTTTCTGCTCAAAAAGTAACAGAAGAAAACTTGTATTTGTTACTTTTGTCTATCGTGGTTCACTTCACTCTGATGCCTAAAATTACTGCAGTCATGGATTCAGGTTCAGGGTTTTTAGTGGGTGAGTTTCAGTCTGGGGTCACAAGGCTTTCCTTTCTGACATTGAGGTTAATAGATAATTCACTGTGGTAGTAGAAAGGGTAACAGTTTTCCTCCCTTCCATTACCAAACCTCACTATGCTTGTATTGCTGTTGGGAGGAGGCACCTGCTGATTTACTTTTTTCACTGTTTTATTCTTCTTAGAGGCTGTGGTTCAATTTACTGCATTCCTTGGAGGTTTGACATGTCAATTAGATGTTATCGACAGTAATAGAAGAGCGGTTGCTGTAAATGCGAAGTTTTTACGAGTGGGCCATGAAATTACACCCAGGGGAATGTAAGAGACACGTGCGATAAATAGTGTTAGTGTACACACTCCAAAGAAACTGACTAATAGGGAGCATGTTTCCGCCTCATATCTCTAAAAGAATTGTTTATATATTTGTCTTTCATCAACTTTTCCATTGGTATGAAAAGTTATATAATAAAAGTAACCCACAATCTGTTGTAGATTTATGGGGATGAGAAATCTTCAAAGTTGAAAGCATCCCATTAATTGTATTATTGGGTATGTTATTGCATTGGATGGCTTTTCATATCTTTGTTACCAGTGTGAACATCAGGAGCAATAACTATTGGTAATAAGTAAGCACAAAAAACCCAGTTCAACCTCTGGGATTATGCAGACTTGTCATGTGCATGTGTGCCCTGATGTACACAGCAGGAAGATGAACTCTCAAGTTACTCCAGTTCACAGCCTTCATCTGCTGTCAGCTTCATCTGCCATGCCAATTCCCAAGGATGTGTGTGTAGGTACTACGTGCACAGTTCTCGCTACAACATAGAAGTTTGGCTCATGGCCTTCTACCAGTTTCCAGCAAATTGTTAATAACTTAATTTTGTGCAAAATTTTAAAATATAAACTATATTTTGGGGAGTACAGAAAGGCGACCTATTGAAACTAAAAAAAAAAGTTGTAAGCAAGCTAAAGTGTGTGAGCTTATGCAGTACAGAAATGATAGCAGCTGCCTACATTGGTATGTGGAAATATTTGAAAATTGATTGCTTCATTTAGATAGAAAGATAATTATTGCATTCCATTTTCTCATAGTTTAATTTAATTACTATATTAATTTAATTACTATAATTTAACATTTTCTTCTTTTAATTCCTTTTCTAAAAAAGTGAAAATGCCAGCACTGAGCCTTTGAAAGCAGGTGTTACTATACAGAGTCTTTCAAGTGAGAAGTTTTATAAAGATGTCAGAAAGCCAGTAAAGACTTCATGAAATCTATTTTATGTCAGAATTTTTTTCTAGTAGGTCTGTTTTGTCAAGCCCACATTTGGTTTCTAAAACAAATCCTCTGCAATACAACATTTCTAGCAGTTTAGTAAAGGATTCTTATAGGGGACAGATACTTTGTTTGGAGTGGTGCTAGGGACCAAATATAGAAATTATCCTACAAATAGCTACAAATTTAGTTCAGATGCTTTCAGAATTATGCAATTCTTAAGGGAAGTTTATTTACAATAAAAGCTTTTGAGGGAAAGTTGCCCAAAAGGTGTTAATGAATGTTTTTACTTGTCAATATATAAAGCTATTATGTATCAAATACTGCAGTAGATGACTTACAGTATTTATAATTATTCTCACATTTATTCTAGACTCTCAAAATATTTATACAAACCATTTTTATTACCTCTGTTAGTACTTAAAGTCCTTTTTGGCTGTTCGATTTTTGGAGTTTTTTTGCCAAGATGCATAATTAGGTCAGTTTTGCCTCCATCTCTGAGAGCAACAGATAAAGAGTTGTTGCTTCCAGCTTGTACCTTCCTTGCTTCCTTAGGAGTCCCATGTTTAATAGGCCACCTTTTGAGAAAGTGCTGTCATGGTCACAGCATGAGATGGAAACTCAGTTTTGGCTGAGGTAGACCAGTGGTAGAATTTATCTTAATTGACTTCAATTTATGAACCGAAACATTGATGACCTTTGATTCCTAACAATATTTTCTTTCTCATGCTTTATCTTCCCCCCTCAGTGGCTTGGGAGGCTGGATGGCAAGGGGTTGGCTGAGCTGGCTACTCAGTCTGATTCTTTTATGGGTCTGTCTTTCTGAATTCCTATGTTAAATTACAGCTGTAACAGGACGGGGAGTATTACTTCACTTCATTGTTTAATACTGTTATGGTGGAAAACATGGGTTTTATAGGCAATTTATAAGGTAGCTGTAGACCTTTTTATAACAAAGAGTATCTGTATAACAATTACTTTTTATAGCGTTTAAGGTGTGTGTTTCTGTGTTTATTTTATAGTTACTCCATAAGAGAGCTTAGTATGGTATTCATTAACAAAGCAGGGGGTGTAACATACCATGCAGAACATACTGTGGTACTCCTCCAGTCTCAGTAAGCTTGCTTATCTGTGCACAAGGTTTTTTTATTTGGCAGCATCACATGCTGGTTACAATCTGCCTTCTTTATATCAGTGCAGTCATCAGGCTAATATATAGAAAAAGGACACAATTCTTCTTTCATTTTCCTGCTTTTACAAATTTCATTAAAAAAATACATAGTCACAGTTGAAAAAGTCTACGTCCAAATAAGCTAAGAAGTGTTCGATCACCTACTGTAGAATAAGGCATATGTGGATAAACATTAGAAAGTAAAATGGAGATTACATTTGCTTCCCAGTCTGCTTTGCCTTTTTTTTTTCTTGAAGTGAGGAACAGAAAAATGGAAGTTGTATGTCATCTTGGAAAGTGAGGAGACAGGATGTGCACATTGAAAATGCACATGCTTAGCCTAAAGCAAGCCTTGATATGAATATGATATGGTTATTACAGCTTGGTGAATGTTAGTTACGTGTAATAGCTATCTCCTTTGTCTGACATCTTTAGCCTGAACTGGGTTTCACTCTGATCAGTGCTGCTCTGGTAAGCCCACAGTGTGGTAGTATTCTGCAGTGCCACTGGCTCATTAGAAAACCTCAATAAAATATAAGCTTCCACTTCTTTCTTAATGTGTTCTTTCTGGAAGAGAAGGAAATAATGGGGAAGAATCACTATTTATGTCCTATTATGTGTAATAAATCTTTAGAAAGATAGAAGCTTTTCTTAGAAATAACTAGGAAAATATTCCAAAGGCTGAAAAATCCATTATGTTCTTTAGAAGGTGAATTGCTTTTTTGGAGCTATAGATAGTTTAAGGAATAGCAAGGTATTTAATTTAATTTAGCTGGACATCAGAATTTCTTGCATTCTTCTTGCAATAGCCTAATATGGAAAAAGACAAGAAGAAATATGAAAGTGGCATGATTTCTCGTGATCTTTTTCCTTCCTCTGAATAGAGTGTGATGAAGAGATTGTGAGATGCACAAGGCCATCAGGTTTTCAGCTGTTGCTGTTAGAGAGGTGAAAATTCTTGGCCCAAGAGTGTGTTTATATGTTTAAACAGAGAAAGTGATTTCCATTGTAAGGAGCTCTAAGTGAGACAGCCAGAGTCAGAGAATGAGAGAGCAAAAGATAATTATCTAAATTATGTTCAGGCTATTATAGAAGACGAATATAGTTAAAATGTAATTAAATATGACAGGCTCACAGGATGCAAGCATAGCTTTGGAATGCTAATCATCAATTACTGCGTCTCCTTAGGGGAGTCAGGCAGAACAAGAGAGAAGTCATGTGGCTGAGGTGAGATGTAGAGTGTTAAACGCTGTAGGACTGTAACAAGGCTAACTTCTTTTTTTAAATGGAGCTGCTAGCCAAATAACTTGTAGTGCTGCATTTCAGCTTGAGGATCCTGGTGTAAATCTGAGTAGGCTGCTGGTCCTGAGTCTTCTCTTCGAGATGGAAACCTCAGCTTGACGCAGTGATTATTTCTGTTATGAAAGCAATGTCCAGAACTGCTGCAGACTGAGCCAGCAAGTCTAAAACAAATCAACCAGCAAGACAGGTGTCAAAGCATAAAAAATATCAACACTGCCTGAATATTTAATAAAGCTAAACCCTGAAAAATATATTTGTTATAGGGTCACTAATAAGGTGTACAGAGACACAAAAATTCCAAAAGACAGCAATGTCATTTTATGAGACAAGTAAATTCTGATAGCTTCTTTATGGCTGTGTCCTAGGTAAAGACAGTAAAAGTATTGCCACCAGTTTGAAAGATTTGTTTCTTTGGCATATGGGGAGTAAAGGTGAAGAAATGCTGTCCATTACATGGGACTATCTTATCCCAGGCTTAAAATGAAGTGCTTTTGGTCTGCATTAATGCTGCTGTTCCTGGTGTAGAGTGACTTATGTGTGAGTCAATGTGAGAGCAATGTATAAAGTTTGGAGGAAATTTTTGTAAAGACCATCAAAAGTGATTTTGAGAATAGAAAGACAGACTTGTGTGAGGAAAGTGTAAAGTAGGCACATACGCATGGCAGGACCAGATAAATGACGTGACTACAAAACAATTTGCAAAATAGAATTTCTGCAGAGAAACTGAAGTTATTAAAATAGTACCAGCAGAGAGAACTAATAGTGAAAAATGAAGGTTAAAAAGAAACTTGAAGATTACCTATGATGTCTTTAATTGAGGAACACCACTGAAAAATTGTTATGGCTCTATACATTAATAGAATTCTAAGTGAATTTGTTACATCAGCAAAAAATGCAAAAAAGAGGTCAGATATGCCTTGATAATGTTCTGTCAGTAATCTCTTTTCTCATATGGGTATAGTTACATGCATAAATTATCTCTGCTGCATAATTATACTATAGAGATATTGCCTTGCATATATCAACCTTCTCAAATGTACTTGTTGCAGTCAAATCCATGCGTCTTTCTAGTGGAGGTTTGCCATGCTTTTTTCAAAAATGATTCTTTCCAAATCCATTCAGCTTGTTTTCTGTTTTTCTTTTCTCCTTTTTTGATAAGAAAATAAAATGAGACACCTAATTTTCTCATTATGCAATCAAGTATTACTTCTCTAGTGGCAATATTCTTGATTTTTAATAACTCTTCTACAAATTGTCTATAATTTTGACTTTCTTTTTCCAATGGGGAAGGAATAAAATGGACACATACCAAAATAGTAAATATTCTTAGTACTCAATTTACTGAAAATGCTATCTATCACACCCTCAAGAAATTTTTTTATTATTTTCCATTATATTTTAATATTATTAAAGGAGTAATTATAATCCATTTCTAATAATAGCATTGTAGCAGAAAGTAAGGACTTGCAATGCAGTGGGAAGTAAACAAACAGCAACTTCTTGGAGGAGGTGATCTGGAAGTATGTCATCAAAACAATCTTCAGAGACATTTTTCTCAATCTCTCTTACTATCTATTGTGCTTTTCAGCTGTATTCCCAAATAGATGCATCAGCTTCCCTGGTATCACATCATAGGACAGACAATGGCATTTATTGCCATTCGAAATTTTGCACTGACCTCTTGCAATGTATATTTGATCAGTGATCAGAAATAGTGGAAATAAATACAGACTCACTTCTATTCTATTCTATGGTCTCCAATGTATTTTCTTACCATAGAACACAAACTCTACATTAGTGTCTAGGGAGGCACAGGCTCTTCTTAATAGCTTCTTTAGGATTTTAAACTCTTTTATTTAGTGCAGCTTTAAAATATTTTCCAAATCACTAGAAAGCAAACTGGTTTTTACGTCATCGTTCTCCTTGCATAAAGTTTGTGTGTGTAAATGTCAAAGCATATGCATAATGCAAGCTATGGCAGTGCTTTGTTATGAGTAGTGCTGTGATCATCTCTTTGTCCCAGCCTCTCATCTTTGGGACTTTGTAGTTTGAGGTAACAAGTTCTGTTTTCCCATGGAGATTGACTAACTGTACTAGAGTAATGTTAAAAGGGATCTCAAGAAGGATAATTCTCCTGTTTAGGGGGAAATGTTTAAATCATAACAATCTTTCAGGTCTTGAAACAACAAAATAGTCTATTCCCATTTTATATTTTATTTAGAGCATGAAGAAACAGCCTGAACTTTAAAATGGAGGTATAGCCACATAAGGGATATAAATAAACCATACCTTAGGTAGATAACTGTCTGCCTCTGAGGCCTGCCACAGACCACACCTTCCTGTAATCATGAGTGGCTCTAATTACACCCATTACCTCGTGGAGTAAGACCAGTAAACTACTTGAAATTAGGACTTGATTGGATTTGTAATCTTCTTTAAGCAAATATAACCAGACAGCAGTGATAAAAGTAATAGCCATCTAAATTAAGCTGAGAAATGCTATGTTTGTGACAAAAGGAGTTTTCCCAATAAGGGAAAAATCAAATGTTGGACAAATAGTCAGCAATAAAACTATTCATACTGCCAGGCTTTGGGGTAGTCTGCTGGTAGTGAGTGGTGTTCTATTCCAGTTTTGCTTTGGTCCTCTTTTTCTTACTGGAACACTTCTGAAGGTATTCAGAATGTATTCTGGAAAACTATCTAGCTTTTTTCCATAGTAAGTTAATCAAGTTAGACCTACCTTCATTTTATTTCTGAAGCCTTCTGTGACAGAGTCTAGTTTGGTTGAGAAGTTAAATTCTGGAATTTTTTTTCATGTTTTATGAATATAAATTAGTTTAAATTTTAATGTGTTCAAGTACTAAACTAGTGGAAAACTGGCATCCAACTGAAACCTCTAGTTCTTGATATTCTTTTTATTTGTTCTGTTTTACTGTGAGCACAAAGTTATGGTGTCCTTTTCCTGCTGTGTATTAGGCTGCTTGACATGTGGCACCTCACTCAGATCAGATGAGTATGAGTGAGGAACATAGATTATAGTGGTCTCAATGTACCTCTAGAGTTCTCAGTCTTGCCTGAAAATTATACACCAGCTCTGGAAGAGTGTCTGTTCTCCTCACTGCTGCTGTGTCAGGATGGGGAAATGCTCACAACTTGAACTGCAAATGATGCTTTTTGACATTTGTAACTTCCTGGAAGGACCTTGGCCCACTCAAAGAAAGCCTGGCTCCACTTGCTCTACTCCTCCACTTAGAGTGGGAAAAGTTGGAGGTTTTAGGTGGTTTGGTTTGGGATTTTTTTCCCCTATAGTTGTAATTTTCTTTAACCAAGCTCTGGTGATTCCTCTTGAGAAGTTAATAGGAGGATGCATTTACTTTTATTTATCTGACCTTTTGTTTATCTGATACAGTCAATATTAGTCAAGGCTTTTAGACTTTGATCCAGACCTTTTTTCTTTTACCATTTTCTTAACTTTCAGCAACAGTATGATTGTTGTCCGTGCATACAAATTCTAGTGGTATAAGGTATGTATGAAATTGCATAGGCAGAGTCAAGACACTTAAAAATGAGGAAGTAGTGTTGGAAATTCAGGCAATGAAAAGTGTTTCTCCATTTGCCCTGTTAAGTGATAATAGTACATACTGTCACTTGAATGCATTCTGTATGTTTTATTGCAGGCTTTTGTGACTGTATTCAATATTTGAATGTCTTTCTGAATTTTCTTTGTAGATCCTGGCAAACAATCACTTTTGATAAACAGCCTGCATCTTTTATCAGAATAGTTGGAACTCGCAACACAGCTAATGAGGTAAGGAACTTGTAAAAAACCTTATGTTCTTCATGAATAAACAACAGCACAGTTTTTCATTCAGTGAAATTGATAAGGCCTTCTCAAAGGTACATACTTCATCTTTTTGCTCTGGCAATCTAGCAAAACACTTGAACAGTGTTATTATTTGTTTCTCATTTTGACCTTTCCACACTGCCATCAAATACTCCTATTTGGTTTGGTTTTAAATTAATCCTTATTTTGATGAATAATTAAAATGCCAGTTAAGTGCACTAGAGAAAGGTGTATAGTCTCTGATATACTTGGGTTTTATCACCTGTATTATCTTTTTAATTAATAAAAAATAAGAAAAATCTCATTATTCATAAGAAAATCTTATTTGCATAAGATTAACTTAAAATTAATTTTCATACCTGATAAATCAGATGACTAATAGTGGCCAAACCAAGAGATTTTTTTCATTTTATACAGAAAAAAATATTTTATCCTAGCCAATCAAGTGCAATATCATCCCATATTTGTTTACTTGTGCTTCTCTCTTTTGTAATCATTGTGTATTGTCTCAGATGAAGTCCAGATTTTACTCTTGACTTCAGTGAAACAATATACAATATGTGAATTTGAGATTATATGTACATCTTTGTGAGATTAGGACTTTATATGACAACATTATAAGAGGCACCAAAAGCCACTGTGTGTATAGACCTGCCTGTCTGTATCCCACACATGTAGCTCACCACCAAAAATGGTACTTTGCTGCTTTACACTGAGCTTGGGGTAGCACTATTCCATTTGGATTCATTAGAATTTTTCAGTTCCAGAGGTGAGGTTTCCTGATTGTATTTAGCATTTGGGGCTGCTGGTTCCTAAGAGCTGGGAGCACCATCCAATGGCATTGTCTGTGCCCAGCTGTAGCACAACTCCTGCAAACAAAAGCAGCACCAGATATCAACATCTCAGCTAACTGCTGGAAAGTAGCTAACCAACCAACAGAACTGGGAGTACAAATTTTTGTTTTGTGTTTCTGAGCAGTGTCTCCCACCACATACAGTTCAGCCTTAATCAGTAAGTCCTTAGTGTCAGAAGCTGCCTATGGGGTAGTACATGTGTGAAGAAGGCTTCTTCCATTACTGATCCATATTGACAGTCTTGTTTCCTCTCATGCCAGTATTTGTAAATTCCCAACTCTTTGTTAAAAAAGAATGAGATGCATTGCATGAACTTTGCAAACGAGGAAACATTGCTTTCAACTTTTAATTCTTGAAGGTAGCTTTAAGCCCTGAAGAGCAATGGCCGTACAGCCATAATTCTAATTTCAAATTGGTTACTATTTCCAAGGAATTTAATATCCTGTGTAATTATTTATGTAGAGCACTGCATAACTATAGTGAAGATGAGTATGGATAGAGGTTACAGCTATTCATGTAGTATCTCAGTTGAATCATAAATTCATGCTGTTTTCCTTTGTCTTTTCCTTTTTTGTCTGTAAAATCTGCATCCAACACTAATTTGGTTTTTATTTTTTAAATTATTTCTTCTAACGTGTCTAGAAGAGGAACATTGTCAGTGTGCACATATTACTAACTTGTTTATATATATATATTAAACAGAGGGTCTGTAACATTTTGTCATAGATTTTAATTTTCCAAAGATAGCAGCAAGATATTTTTCGTATTTACAATTTAAATAATTAACAAACCAAAGTCTTGATTTGTTCTATAATCTCAGTAGTCTCTTCAGTAAGAATACAAGCAGTGTCCAGAAATAGTTTCCCATAGCTGGTTTAACAGTATGTCAAACCATTTTCATTTTAAATAAAATATACAGCATATTCTTATCAAGAAGTGTTACTGTAATAGGTACAAAATACTCCTTACTTGTTCTACCAACACGTACCTTTGAACTTTGAAACACAATCCGTACATCCCAAAGGGAAGAGTTGATTTTTGGAATTAAAAGAAATCCTATAAACTTTCTCCATTTTGTGGCTTCTTTAACCTTTTAAACTCATCTTTTCTTTGCCATGTTTTCCAAGTTTCGAAAGACATGACATTCACAAATTTTTTGACCTGGAGTTTGAATAGTTTTTGGTCTATTAGAACATGATAGAAGTGTAACTTTGTTTTCTTGAGCTTACACACATCCTACTTTTGCAGAGAAGAGAATTATTTTTCCTTGTCATCATTTATTTGTCAGACAGGTCACCTGATACTTTATGTAAGTTTTCTCTTGTTATTCCTTTCCAGTATTACTGACCTGGAAAGGACACCTAGTTGCTGATGTGAGAGCTTTATCTTACAAATTACTGCGCCAGTGTATTTGTACTTGGCCTTCCTGCTTTGTGTGTCCGACCTCTCTTAAAATACCCATGAGAAGTAGAACATGATGTGGGTCACAGGATGATCCTGAACTGTCATCTTTTTCTGTTGAGAGAAGCACATGCAAGATTGTTTGTTTTAGTGATACTGTTCTGAAATGCTTAATTCTGATACCAGATGAAGCAGCTGGGCTCGACTGTGCTTCTCAGGCTTAGGTTTCTCTCACACGCTAAGTTCTTTATATGCTGAGGTGGCAGAGTAACTGAGAATAATGTTCCACGTTCACAGATTTCTCAATATGCCACATGTTTTGACCATTAAGAATTTAATATGAAAGAATCAGTAAAAATGAAAGTTACAATTTAAGAATTGTATACTTCTCACTTTCTAGACTAGTATTAGCTAAATTTCAGGGCTGTCCTCACTATGTTTAAAAAAGCTGTACTCTGTGTAAAGTGAGATTTTAATTGAGAAACACTATTACTGTGGGATACAGCAGAAATACAGAATCTTCTGGCTTACAGACCTCCATCACATTCTGTGCTTCCTTTCAGGGAAAGCAGCATCTTAGAAAGGTGCACTGATGAGAGAATGTTCTTTTCTGCAAGGCCTTATCCTGAAAAGTGCAGCTGGAAAAATTTCAATAGCTGTTACTTTTAAAACATGAGAGTGGGATGAGTACAAAAGGGACTTCTCTAGAAGTGCAGATAAATACAAAAATTGGCTTCTCAAGAACTGTAACAGATGGAGAGAATGCATGCCAGTACAGGAATTAGTTCAGCTTTAGGAAAAAAAAGAAGAAATGCAGAGGAAAACCATTTTGTGCACGTGTCTATGTGTGGGTGTTGGTGCAGATTTGTAATCTGTTCATATGTGTATATATAAAGGCATAGCAATACATCTTTATGTGAGCATTAGTGTATATATAGAAATATAAGCATGTATTGCAATGTATCTACATAAAAAACTTACACTGAGTGGCACAAGGAAATATAATGGGGATTAAAGAAAAACAAGCAGTGACTGAAGATTTTTTAAAATTCATTTTATGTATGCTGTCAAAATTCGAATTAGCTAGCTACATCCTCAGAAAATACCTGGGGCTACTGCAGACATGTCAGTGCAGATGTCTACTCAATGTTCACTTGAGCAGGGGTGGTCAAAAAGAATAATAGGATTTTAGGTTGTATTGAAGAAAAGATAGAAAATACAGTATTCTGTAGTCTTGTATGAATATGTAGTATATCCATGTCTTGTTTATGATATTTGATTTTGCTCATATTAATTTGAAAGGGTCTGGGAAAGGGCAGTTAAGATTATAAGAGATTACCTTTGTTTGTGAGAAGAGCTTTAAAGACAAGAATAATAGAAGATGTCATAAAAGTAAACAAAGTTAAGACAGTAAGTTTAAAATTCAGGATTTAATATTCATCAAGCTTTTGCTTTTAAACTACAGTGCATGGGAAAATAGCAAATTTAAAGCAGTGTAAGAAAATATTTATGTTTAGTATGTGGCAAATTTGTGCAATTCATAGCAATAAGAAATCATATGGAAAGAAGTTTTGTAACAATTTTAAAGAGTTCCTCCCCCTTCTCCTCCCAGGCTCTTCAAGAACAAGTAGAAGTAAGTAAAGTAGAAAATAAAATGGAAAAAATGCTTAAGCACATGGTCCTCTTACTCTAAAGATACAGTCACCTGTACACTGGTCCCAGGTATTGTTTGAATCATCAGAAAATGATCACTATTTCAAATGGAATATTTCATCTGATGAAGCAGCAGCCACCTTGGATATTCTGAATGTCTTTCTACATACTCCAGGACATGTCTGTAGACCTGCCATTGCTATTACAGCAGAGGGCAATCTTGAAATAGAATCATGTTGGTAATGATTTAAATTTCATTTCTAGTGTGCATGAACATTCAGCCTCTTGAGGAAGTGATTAGATCATAAAATGTGTTTAAGACAATTAATATAATTGTTGTTATTATCCAATAGCATGTAGTAGGTATTTCTGCAAGTTGGCAAAGAAAAAAAAATGTTTACAAATATCCCTATCTGCTTTGGAACCATCTTTCTGATTTTTAGTGCCATATGTAAAGGTTGGTATAATTTGAAGGCCTTCTCCTGTTCCAGTGTTGTCCCTGTCTAATGTTTATTGCCCATGAGTAAATGTTTTTGACCTCATGGTGAAACATTCTGTTTTGGCTTTGTCACTGATCTGGCCTGCAGACTTCTATTTAGACTTCCATATAGACTTCATCTTACTGTGATCATGCTTTTGCCAGCATTAAATTGTTTTGCTTTATCTTAATTTTTTTGTTCTCTCCAGGTGTTTCACTGTGTGCATTTTGAGTGCCCAGCACAAAACAGTACCCACAAGGACGAGAGTAGTAAGGAAGTAGCAACAACAGAGGTGGGGACTGGTGGACAGTAGCTTGTTTCTTGCCCTGGTGGAGCTGCAAGCATCTGGTTCCCTGCATTCCCCTACTGGATCCACCTCGCATCCTCATGTTCACCAACCATGAAGGAGGTTGAAAGGGAGCTTTTGCAGCCCCACTGACATTTTATGAAATTATTCAGAACCTTTTTGTGCTGCACCTTTTCTTTCTTTGTGAATGAAGGGGACCTTCATGTGCTGAAAGCTGGAAGTATTGAAATGGAAAAGGTTTTTCCCCAAGGACATGAAGAGACTGTTTCACTCTCCTCGATATGTTCAAATCAGGCTGGTCTCTAAGGGAGGAGAAAATAGGTCTTCAATCTTCATCAAGTACCCCATTAACACCCTACCTCTCTAATCTAACCAAGGCAAGGAAAACAGAAGAAAATAAAAGGCAGAGCTACAGTGGAAATCTAAAATTACTCAAGCAGAATGGAAAGCATATGAAATAAGTATTTGTTCCCTGGAGGCTTTTAGTAGCAAAAAAAAAAATGTTTATGGAACACATCAGTCCAGAATATATTTTATTTTTAAAGTGATTCTTCATCCATATTCCTTTGTAACTATTAATCTGTTTTCTGAATAATTTTGATTCTGTATTCCACTTAGTTTCTTATTTTTGGCTATAGCATATGCTGTACAGTAGATTAAGGAAGTATCAGACATGTTTACCTGCTGAGATGCAAATTCTCTCATTCATCAGTGGGATGACAAGAAAAGCATTCATGATATCAACAAACTAATTAATGTATCTATATTAATCTTGACCTTAGTTGACTTTTCAAAGTACAAAATTTTCATTTCCTACATTCAGAAGGAAGTTTTTAAGTCAAACATCCGTCTTGAAGGAAATTGTATTTTTTCAGTCCTGAAGATGATTATTTAAATTTTGCCTGCCTAAGACAACTTGCAACAGAACATCAAAAATGTTTGGTTTAGAAAAGTGGAACTCCATCTGGTCATTGACAAGCAGTTGTTCAAATACCAAAAGAAGAATTTGCAGATAATTTGCATTTTTCCAAGAAGAGTTCTTTTACAGTCTGGAGCTAAAAATTCAAAGGCTGTGTATGCATTAACATTTCTCACGATCTTCATAAAATGTGGTACTTTTGCACCGTATTGTAAAAGATCTGATTCTTACTTTACAGTCACAGAATTAGTTATCCATCCATATCTGTCTGGATTTCACTGCCTGCTACTTTGCTTATTCTGTTTTCACACTGATGATGTAGTCTCTTACTCGCCAGATCTGCATGACTTTTAGGATGAATGCCATGTGGGTCTTTTAGTATGGGGTAAAGAGATTTTGTATTAAGACAAACGCTGATGTAATTGGCAGAATTGATTAGGATGCTTGTTCCTCCTCACGAAGTATATTACATTGGCAATGTCAGCTAACCAGTTTTATGAACTTAGAATTTCCTGTGGTGATAAATAACCTTGTCAGAAGAAAACAAAGCTAGTGCAGGATAATACGGTTTTCCTTTACATAACCATAGTGATAAAATGAGTTATATCAACATAGCAAATTGTATGTTAATCTATCACACTACTTAATATGAAATAATTTCCCTGTTGGATACTAGTTGTGCTAAACCCAAGAAGAAATATAATCAGTGGTAGCAATGAATCAGAGGATATTTCAAACAAGAAAAGCATCCTTTTTCTTTCAAATAAAATTGATTAGGCTTTATCAATAATATTATAGTATTTTTCATTGCCAAATCACAGTTTAGTTCTGACATTTGCCTACAGTTCCCTCCCTTCACATTGCTGTGTTCTGACTTGTGAATGTCTGTTGGTGAAGATGGATGCCCACTGTGCTATATAAAGCTTGTAATTCATGTGCCACAGCTGCCTTAGACAGTGCGGAGTTCTGAGGCAGGATACTGCTTGTGCCAGCCACCTCCCAGTCTGCAGGGCTGATTACCTTATGGCTTAACAGCCTTTGGAGCATGGAAGAATTGAGACCAGCTACTGAGGACACCACTCTCATGTTTAAGTCCAAAAAGTTGGAAATTTTTTCCCTTTAAAAGTAGAAAACTTTTTCAGTTGCAATCCATGTTGGAACTACTGAGATGCCTGGAGCATGTCTTGCTTTTGGTAGATAAGTCCTTGCATGGCAGTGGTGGTATTTCTTTGCAGTTCCATCAAACAAGTCTGCTTTTTTCAAATTGTGGATAAGAAAAGGGCATAATTTCCTAGCTGTTAGTATTTAATAGCCACCATTGTAGGGAATGTAAAAAAACTAAAATCAAAAAAGGTTATGCCATCTGTTCTGAGCCTAGGCTATCAGAGAAAGAATAGAATTTTTTCCATTTGTCATCTTTGATGTGCAGTTAATTTTTATGATACAAATAAGTCTTATAGGCTATAACCTATGGAACATCTGTTTGATCTTGTCCTGTAACTCATTGTGGAACAGAAATGTCTCTTTATTTCCCATGACATTCGCTCTCTGCCAAGAATCTGAATGAACATATCTGAAATCCCCAAAGCAAACACTCTGAGGTCCTACAGGCCCTTCAGTTTCCTACCTTCGTAACTCAATAAAAAGAAAAACCAAATTTGCATTGTCCCTTCATGCAGGTGAATAGCAGTTTTTAGTATTGGACTTTTCAGTCACAATGGTCTTTCCCAGAGTCTTTATTTTATTTGGAATTGCTCTGAGAACCTGCCATCAACGTGAGCCCAGTGAGCTCTCAGGCTTTTAAGGCAAGCCCTGCCACAAGCCCTTCACACTTGAACCTTTAGTCTCTTTATTTAAAGATACAATGTTTACAGAGAGCTGAACTCCACTGGATCTTCTAATATTGCCCACCAACAAACACCCCTAGTACCTGTATTGCCTAAAAGAGGTCTCTTGTTTTAAACATTGTGTCAGCAATGTATTAGTAGTGACAAAGGAGGATACAACACAACTGATTTGTGGTTTTGTGTGAATGTTCTCATTCTTTCTAGTTATTGTCTGTATTTTTTGACTCCCAAGTTCAGATGTACTTTCTGTATATTCCTCTGAAGTGTTTTTTGTTTGTTTGTTTGTCTTTTTTATCTTTGCTTTTCATTTCAATGAAAGTAAAATGTGCTGTTATGGTGTAGTATCACGGTTTATCAAAGTGATGAAATGCTGAAATTATTCAGAACAGTGTAATCAGTCTTATTCTATTTAGAACAAGGTTAGAGCAGACCAGGTACTCTTTGCTTTCTTATCAGAAACTATAAAATAGACCTGTTGTTAGAGTTCTGCATAATGGAAATAACTATACTGACAATACTAAGCCATTGATTCTATTTGGTACTTCAGTATTTTTAAATTCCCCAGGCCTCCTTTTCTCAATTTTACTTCCATAGGTTGAATTCAGGTGTAGACTTAACACACGTGGAGCTCAGCAAAGGCCTTTCTAAAATCTTTCTATTTAGTTAACTTTTTCCAAACGAAAATAAAGGTTTTTTATTCACAGAATGTAGAGGAAAATTATTATCTGAGGAAATTAATTTTTGAAGTGAGCAAACATTGTGCAGCTTACCTTTTTTCAAGATGCTTTTCAAGCCATTTCCAATGAGCTTTAAAACGAGTTCAGATGGCTGTTAAATGGAATTACAATGAAAGAAGTTAACGCAAGTCTAATGTAAAAGACAATACAGAGGAGAAATCACTAATTTTGTTAGAGTAAGAACCCTTTTTCATTGCAGTTTCCTTGCTTCAGAGCTCCATTTCTTTCTTCTTTTCTCCATGAAAACCAGTTGTTTTTATTCATTATGACTACCCATGTAAGAGCTCAGTGCTTCTCAGCATTGCTGAAAAATTCAGTTTAATGCATCTTCATCTTTACTAATGACAACATTAGAGAATTTTTAGTTGAGTACCTGACTTGATGAGAGTTGGTTTCCATAAAAGAAAGCAAAAGAAATCTGTAATTGTTTCAGTCTAATTAAATTTTTAGTACAAAAATTAGATGACAAAGTTAATGCCATTCTTGTCTGATTGTTGTGTTGTTGTAGTTCTGGTTATAAAGTGACGCCCACTCAGAGGTGCTTAATAAGGGATTAGAACTTTGATTTCACAAGCTATAGATTGCATTTCTCTATGAATATATTAATTGGCTTATATTTTGACAGGTGTTAGTCTACTGACAAATAAACAAGTGAATGCATTGGTAATTTTGTTGTGGCTAGAGTAGTGAGCAAATGATAGAGCCAGTAAGAGTTAAGAGTTAACCAAGAGTAAACGTTTAGCCTTGTGCATCATCATATCAGTTGCCAGAGGACTAAACCATGTTTCAGAAATAATTGTGGATCCCAGAGGATACTTGAGGCCTGGTTTCCATGCCCATCTCTCAGTCAATGGTTCTGTTTAGCTTAGAATCATTAGTTCTCTCTGAACTGATTTTTGTTGTTGCCTGTTGTACTAGTTAACTTGTTTGTGTAAGTGAAAGCTCCACAAAGCTTTGTTCAGGATACAGAAGTAAATGTCCTGGGTCAAGTTTTAGGACTGCTTAAATACTCACGCAGCTATGAGTATATGTGTGTATATATATACATATATGTATATATATGTATATGTATGTGTGTGTGTATATGTGCATTAAATTGAGGTGGTAGCTAATTATTTTGCTTGTATTTAGAATATGTTCTAAAGCTCTAAAATAAAAAAAAAATTCTGTGCAGGCAGATGTGAAATGCTGCTGTTGTGGTATGGCAGGATGCTGGTTACTTTAAAAGTGCTAATGTCTAAAAAAGATACAAGCAAACCAGTCCAAACTTTTTGTCCAGCTGTTAAATATTGGCCATTTGCTGTAGTGAGGTGTGTGCAATATAAAGCAAGTTAAATGCTCGTCCCAAAGATGGATGCAGTCTGAAAAACACAGATATTCCTCCTAGCTACCTTGTCTGCCATGGCTTGCAGTGTTTACACAGTGAACCTTCATAGGACTTCTGTTACCTGCTGAAAAAACCCAGTCTTTTTGGTCCTTGCCAAGCTTTTGTTCCAAAGTTTGGATGAGGTAATGACAAAGTCCTACTCACATTCCACGGTGGAATCTGGGTCTGTGTTTGAATGCTTACATGAAAAGTTTTAAAATCCCTCTGCAACTTTCTTTAGGTAAAGAAAGCCCAAATTAAAAAGTGCAGCATAGTATGAGGAAAGTACAGGTATCCGTCCTATGTCCATGTACTGACTGCCTGTGCAACCATATACCCATCCTACCATGCTGTATGTATTTAATTACTATGGTATGCCCAGATGGTGGAAGTGAAGAATGAGTTCCATACCCCCATCACATTATCCATTCTCACACAGCCAGTCATTAGAGAAGTACCTCTCATACTGTTCCTTCCAGCCTAATACAGTCATACAACTCGGTGTTCTGAAAAAATAGTGATTGATTCTTTACATGAACGTAATGGAATTGAAGTTCAGATTACTAAATATTTAAATGAGTGGCGGCATCACCCTGCACAGGTGTAAACATGCCCCTCTTACTACTTTAGCCCCTGGGCTATCACAAAGGAGGAAATTAAAACAAGTTTCTCATAATTTTCAGAATTATCCTCTGACTCCTGAAAACTAGCATATACACATCAACAACTTCAGTCAATTATATTAACTGGTCTGAGGAATTTACAAAATAAATCCAATATGGTCTTTTACACCAAATTCTATGTGTCCAAAAAGTACCAGCTAAGTCCTGAAATACCAAGTGAGTTGGGCAATATTACTGTTCAGATGAGGGTGTCTAAACTACCTGCCCTGTAGTCCAAGTGAACAATAGTTATCACAGTGTCTTGCTGTAGAGGAAATCAGGAAATCACAGAATGATTGGAAGTGTCCTCAAAGATCATGGAGTTCCCACCTCCCTTCCGTGACAGGGACACATTTCATTAGACCAGGTTCCTCAGCAGACCCATCCAAGCTGGCCTTGAACACTTCCAGGGATAGGAGTTTACAGCTTCTCTGGGCAACCTGTTCCAGTGCCTCACCACCCTCACTGTAAAGAATTTCTTCCTAATACCTAATCTAAACCTACTTTCTGTCAGTTTGAAGCCATTCCCCCTTGTCCTGCCACTACATGTCTTTGTAAAGCTTCCCTCTCTATCTCTCTTATAGGCACCCTTTAAGTATTGGACAGCCACAGTCAGGTCATCCCAAATCCTTCCCTTTTCTAGGCTGAGCAATCCCAGTTCAGCCTTTCCTTCATTCATGTAATTTGTGGTCTACATCACCTATCTGTTGTCTCTGTTCTCCTGAGCTATAGTTGCTAGGTGTGAAATTTGTGGTTGATACCTAGAATCCAGTAAGTGTGTTTAACCACAGATGTTAAGAAATTTTTGTCTTGACTCAAAACTTAGCTTGTGCTTTTGAAACATGGTCAGGCCACAGAATTGGCTTTTGGGCTATCTTCTATAGCAGTCTGATGGATTTTTGAGTTTTCAGTTGCTAAAAGATGGTAAAATTCCTCTCAGGAATTTCTCACAGAGATTTGTCATGGTGAGAAATGGCTATTGAAACAATCATGGCAGGTTCATTGCTGGAGAACAGGGGCAGGTTTCTTCTGCTTCTACAGGTCACGATCCTGTTTGGGTTATTCTCTAAATTTGTTTTTGGCATTTTTAATAACAAGCATGTCGGTGTTGCGTGATCTGGATCTGTTTCAGAAATTGTGTCACTCATTTTGAGAGGTAAATACTTAAATGAATGTGTTTATGCAGGAATACAAAGCTCATGAGGCTTGGATGATCAGATTAGAAATATCACTTAAAGCAAGAGCTGTAGTTGCAAAAAGAGCAGTTTGAGGGAAAGAGACTGGTATGGAATTCTGTGGTTGCATCTGTGCATATATAGAAATGGAAATGTATGTGTTCAGCAAGTTGAGTGACTATTTGCAAAGATGCGTTTCTATATGGCCTTTTTTTGTTAAAAAATGGAATTCTGTTACGGAATCTATCACTCATCTGAATATGAGTGCTAAAAGAGAACATAGGAATTGACACTTCAGTAGTTTTTATGGCAAGAGCAACACAAAGATACAATTCTTCTGATCTGAGCTAGTTCTGTTTGTCCCCAGTCTTTTCTGCTCTTACTTTTTCCTACATACTTTCCCCAACCTGCTTGTTACTCTTTTATTTTCCTCCCTACATAGCATCATATCACTGTTGCTGAGGTGTTCCCTGTAATTTTCCTCTGTATTGTAATGTATTAAGGAATTTTTAAAAATTATTTATTTTTACCTCTTTATCCTACACTGAATAAAATATCATCCCCTTTCATTCACATCAGACTCTAAAGGCAACTACCACTAGGCTGTCAAGTGCAAGTGAGCAACATTTGAATTTGTCTCTCTATGGATGTGTGAAATACTAGTACTTTGGGGCCTTGTATTTCCATGATCTGTTTGCAGTCTGCTACCCTTAAGAGGAAAATAAGTAGGAAGTTTCCTGTTGACTTAGGAAGTAGGTCAGGTTTTATGCTGACTTACATAAGTTAAATACAAATTTTAAGTATCTCTTCCTCACCATGGTACACCAGATATGCACTCACTTTGCTACTTGTGCATTGTCCAAGGCATTAATTGTACATAAGTGTTCTTTTCTAAGTAAACTGCATCATCAAGAGTGAACCTTGAAAGAATTCATAACTTTTCCGTGTCCCTGTGTGAAGGTATTTCAGCTGTCCAGGGATTGGAACATCATGCTGAGCACATGAACTCATTTTGTGAAGTACAGCATTACTTCACAATTTGGACCCCATGTCTATTAACCTCATCCAGTCTCTCATAAAATGTTCTTTCCTTTTTGCTTTGCTCAATTTCACTATTGTCTTTGATTTTCTTTTTTTTTAAGTGAATGTTAATGTTCAGAGCCAGGCTAAATAGAAGTTCAGCTTTTAGTGAACTTTTCCACTTGTTCCTTGTTAGTGGCTCCTCTTTCTTGTCAGTAATTTAAATCCATTTTACATTATGCTACCCTACCCTTCTCTTTAGCAATTATAATTGTATCTTGAAATTTTTGTGCATTAAATCCCTTTCCTTCTTTCTCATAGAGTGGTTCTAAACTACCTCAGACTTTGTTGTGAACAGGTACAAGTTTCAGCTACAGTTTTTAGCCTTTATCATAGTCTTTGAATGTTCTTTAAGTGCATGTGTATGTAGCAAAACCAGCCTTTTCAACCCTGATTGCATTTTCAGGAATACTGTCCCAAGTGAGACATGTAATTGGGATGAATTCATAGCCACACCTGTTCAGGCTCTCGCTGATACCTCTTTCAAGAAAAGCTTTTCAGGAGTGCAACTTCTGGTATGGGAAGCGCTTCAACTTTCTCTTTGAAGGGACATGATGCTGCCTGCACTGGACGACTTCCACCTCTCCATTATCTTGACAAGCATCATAAAACTGCATGATCAGGCCTCCATCCCTGGCTGCAGGATCCATGCTATTGCATTGGACTGTGCTCATCATATGAGAATAAACCCCACATGGTGTGTTCTGATGACCTTGGTGTCATTGTCATTTGATACTGCGGCATTGTCATTTGATACTGTGCATTACCAACCCTTTGGGCTAATTAGGTTTCAGGTAAAATGGTGGTTGCAGATTGTGCTGCAGTGATAACTTTGGAAATTGTCTGGTTTTGTAAGTAATCCATTGAACAACTCAGCAAACCTCATTAGTACTGATTTCCTTTTCACCAGCAGACATGCACATCATCAAACAAGCATTTTGTAACATGGAATTTTCTATGAGCATCCGGAAAAAAAAGCATCCCAATTATTTTCTTAGTAGCAATGTGTGTATTTGTAACGACAGTTTTAGAATTATTAAACTGCTGTAAGCTATTTTGTGCATGCTCTGGCATTGTATTAACAGTTTATATTAACAGCTGATAAGCAGAGGGCTGTGGCAAACAAGGAAGGCTGGCTGTGGATTTTACCGTTTCAAAGAGCAGCAGAGTGCCAGAGTAGATGCAGGACCAGACAATGCTCAAAGCGAATCATAAAGTGAAACTGTTGTGCTTTGTATTTATTTCTTTGGGGATTCTTCTTCAAAGTATTTAACTTCACAGGAAAATATAGAGTATATTTAAAATAGTAACAATTAGAAATACACCTTTTTAAGAATGAGAGAGGTGTGATTTGAAAAATAAAGTGATCTTTTGTGCTTAACTGCTTGTCTGTAGTTTTGTTAACATAATGTTAGAACCTGTCTGATGCTGCTCACATATTGCATGTGTGAATAGAAGACTTTGGGCAGAACTGTATTGATTTCTTATGGCAGCAAGGAAGGTAACAACCTCATTATTGATATATTAACTCATAACACCATCTTAGTATCAACATAGAAAATGGTGGTGATTTTCACTGTGACTTCCAGGCCACTAGGCATCCACGAAGGTACTGCAGATGTTTGGACCAACAGGCGCTGGGTGTTGCTACCAGGATGCGCTGCTACACTCTGGATGAAGTGTATGAATGAGTATTTCACTTTATTTCACAAAAAAAGTGGACAAATATTGTGAGACTTGGGATTCTGTTTCCTAAAAACAAACCAAAAAAGGTTTGATTTTTCAGAGGTTTGTAGCTGATGAACCCCTTGGTGTCCATCAGACTACCATGAAAGGTGAGAGCATTGAATGTTTGATTCACAAATATTAGACCTTTATGTTCCTGGCTTATCAGCCTCATATATCAAACAGAATTTTTGTAAGCCTTGCCCACCTTTCAGAACTTCATGCCCTAAAACAGTGACTGTTCTCCAGTCTCTCTCTGTAGCTATGCTACATTCTTCTATCACATAATCTTCTAAATGTTTGTATGTCATGCTATTTCCTTCATAAAAGTACATAACCTTTGTTACCTAGAAAGTGGAGAGGTCAAACTCAAAAAAAGATGGTACTAAGTTGTAAGATCAAGCTGAGATACCACAGCAAGCCATACAATGCCATAATGTAATTAAATCTAATTTCTTTTGTGCCTTGGTTAGTCATGAAATAGTAAATATATTTGACAGTTATTATTAGATTTTGAGAATAAAAATGAGATTTTTAAGTGTCAGATCCTCCTGTTCATTTTAAGAAGCAGATGTGTAGATTCTGAAGCATAAGCTGCCACTCAGCTCAGGTACTAAACTGTGACACATGTGGAAATATTGAGGCGAGGAAGCCTTACTTTTGAAATTGTGTGCATAATAAGGTACAGGCTGAAAGTAAGCCAGCAAGTGGTATAATCCAGTCAATGAGAAGAAGCTCATGCTGGAGCCATCTGCATTCCCATGCCATGTGTCCCAAGTTAAAGAGTCAATGATTTTTACTGTCTTGACAAATCAGAGGCCTCTTGAGGCCTTTGGAAAATTTTCAGTGCAGCCCCCAGCAAAATTTTGATTATGTTCAAGATAATGCAATTTGTAGTGAGTGCTGGATATATTAGAACTAGAAGAAAAAACACATTAAACAAAGCATAGAGAGCAGGAAAAGAGGTAGGATGAGACCAAAGCTAAGAAGAAATACTCTTTCTCCTTGCTCTGGTAAGGTCCAGTTTATCTTTGTGCTTAGGTAAAATCATCAGCAGTGAGGGCCCATGAAGGGAGTGCAGACTGAAGGGGAAGTACAGCTGCCTTTCCAAGCAGTAGTGGAGTGCAGTCAGCACTGTCACTGCTACAGCCTGAGGATTTATTTCAAAGTTGTTTCTAATTTTAAGTGATGGGCTCACTTGTTAATGAGCAGTGGCATTTGAAGCTTAAAACACCATGACACATCATTTCAGTAGATCCAGATCAAATCACAGTCATTTTATCTTCACAATACAAAGCCAAATGCACATAAACAGGACTTTTTGTTGCTTATTCATTTTGTATTTTACCCTCTATTAACTGCTGCTTAAATATCCTCGTAGGCTGTGTTAATTAAATTGAACATCCTGGAAAGTAGGCAATGGTTGCCTTATAGCTCAAGGCAAAAAAGAAATAATCGTATAAAATCTTATTTGAGTCTGTATTTCTATGCTTTGCCATTCTCTTTCCCTTTTTCTCATCCAATAATATGCTGACCTTCTGCAGCTTGAAAAGTGTGTGGGTTTTGCCTCAAAAGGAAGAACTGAGGTGTAGAGATAAAAGCATATCCCACTTAATAAGAGTAGACACATCACAGAAGTACTCCTTGTTGTAGCTGAGTCATTGGGAAGTGCCTGGTCTATGCAGTGCCACCTTTAGTCCTGTTTATGCAAGACTGTTCTTTGTTGTCTGCTTTTTAAGGTAGTAAACATTAACTTGAAGGTTGATGTTTAAATTGCTAGGTATTTTTCCTTGAAGACTGCATGACTCAGGGAGAAACAGAAATATTCACAAATCTTCACCCCCCTCAACAACAAACTAATTGGAACCCTTCTGGCTTGCAGAGAAGGCACGGGCTGGTTGTTCTCAGTGTGTTCATGGAAATGCATCTGTAGCTCTGTTTGATCAAATACCTCCGTGTGTTTCAGATGTGAATGTTCACAGCATGTGTGTAAGGGAGATAGTGGTATTCTCAGCACTGAAATATCACCATCTCTGGAATAAAATCAAGTTGGCAAGAAGGAGGTGTTTTTATAATATAGAAGGTATATTTGGTTTTCTATCGTCTGAGCATATTTTTTTTGTGAGGGGACATTCTACACACTATGACAACTGAGTTCTTTTGGAAACCTAAATATACCCACTAGATCACTGGTATCCTTGTGTTCGTTGACTCCTTCAAGGCACTAAATGTATTTGTGAGTTAATTATCTCCTCTACAAAGCCATCCTCAGTGTTCCCATTGCGTGTTTAATGAGAAGGAAATGAAGATGGCCCACTCTTCTGTGCACTGTGCAATAGCTTTTACATTTTCACATCTGCCAGGTCATGTGTGTGCTTTTACCCGAGATTTGCTTGTCAGTCCCCAATTTCATTCATAGTCCTTCACTCGCACTTGTGGTGTGGTTTTTAGGAGACACGAGCTGCTGCTGGGCAGCTGCACATGGTGTATGTAGGTGACGAACCTGCCCCAGAATAGCCAAGGGCTTGGGTCATCCTCAGAATCACAGACTCAATTAGATTGGAAAAGACCTCTGAGATTGAGTCCAATCTTTTGTTAAATAGATGTTGGCATTAAATGCAATTTCCAGTCATTTCTTGAACATCTTCAGGGATGGTGACTCCACCACCTCTCTGGGTTGTCCATTCCAATGTTGAATCAACCTTTCTGTGGAGAAATTCCCACTGATGTCCAACCTGAATCTCCCCTGGTGCAGCCTGAGGCTATGTCTTCTTATCCTGGCACTTGTTGCCTGGGAGAAGAGGCTGATCCCCACCCAGCTACAGCTTCCTTTCAGGAATTGTAGAGATAAGGTCTCCCCTGAGCCTCCTGTTCTCTGGGCTAAAATCCTCATGGAGGTGTAACTGCATCCTCCCTGATCTACCCTTAGCTACTGGCTCATGCCTTGGGTACCCTCCAATAGTTGGATCTACTGCCTGGAGCTCTTGCTGGGAAAGAGCAGAGACTGAGACACAGCTGTGTTTATTTAATACAAAAACCTCTTTGCCTTGTAGGTGATGCATGCTCACACAGATTTCTGCACACCTGATTTATGTAAATGGCCACCAGCAAATCAGCTGTGCTCATGCACATGCTTTGCTAATGAGAGATCCCAAATTCGATACAAAGAGTTTGTGAGCTTTGAAAATATGGGCTGTTGTATCCTTAGGTAGTAAGCTTTGTCACAGGTTGCAGAATTGCTGCTTAAAAGCCATGTGAAAGTGATTCTAGCAACAATTACTCCTAATTGCCCTTGCCTTGGAGATACATGAGACCCAGTCTGCGCTCTGTTCAAAGGTATTTGCTTTTTGATAAATAGCCATTTTGCAGCTTGATTTAATGGTTTCATTAGGCACGTGTACAAAGAGATCATGCATAAACAAATTTACTTGCACATATCAATGAAGGGCATGGTAAGAGTATTAGAAATTTGCTTAAGGCACAGCTGAGGCTGCTGGTGCAGTTCTATAAGTGCATTCTGTTTACAAGGCAAATTACTATCAATCCATCATTGCAATGTGTTAAACTGATGCCGCTGTAAGGATCTGAAAAGGTCTTGCTTTCCAGCAGTCTAATGAAATGAACACTTATGATGTGTATTTTAAGAAAGGAGAAAATGGTAGAAATAGATCTATTTCTGTCAGGTGTGTTCTTTATGCTGAATGCTCTGTGCTAAACCTCTGCATAAATATCCTTGTTGTTTTAATTCAGATGTGACATTACCACATTTTGTTATCAGTTGCTGGGTGAAAAGATATTTTTGCCAAGGTGCTGACATAGTATGGTTTTATTGCTACTTACACTGCTCAGACTTCACATAATGGAGGTGATGCTTTATTTTATAGATATATTTCTAAGCTAAAGTTTCACTATTAATAAACAGATAAATGGGGGCTTATTGATATAAATGGAGCATATGTCACAAGGATCCTTTAGCCATGTTCTATGCTATATAGGGCTAGTGGAAGTTTGCTGCCAATAAATAAACTTACATTATAGTTATATTTTGATTTATCTGGTTATTAATGGTAATACCAAATGGAAATGGCTGCCTTTGGAAGTGAATGGAATGAGGAATTGACCATGCTTTTGATGCTGTCATAGTACTGTCCTAGTTAAAACTTAGTAGGAGAATAAAAAAGTACAGCTTTACAATTGAGGCTGTTAGAAGAAATGTGGTTTTCTGCACAAACACAGGAGATAACAGTAGGGAAGTTGAAATATTCCCAGTCAACAGCTTTCCAGTTGATGTGTACAGTTAACTCTTCCCATATGTTTAATGGTCCTGCTTTCTTGCCCTGCTCCCAGCAGCTTTCATCCTTCTGTAACTCCAGTGTGGAGGGCTCTCTGCCAGTGACAGTTCTGTTCTCCAGCTCTCAAGTCCCATCTACAGAAAGGGGAATAAAGCATATAATTACTACACAGATATTTTCTTTGTCCACATTCTCATACAGGCTTGGTACAAATGTTTATTTAAATGGTGGGAAAGGCCAGTAGCTCCCTTGTAAAAATCATCACTCCTAGCTGCAGACCTGGGGGAGTATTTGGGCAGAGAACACTGAATACAGGGTTAGTACTTTAAAAGCCTTGAAGACTAACTGGGGAAAGTTTTGGCACAATTGTGATTTAGTGTTAGCCCCTGATTAGAACAGCCAGCAAGTCCAGGATTCTTCCTTCTTCTCTGGAACTAGGAGCAATAGTGTAAGCATAGGTATGTTATCCTGCATATTTTATGAGATCTGAATTCCCCATTAAACTGACCCTCCTTTTTGTTTCAAACTAGACTAAGCCCCATGACTTACAGCAAGAAATCCTGTAATCTTCTAGCATTTGCCAGATTCAGCTGTGTTTAAGAACTTCCACTGTGCCTCACATGGCACACAGCTGTTTGGGTGATGGCCCAACATGTGGGATTTCTAGTACATGACCAGGGTGAATAAAACATCTGCTCAAAGAGGATGCCGTTTCCCTTCATTTCATTGTTAATACTGGCAGGCTCAGAAACACAAGCCACAAGCTCACTGATACTCCAGGGCATTTTCTTTCTTGTTTTCCAAGTATTAACTCTGAACTGCTCCCAGTAGTAGCTGTTTAGGGAAATGACTGTCCCAATAACTTAAATGCTATGATTTCTAAGCTTAACTGTTACACATTTCAGATATTCTCTCAGTGGGATAAGAAAACAGGAAGCCAGCTTATTATTCATCTTCAGAAAATGATCCTTTAGCCAGATTTATGTATATGAAACAGCTCATGAAAGGGCCTTGCACTTCATTTTAGGCTATCATATAATCCATAGTCAAGGAGATGCTCTTGTAAACATTGCAAGGATTTTTTCCTCTCTGACAGAGATAGAAGCTGATGAAACATGAATATTCAGTGCCACAACAGCCAACTGACCTACAGGTAAGGCTGGTGTCTACCTGTAACAGTTCCTAAGGTCAAGAGATGACAAAATAATTTAGATCATCTGCTTTCGAATGCTATGAAATCCTGACTATGTAGTTGCAAGTAGCCTGAACTTTGAAGCTGGCACATACCTATATTAGGTGGATTGAGTATGATCTCTAATTGTCTTCACTGACTGCAGTAGTGGGCAGGCCAAATCTGTCATGCTGTTGGGCAAGACATAGATTTATGTGCCTTCTGCTAAGACCACAGAGAATGCTCATGGTTGCCTGAAGCAGTCCTGTATCAAATGTACTGGTTGACTTTTATTCCATTAAGATACTTCTGTAAGATCTACATCCAAAATATTAAATGTTTTCTACTTGATTACAAGTTTGTGTCAAGGTAACTACAGTACAGTCTCTGTCACTAATATCACTTGCAGCACCTCCCTGGTGACATAAGATCACAGTTTTGGTAGTCTGTGATGAAAATGTTCTCTATGAGGTACTGTGCAAAAGTGTTATTTCAAATGTAGTTTGGAAGTTGGCTGGCCCATTTTGTGGCAAGGAAGATAACTAACACATTCTGTTCCCCTGAAAATATTCTAGAAACTATTACATAACAGATGTTTTGTAGATTGTTCTGAGATGTGAAGTAGCAAGTTGCTTTAACATTTTCCTGTGAAGTGAAAATAAAATTTCCCATTGTTTTTTGAGTGATTTTAATCTTAAGGTTGATGG
The DNA here is from genome assembly GCA_013399915.1 of Illadopsis cleaveri. NCBI lineage: Eukaryota > Metazoa > Chordata > Aves > Passeriformes > Timaliidae > Illadopsis > Illadopsis cleaveri. The sequence goes on from VXBB01023989.1 coordinate 130,698, forward strand.
GCGGTTCACAGTCTTGTTTTTCCCAAGATTAATAGGTTTCCTTACCTGTCTGTCTCCCCATGGTTTTTCCTTTTCCCTTCACCATCAGAGCCAAACTACTAAAACACAGCAGATGCTGACAAACAGAAAGAACCTCTTCTGCTCTTAATTTATCAAGAAAGTGCTAAAATTTTAGCTTTCTTGTTCACTTAATCATTTTGACAAGTTGACAGTACAATGTGTCATCACTAGACAGGTGACAATGCTAATCCTGCAGCAGGTTCTCAAAGGAGATTTTTATTGTAAAAATTGACATATACTGTATCAAGGCAATCAAAATACATTAAGGAAAACAGCAATTTGCTACTTTGTGCAGTTAAGTATCTCTCTGGGTTTTTATCACTGTTGAGACAGAGTTTCCACTAATCTCAGCAGCCTCAGAATGTGGGCTCTGGTAAAGCTGGCAGGTCCTTCATGTCAGTCCCCACTTCTGAAGCTGTCCCGATGTTGACAGATAGGAAGCAGACAGATGTTTGCTTAATGGTTCTTTCCCTGGCAGGAAAATTGGGGAATTACCTTGGAAATTGCTAACTCACTTTCCTGGAGCGATAGACCAGTGCATTACAAAACAAATTCGACCAGTTTGTGAATGCATGAACTGCCTCCAGAAAGGGAGGGAAACTATTCCTAGCATAGATGCTGTCACACAGCTCTTGCTCTGTCAATCAGTTCCATTGCTGTTGGCAAGGACTGATGCCTGATGTTTCAACTGAAGGGAAACATTCTCCAAAACATCCATGATTTGAGTGGTCCTGGACAGAAGACATGAAGCAATTCCTGAGAAAACACACAGGGTAGGGAGGAGAGAAAAAATAAGTTTAATTTTTATTTAAAGTGCATTTCCAGAAACTGGTAATCAGCACGGTGTAAGATTCAGGTAAAGAGAAATTCTAGTTATCTCCTCACATAATGACTGTTTGTCCTGCAATGTCAGGTCAGATTACCTTTTTTCTTCATGGTTCCCATAGTGGTGGCCAGAGGACCAGGCTGCAGATGGAGGGAACTGAGATGGCTGTACCCCTGTGTGCAATCAGGTGTTGGAAGTGTCAGCTGGCAATATATTACACTGCTTATTTTGCTCCATGGATTATGTACTGGGCCCACATGTTGAAATGCTTTTAACTCATGTGCAGACTTTGATCTGTCTCTTTTTTCCCTGGTATTAGTGGGTTTTATCTGTGACCTGTGCAAGAAACAGCCCAAACTCAGGAGAATATCTGTGCCTTGCTGATGCCTGCCATATGGTGACTTATCCTGAGATTTATTTTTTCTTGATTTCTCTGATATATTCAACATCACAATCCCCATATGGTTATTGCTTCTTTGTATATTCCAGTGGGAGTTTATCTTTTGCTTTTCAAAGATTTGCCACAGAGACTATCCTTAGCAGAACAGCACTGTGTGCCTGGCTCATCTAATCATCCTTCCTAGTTAGGGATGCATCAGGGACTCTGTGTTAAATTGGGAAAGGTTTTTAAAGCTGAATATCTGAATACTGAAAGCTGTAGAAACACTGAAGAGCAAACAGAAGGCATCATATATTAGAGTATTCAGTCAGCTTTGACTTCCTACTGCCTACAGCTGACTATGACTTGATTTTCATGGCAAAGCTTGGGGCATCGCAGTAAATAGATATCCCCTCCTTCTGAAGTGATCAGAAATATTTTCTTCCATTACAGCAAATTCAAAACATGCAACATGCTCAAGGATCTTCACTGAGCTATTACAGTAATGTAGGACTGCATCGTAGTTCCACCCATGCAATATCAAAATATAAGAGTATCTTGTTGATACTGGCAAGTAAAATCTATCTAGGTGCTCAGCAGGTTTTTAATAAAATTACAATAAAAAAATCAACCCCTTGTTGTTCATCATAAAGCACTTTTCCTGCTGCTTCACCTTACCCTGAAGACCATGACTTTTCACATCATCATACTGGGGGCATGTCCATGGTAGTGAGTAGTGATTCTGGGAGAGAACAAGTGCATCAGCCTGCTTAAGACTCACCTTGTAGAGGGCAGCATGAGCCAGTGAAGTCAGAAAACCATCATAAAAATTCCTGAAACAGAGTCCAAAGAAATGCAGACTCAGTGGGACTCTTCAGGATACAAGCAACATGCTGCTCCTATGCAATGGTTTCCAGCTGGAACCACAGTGAAAAGATAAACCCAGACCAAAATCGATGCTGCTTTTTCCAGTTCCCAGTAGACATATCAGTGCACAGCATAGTATGATTTATTCAATTACATGTTTGTCATTCAGGCATCTGTTAGATTTTTATATCCTTAGCCATAGTAATAAAGGAGTTTCATATGTCTTATTACAGTGGTATCAGATGCTGGAAAGCAGCACTGTGAAAGATGCCACTGTGATTTTGAGAGGTACAGTGCATGCATATCATCAAGATTAATTAATGGAAACAAACAACATTAGTGTGAGAATTTTATTAACCTAACTGCCTTTGTTTTCAAAACAGAAAATATGTAAACAATTATAATAGTCTGTCCTTCAAACCCCAAGTCCACTCTTCTTCCTTTCTCCCTCCCCTTGTTAGTCAAAATCAAGCAGATGGTGTGTAGTGAAAGGCTGTAAATCAGGAAGGATATAGTCTAAGGTCTGTGGCATATGTAGTATTTATAGGTATTTCCTATACTCTATTAGTCCTTCACACCTCTAAAGCATCATGCTTCAATGCTTTAATGCTTCACTACAGAAGCATTAAAATGACAAAAATAGGAGTAGTAGAATAATAAGAATATTTTTTTAAAAAAAAACCCTCCAGGGTATTTTTTTGAGATTAATGAACTGGTCATAGATACTGATTGTACAGCTACTTCCACCATGTAAGTCTAGACAGACTGGAAGACTCTTCACCCACTTTTCTATAGTGGTAAGGTTACACATGTATGAATCTATGCACATGTATGTACAAAAAATGCAAACACACACAGACACACACACAAGAGCTTTCTTTGATCCAGCTCCCCAAGTCTCTCAGCTAACTGGCAAGTACATATCAAAGCTCCAATAAAGTAGCTAAACTAATACAATGTCTTGTATTTATCCAAAGTTTCTACTCTTTGATTCTGCCTCACACAAGTCACAGTGTTTGGCAATGTTCTGGCACAGTTTGAACCACTATAAATCCTGGAGGAATTCTGTAGTGAAGCTACACAGTAAGTGCTGCGTGTTACACACTGAGTCAGAGTTTTACCAAAGATGCTGCAATATCAGCTGCTTTCCTGAATTGCTTGTATTTATGGGGAGTGTTCATCAGTGATAGATAAGATCAATTTGTGCTGCTGTCATCATTGCCCAGAGACCAAGAATGCAACGATTTTTCAGAAATTCCTTCTGTTTCTTTACTGTCCCATGTCACCTGAAAAATGAACTCTGGTAAGAACAATCAACAGAGTGGCACAGTCAGTGAGGTTTCTGGGCACATTTGAGAGACACTTCAGATATCAAAATTGCACAATTATCTGGTTTACTCTATTACTCATCAATAAAACTTGTTGAGTTGTTGCTTGCCTGGGCACTCAGGTACAGCAGCCATGAGCACCACCCACACTTAGGTAGTTAAGATGAGCATGGTAAGTTAAGATTGTAACATTAAACTCTGTGACTGAATCAACATGAGTTTCTGTAATGCAGAAGTTCAGAAAAAGCTTGGAATGTAAAGGCCCCATCCAAAAGCAGAAGGACGTATCAGTGTCCCAGCAAGAGCAAAGTTAGGTATCTGAGAAATGGTTTGCAGGCAACCTCTTCCCCAAAGATCTGGTATTTTCACAAGACTAAGGGATCTTTAAACAAGCAAGAAATACTATAAAAACCTTCCTGAGTTAATTACTTTAGTGATGTCCGTGGTGAAGCCATCTCCTGATCAGTTATCTGGGTGGGGAGATTTTTCTTTACTTATATGGGTGACAGGAGGTCTGTGAAACTAAAATGTTACAAAAAAGCATTACGAGTATGGCCTTTGCTCCCAGTTTACCCACATGCAATCTTTAATTCTGAGGCTAACACAAAATCCTTTGTGTAAGAAGTCAAAACTGGTGGAGATGTGCAATAATGGAGGTCCATGAAATTCAGAATCACTGCTATGTTATGTTTTCTTCTTTTTAATGTGTTTTTAAAGTCACCTCAGTGTATTCTAAGAATCTCTGTGTTGCATAATATGGGATTCCAGTCTCAAGGAACTTGAAATCTAATTTCAAACACAGAACAATAGGTAAGGCCGCAAAAAAATAGACAGGTCTGGGGCAAAGCACTTAAGTCAGTGCAGGCAAATTTCCTGCACCTGAAAGGAGATGTGAAGTGAAAGTGAGAAAAGAAAGTGAGGTGGGAGTCAGTTGTTTTTCCCAAGTAACAAGTGATAGAAGAGAGGAAATGGTCTCAAGTTGCTCCAGGGGAGGTTTAGATTAGACATTAGGGAAAATTCCTTCACCAAAAGGGTTGTCAAGCATTGGAACAGGCTAATCAGGGGAGTGGTGGAGTCACCCTCCCTGGAGGTATTTAAAACATGTGTGGACGTGGCACTCAGGGACATGGGTTAGTGGAGAACACAGCAGTGCTGGGTTAATGGTTGGACTCAGTGATCTTAGAGATCCCCTCCAATCTAAATGGTTCTAAGATTCTAAATTAAAATAAGTTGGTGTTTTATACCCAGTGGGCGGATATGGATTTAAAGGGACTTTTCCAAATGTCTATTATATGAAAATAGAAACCACAGAATAGTGGTGTCTCTGTAGAAGACAGATTTTGTTTTCATTGTAGTTTTATATTTAGAGAAAGCAGCTAGTATATTCTGTCCCAGGTGGCCTTTCCTCAAAATTTGCTGCAAGTATCCTACCACATAAGAAATTTAACTTGGGATGTCAGGATTTTTTTTTTTCATTCATACCTTGAGGCAAAAGAGATTGTAACAGCTGTCTTTCATATTTCACCACAGTACATCTGTGTCTCAATTACTGTTTTGTCTGAATTTCCCTTTAGCAGGATTTAGATTACCAAACATGATTTAAAGCTTCACTATGCAAAAAAATCAACAGAAGTCACTGTATTTATACCGATGCTCAGTCTGATGTGTTTCTACAAAACTGCACAACTAAATTGTCTGGGACATCAGACTTACAATTTAGGTGGGCAGGAAGGAACATCTATGTTAAGGGAAAAAACTGCTGAGAGAGGGAGGAGAAAATAATATGTGAACCAGGGTATCCTAAATTGATAAATCCTAAGCTCTGCACATTTTTGTCTCCTCCTTTCTGGTTCTTGCTATTGCCCTTTTGGGCTTTGTGGCATGCCTTTGGTGCAAGTGCCCCTTTGGCCCTAGTATGTGTCAGGAAAGTGGCTATCCTGCAGTATAACCAGCAAGGATCAATACAGTGACAAACTGTTTTACTGTGAAGAGAGTTGATAAAACATAACCAATAAACTTCACTGAAAGGCTGACAGAGCTGACAATCAGTAAATTCAGAGGGGCCTTGGACTCTGTGAGAATCTTTTTGCTTGACAAGTGCTCTAATTAATGATTAAAGGAAACAAGGAGGTTCAGCACATGAAGCAGAGTGGGAGGAAACTGCTGGCATGATTAACAGCTGGTAAAAATATGGATTTGAAATAACTGCACTGTTCTCCATGTTCATGGCCTCTTTTTAATCATTCTCTACAGTCCTTTTGATGACAGAAAGAGAACAGGCTAACTAACTTGCTGGCTAACCTGAGATCTGTAGGAATTCATTTTGTGGCCTCTGATCAAGAGAAAGCACATCTCTAATGATTGTAGCACGGAAGGAGCAAACAAGAATCACTCACTACCATGTCAGGCCAGGGATTTACAATCCATGGGTATAGGAAAGTTTAAATTCTCTGTAGGATACGAGCTCAGAAATGGTAAATCTGGGCCTCATTTTGATCCGTTCAAGAGTGAAACACAAAATAAACTTGCATTTCTGACTACTGAACAGGTCTCTGCAGGCATGTAGAGGATCTTGTATGACTGTAATTTGACTACAGATGGAAAGTCACAGGCTTTCATCTTTCTGATGTAAATTTTATTTTCCGAAACATAGTTTTCTTTTTAAACACCTCTTCTGAAATGCCCTTTTTGGTGAATCTTCGTACATACCTCTGCATTCAAATGGGTTTCTCAGCCTGTTGGATGCTACTGGCAGGGCAGTGATTTGTCTATGGACTTTATTCATTCTCCTGTGATTATTATTCAGCTAATAACCACCTCAAAACTTCCTATAAGCCTCATCAAACCACAACATTTACTTCTCATCTGAAGTGAAACTTCTGAATGAACATGTGTCCTCACAGCTTGTCCAGGAATTTAGGACAGTACTGGAGAATGACATGCAGAAAGAGGAGACAGTGCAGAGAACAGTCAAATTGAAACATAACACTCAAACCCCCATCCTATGTTCAGATATTAAGGCTAACATTAAGAGTTTTCTGCTCTGAAGGTGGAAGCCATTTTAAAGGCGGAAGGCTTTTCATACAAAGCATGGCAAGAGAAAAATCCTGCAGGACTGTGGTGAACAGGTGTTTGTGCTCCACAGTAGAGAGAAGCTGGAGAGAAAATCAAAGGTTAGAGGAGCAGAAAGTAAGGAAAAATAGGAGGAAAAAAAAAGAGATGTGGAGAACTAGAACAAATTAAAAGGGCAGTACAGATCATTCCATCAAAAGATGAAAGAGGTATTAAAAAGGAAAACAGCCAACAGAATTTTCCATTAAGAAAACAGAGTTATTTCCTGGTTCTTTCAAAAAATGGAACCTCAATAAGCAAAGTTATACAGAATCTCAATTTTTGTATTTCAGCCAAAACAAAGAGAAAAGTTAGAAGCTGTGACAAAAATCTGAAAGAAGCTAAGTTTTGGAGAAACTGAGGTGAAATGAAATGTGCAAATATGCTTTCTATTAAATCAGCTTGAAGGAAATCACACACACCAATGGTGCAAAAACGACAGCCAGGGACTTGGGAATAGAGCTAGAAGTAGAGAAATGGTAGTCATAATCAGCTAGACCAAACAATTATTTACTGTTATTTCCCTCCAAAGTGTTGATTTTCTTGAACATTAAATGTCCAAAGGATATCAGATTTATTACAAACAACAGTTAATTAATTTAGCACTCCTGCTACAGAAACCAGTCCATTTTCCTCTGTGTCAGGTGTCCTCTCCAGTAGCATACTCAGCCTTGGCATGTTGCCTGGCCATTTCCTAGCTTCTTGGAAATGTGAGATATGTGCTACTTTAGGTTGAATTTGTTGACCTTATCTGTGTGTAAATAAGTAAAACATCAGAGGCAACAAATGAGCCAAGAATGAAGCTATGTTTGATAAAGTCATACCTGGGCATCTTTAGAATCTCTTGCAGAATGTATTCAACTAAGAAGGCAAATGTGGATACTGAGCTGCTACAGCTGCAGGGTTTGGCAATTTGCAAATCTCATCCACCTTTGTTCTTCCCGTATACATAAATACTATTCGATAAGAGATGGGAGAGGGATCCTATAGTAGAACCTCTCTTATCAAAGGTGATGGGTAAACCTGTGAGATGAGAAGCCTACACATGTGCTACTGGGTGCACCTGAGACCACAATAAAATGAACACAATGTCTGTGTCCAGTGCAGGGCTGAATTCAGTTGAGCCTGGTATCTGGCTGTATCAGAGCTAGGCTGGCTCTTGCTGTCACACTAGCATTCCCCAGTCTTCCAGAGCGGCTTCACTAAAGCAGCACAGTGCCAGTCCGGATCTGGGTCTGCAGCTGCACCGTGGCTTGAACAAACAACCAGGAACAGCAACCAGGAGCACAGAGCTGCAGTGCACAGGCAGTGGTTCTGCACAGCTTTAACTCAGATCCAGCTTGCACAGGGCTGCTGTGCACAGCTGTACTCAGTCTCACTGCTTGTGGCTCTGGAAGTTGTTCCTGCACACTATTCCTGACAGCCCACCTGGTCCTGCCAGTGTGGCACAGGCACTGAGTGACTATGAATCTAAGGTTTACAGTGGGGGCTCCATGCAACACAGATTAGCTCTGTGATTTCCAAGCCTCTCAGTGGTGTGTCATTGCTCTCCACCTAAGCATTAATACAAACTGTATCAGAGCCAACTCTCCCTGCAGCCATACCAGAGATAAACCACAATCTGAATATTCCAATCCCCGAAAACAGAGAGGTGACTCCATGGTATTAGCTTCTCCAAATTACAGCTCTGCAAGGCTAGGATAGCGTGGAGGTGCAGGAGAAGAAGGACTGCAAATGTATCTTGAGCTGATCATGGAAAAGTGCTTGTCTTCTACACTGCCATGACAAATCAGATACTTGACTATGAGTATTCTCAGGGGAAAAGTAGGATGAGCTTCTCAAATCAGCAGAAATGTATATGCAGGAGAGGCAGCTAAATGAAAAATCCCTTGAAGGGAATCCTGGGTACTCAAATATTTAGAGAGAACCAAAGCAGGTTTCATTTGCCTCCTGGATATAGTCACCTCCCTGGGAGAACATGGAAAACTGCGGGGGATAGCAGTAATCTGAAACATTCCCCTTCTTGGCTAATAAGGGAAAAAGGAAAATTCCATTAAAATGAATATGTAACCAACCACTAAAATCAGCTCTCTTTGTGATTCTAAAGCATTTGAAGGAGAGCTGCATTTTCACTGTGACAGCATTAATAGTTTATCCTGATTCTCTAATGGGTAAAGGATACCCAAACACCAGCATCCCTGCCCCCAGAATTACTTATTTCTTTCTTATCCTTTGATATCCTGAAGAAAGGACACAAAGGTTTTAGTGCAATTAAGCAAGAGGGAGACAGTGTTTTTAATAGAACTGACTAATGTATGCCCTGGGAATGATGTGAATTTTTGCCGAAGGAATTTTATACCTTCCTCTGACTTATCTGGTGGTGGAACTGCCCACGTGTGACCAAGATCATTAAGCTCAGTAGGCACACTGTTCTGGAGTTCTGTAAGAATGAAGCACAAACCTTTATTAACCAGTCTGCTTTAAGGCAGCAGTGCCACATTTCTAAGACGCCTTCCTGAAGCAATACTCCGTGAGCCATAACCTCTCACTCTGTCTCTGTTTACTCATATTTAAAAATGAAAATACTAGCCCCAGCCTATCTCATCGGGGTTTCTGAGCCTGAATTAGCAATTATGAACTGTGATAAGATCTCTGGAGAGCTGACAGAGCATAGTATTACAATCAGTTTTCTGCTGTCTTAAATACTGGGTTTCTGTAAGTTAGTGTATGTATATTCTGTTGCCCTGTTTTGGGGAGACAAAAGGAATACAAGTCAGACACAGATTCAGAATTCTTCTTTATTACTATATAATGAAGGGTAAAGGCATGTTCATTCTTTTGACACATTCTTCTGGTTCCCATGTACTAACTGCTGAGGGTCAGAAACTAGAATTTTGATTGATACCTCTGTGCCAGTACTTCCTTTCCGTGAAGAATCAATTGTTCTACTTAACATGAAGCAATAACCAATATGAGCCCAACATTTCACATTTGTGGATAAGGATTCAGAATGAATGTTAATATAAAAGTTCTGGTTAAAAGTCCTCAGCCTCAGTGAATACCCATTTTCTTTGTTATGTTCATGGCAACAAAAAAGATGACTTGGGAACTGATAGAAAAATACGACTATTCCTTGAAGGGTGCAAAAGTCAAGTATGTTCTGGGGGCTAGAGATACTATTTGCAAGATTCCTACCAACCAGTATCTACTTTTGCTGCCAAGGCTTTTTGGAAACTTCAGACTTTCTGGGGAGGTCAGATAAATGTAACTTTCCTAGTCTGTGTGATGGTGGTGAGGGGAGTCACTAATCATCTCATGGGTAGCCAAATGCCTTCATAGCAAGGTTCTGTGCACTGGGATCGTAGCCAGCCATAGTCAGCATGAAACAGGTTTCAAATCACCAAGGTTAAGAGGTTCAGTAAGCAATAGGCTAATCACATTTCTTTAACAGGAAAAGCATCATGTTGTACCAGTCCCATAGCAGTTCTCTCTCCAGCCTGCCTGGGAGCTTCAGCTCCTTATAAAAGCTCTGGAAGAATAAATCTTGGCTGCCATCTAATGTGATAGTGACACTGATAGAAATGTAGACTGGATTGTCCATCTGAAGCTTCCCTGATTTATACATATTGCCCTTTTTCCCATATCCCACTCAAGCCCCTTTCTCAGAGTGAAACCAAATCATATTCCAACCTCCTCAAGCAGACAGCCCTCACTGTTGGCCACCTTAGGCCACCAGCAAGGAGGGCAGGTCAGTCCCTGATACTGACATTACTCAGTCTCATAGAAAATACTTCACCTTCACAAGTTGCTCTGGGTTTTAATGAGCCACATTTAAGCAATTCATCAGCATCAAAATCCCTGTTATTATTTCAGCTGTGCCTCTGAGATAAGGCAGGTGGTAAACAGATCCAGTTGGACAGCGGATTTGACTGCAGAAAGTGTGCTTGTTCTTTGGAAATTTTATAGAGCACTTGCTTGACTTGCCCTTTAGAAAAGCTTTGTTCTATTAGAGCTTCCTCTTTCCTGCCTACAGCTTCATGTTGTCCACTGGAAGCAGCTGACAAAAGCATCACATTCAGTTTTTCCATAAAGAAAATGCTTGATGTTCTGTTTGTGCTTTATGTTGATCTGCAGGATGCACCCTTACAAATGTTTTTTTGTGGGTACAGAGAACAGCAACAGAGTGCCCAGCCTGTCACTGTTGATCTACCTGAGCTATCTGCAACAAATTATTTACCCACTGAGTCTGAATTTTGTTTCTGAACAGAGAACAGTTTCTCACCCAGAGCTACTCACTGAGTATTTTGTGTAAAGCAATTTTAACAGAGGGACTGTACTGATAGCCATCACTGTTTGGCACTGCAATGTTTGCAGTCTAAAATCAGATTGATATCCATGCTTGTTCCATGAGGTCATATAGCTGTTGGAAAATAGCTCATGTCTAATACATTCATCTCTCACAAACTAATCATTAGCCAATAATATGAGCATGATTTAACTCTTCATTCTAAATGCAGAATACTCTTTGCTCCTCCGATGTGTAAGTTACGTCAAAACAGCCACATTCACTGTCAGCTGCCATCTGTCAGGTGGTTTTGTAATGTAGAGTTTTGAAAACAATTATTTTCCTACACTTAAAAAGCTGTTCTGTAGTGAGAGATGAGAGACATTAATCTAAATCCTTGTTAGTAGATCCTGCATGGTAGAAAGATCTTTGGGAGTGGCTACACCCCAATAGTGCTCAGCAGAGATGAAGACACTCTTTTTTTGCCAGCTTCTTCATTAATGCTGTTCCCAACACAGTAGGAGGCTCAAGGTGGTGACATTTCCAGAGCTGTTTTCCTGGCGTGACAGCAGTGCCTTAAAAAAATACACTTTATTGTTATGCATATAATGCTCTTTCTTGTGGGGAAAGATGTTGAAAGCAGCTAGGGGTTTTGTTTTCTGATCTGATCTTGAATTAGAGTGAATTCTTGGAAAACAAAAGGCTTCCAACATTGATACTCAGATGGAGATTTCTGAAAGATGGGGCTGCTAGTCTATAGACACTCCAGTTTTTCTGCTGTTGCAAAGTATTTTGAATGTTTTTGGTGCATTTGATACATTTTCTGTTCTTATTCTCTATTTAGCACAGTTGCGTTCATAACCCTCTGCATGGTATTAATTATAATTATCAAATTAAACAACACTGCACTATGTAGCCAGAAAAGGTTTGGGAGATGTTCCTGTTCCTTATACACAGATTAATCCCAGCAAGAAGCAGGATGACTAAAGCAGAGCAAAGCTTGCTCTTCACCAAATAGCTACAGCGTGAAAGTGCTCCCAGAAAACCTTACAGATGGGAGTCCATGAATAACATCAATTTGAGATGCTTTGAGACTGGATTCATAAAGATATCACAATAAAGATTTAGCTGCTTTAAAGGGAAATTTTATTGAGTTTCACTTGTGCATTTACCTACAAAAGTCTTGACAAATGGGACCTTTCTTCTCCCTCACCCTGCTGTTCACTTGCTCCTGCTGTGGTGGGATGACTTGGCATTAGGGACTGGCTTATCACCTGGAGTTTCCACTGAGCCACTAAAACCACACCCACTATGAACTTGTTCAGGAGCCAGCAGTAGTCTGCTCTTCGGAAAAGAAGAAAATTTGTAAAATTTTATTTGAAAAATGAATGAGTTAGAGATAAAAGAGAGTGTGTTAACTCTTCTAAGTAAATTATTTAAACTTGCAACCTGTTTCTATCTTTTCCATATGAAAAATTAATGTACCATGGGCCGTTTTGCATCTTCATGGTAAAAAAAAAAAATCATCTTTTTATAGGTTTATTCCTCTTATGGGCTTTCCACAGCCAGTATCAGTATTTCGGTTATCAATCCTCAGGCCTCTCTCCCCCATCCCTCTCCCCAGAGGGGACAATTCCGTTAATGAGCATCTAAGTATGAACAGAACAGAGCAGGCCTACTAATCTCCAGAACACTATGCTACTGAGAAAGAAAAGCTGAGTCAAAAATGCTGTTCTTAACATTTGCAAAAAATTAAATGAGGATTTTTTTTTCCATGTGCCACATGGATCTTGCACTGGGCTTTAGACCGATGCTTGCTAAAAATCATGACCAAAATCTTCACCCTGGGTGCAAAAACTGGGCTTTTATTTTCAAATTGATGCAATACCTGAATAAAAACCACCCTAATTTTCAGCAGTGCTGAGCAAATGCCCCTCCGATTCATTTCACTGGTAGTTAAGAAATATCAGCACCTCTGAAAATCAAACAGTGCTAAAATTTACTGCTCCTCTATTTGAAAATATCTCCCTGAGTCTCCATCTATTTAGGTGGAAAACTGTGAAGCCAAGGGCACATGGTGATCTGGGCAGTTAATAATGTTCCTTGCTATATAACAAATCAATGAAACTCTTGGGAATAATGGCATCAACTTGGATTTAACAGTTTCATGACAGCATCACTTTTCCAACAAATGTTGGACACATGGCATTAGGGAAAGGTGAGTATTGCCCTTCTCATCTTGGAGGAAGGGAAAGAAAGAGGGGACAATTCCTGATTTCCCTGAATTAGCTTCAGTCATTCCTGAGCAACATCACAGATTTTTAGTGACCTGAAATGGCAGACTCCGTGATCTTTCTAGGATAGTCACATAGAGCTCATCATTGCAGGTAGAAACTGATTCTCCTTTCCCTTTCTTTTCCAGATGCAATTAGCATTGGGCTCCTGTGTGAAGCATCAATTTTTCTAGCCCTGTAAGTGCCTGTGCCTGCACTTGGAGTCTTATTGCATCTGCCCTCACCAGTGGTAGCCTTCTCTTCCACATCCCCTGTGCTGGGTAGCTGCCTGGAAGCAAAGCTGTAGTGTTTGCTCTTTTACAAGACTGCTCTCCTGGGCATTCCCACATCTTTATGGCCCCATGTTTCAAGGCCTTCTGCTTCCTCTCATTATTTATGTATTGCATTTAGCTGCTTATTTGGCTGACAGTGCACTTTCTGTCCTCGTATACCTTGTCCCTTCCAATGCTCCACATACATTTTAAAGACAATTTTATTAAAAAATAAAAGCAGGTGAGTTAAGTAACCGTTTGTGGAGACAAGATCTCAAAGATTTACCTGAGCTATAATATGAGCTTCACATTGTAATAGAAGCTGAGGCAATATTTGGTTTTGTTTCTTTTACATAATTTCTTGCAGAGTATCCCAAGCAAATGCTGCCTAACTGCTGGGCAAGGAAAGATTTAAGGGAAAGTGACCTACAAACCACTTAATGCTTTTTGATATCCACATAATGCTGGCTGATATCCACCAGCCAGAAGGGCAATAGTGACATATTAAGGCTGACATTGTGAGCTTAATGCAATCATGTAATTAAGGGTTTACTGTTTTGTTCTAGGGCCTTAGCGAAACACAGCGAAAAGATCCGATTGGGGCATTTTGGGTGCCAGGTGTAATTTTGCATTAAAAACTGCTGGGGAAAGTTCTTTTCTCTGTAGGGATGGATAATCTACAATGGCCATCTACTTCTTTCCTTAGTATCAATAATGTGAAGCGTGTATTGAGAGCTGCTTTCTGAGAAACCCTTTGATATCTTTGTTAAACATTATCCTTTGCTATAGCTTTATCTCTAGCAACAAAACTGGTGTGTTTTGTACAGACAGAATAAACGATAGAAACAACTAATTTTATTGAAAGGGACTGTTCAAATTGGAAAGGAGAATGCTTGTTACAGGAGAGGCGGTTTATCTGTCCCTGGGAGAGGCACGTAGCACTGATGAGACACTCGGTGAAAGGCACAGCGCCGCACTGCTCGCCCCGGGCCTCCCCGGGCGGGATTCCCGCGGGAGGCACCGCCCGCCCCTGAGGGCGGAGGCGCCCGGAAGGCAGGTGTCCCTCCCTGGTCTCCACACCCGGACTCCGAGCCGCCCTCGCTGCTTTTCCAACATCGCGCCCCGCTTTTCTCGTCTCTTCTTCCAAGGCCCGCTGCTCTTCCAGCGGCCGCACCCCGAGCGTTTCCCCCATGCCCGGCCGCGGCCCCTCGGAGAGGCTCCCCGTGGCCGTGCCCGGCCCCTCCCTCAGCCAGCCGGGGCCCTGAGGGACGGGGAACGCCGTGCCGGGGCCGCGCCCGCCGAGGGGCCGCGCTGGCAGCGCTGTTGCGGGCCCGGCAGAGGGAGCCGGAGACCTTCGAGCTGAGGAGGCGGCGTCGGGGCTCGTCGGGCCAGGTGTTCTCTCTGTGGGCAGAGCGAGCGGCTTGGCTTTCCCTCGTCCTGCCGGAGCCCTCAGGGTAGGGGCTGCTCGGAGTGCCAGAGGTGTCCGCCGCCCGCTCCGCTTGGAGCGATCAACCAGGCTGATCTGCAGCTGCACCTTGCGATCTGTAATTCGTATAATTTGATTTGACAGTACTTCCGTCGTTGTTGTGTTTATTTACAAGAGGTGCCCTGTTACTCGTTCGGTTTCTGCCTTTTCCAGTCGTGGTTCCATGATTTCTTGTGCAAATCTTGGGGCCCGCCGTGCGTCGCGGCTCCCGCGGTGTCAGTCGCTCCTTTTGCCGTGCCCCAGGAGGGTTTGGGTACAGAACCTGCTCGTCCTTGCCTAGGTAAAACCACTATAGTCTTACCTGTAATCTCTTATTTCATTGTAGTATTACAATGAAATGTGCTTTAGGCTTCCCATCAATTTAGGTTTGTACCTTTTCCCCCGCCACGTTTTTCTTTTTAAAAACAACTTGCTGTGTTTACCTTCAGACACTCATTTAGTTCAAGAAAAGTAGGGAAGTACAGTTTCATTATACCCGTTCCTAGCTAGATACCAGAAGCAATTCAGCACAATGAAGTACAGCACTTCAAATGCCAAAATGTTTTATTTTTTAATCACTTCTCCTTGGAGCTGAATCTGAAACCTGCATCAAATCCCGCTTGTGCTTCTTGAATTGGCTGTAGGAAAATCTGGGTGTATCATCATGACTTGCAGAACAGTATTTCAAAGATGTTTTGAAATTACTTCCAGAATAGTGTTTCCAGAACAGTGATCCACAAGATAGATCTAACCAGTAGGAAACTGTGAGTGGAAGGGTTCGTCATCCATCATGTCTCTTTTTAGAGCTCAAGTGTTTAATTAGGAAACATTTGGGATACCGTCTGGAGTTCTTTACTGGGCAGAGATGCATACAAAGAGAAGAGAGCTTTTGTTTCTTCCTTAATGCGTCCTTATTGTAGGAGATGAGATGAAAGTATCATCTTGGTATACAACACTGTGTAGAGAAACTCTGCAGCAAGTGAGAGATTGTTCTCTTTGCAACCTCACAACTTCCAAAGTCACATCTCTCTCTACTCCCAGAAATAGTCTAAGCCTGCAGATTTCTAGGAGAGAGGCACAGTACTTGTTGCCTGTGTCACCATCCAGAAAATAATACATGAGAAAAGAACATTTGGCTCCCACATGAAGTACTTCAGTTATCTGGCGTCCAGAGTTCTGAACACGTAATTTTACCAGTTAATAGTGATCCCTGGAGTAATGCTCAGAACTGAATGCTGCCTTCTCTCAGGTGCATATTTTAAGTTCTCAGGTGCTCTGTAAAAGCACACAATTGCCATCAATAGGCAACAGCTGAGCGAAAGCTGTGGATTAGTAATTTGGGGTCCTGATACCTTATGCCTAGAACCCAACTAGGTAGCTTTGTTTTCCTCTTTAAAAAATAATCAAAGAAATAATGATCTGATCCTCTTTTTCAAGATTGCCTGTAAATATGGATATTTCTCCATACATCTGAATGGTAAGATGATTTTTTTTTTCAGTGATACAAGTGTCTGCTTTGGAAATAATAAGATCATTTAAAAAAGCATGTTTAAATGTCTGAATCATGCCAGTGTGTGAGCACAGTGAAAATCT
This sequence comes from Illadopsis cleaveri, assembly GCA_013399915.1. Taxonomy (NCBI): domain Eukaryota; kingdom Metazoa; phylum Chordata; class Aves; order Passeriformes; family Timaliidae; genus Illadopsis; species Illadopsis cleaveri. The sequence goes on from VXBB01023989.1 coordinate 147,157, forward strand.
CAAGATGGAGATTTTAAAACTAATGAAAAAATTGTGTAAGCATACACGTGTGCCAGATATGGAGATAAAAGTTACAGAAAGAACTTCTAAAGTTAGATTTGCATATATTAACTTAGTAATTGTATGCACAACAGGCAATTACACAAGAGTTAATAAAATAATAGTAATAATGATTTGTACTAGGTAATTGAAAATTATGAAGCAGTTTTGGTGTCTCTAATAAAGCTGTGATGTCTTCAAGTAGAGCTAATGAGTATGATGGAAGTGACTAGCATGAATAAACTTAATTAATGTTGCATTTGTCAAGCAAAGATAGTAAAATATTTTTAAAGGTGCCTAAATATTAGTATCCTGATTATATAAATGGAAAACTGAGGTAGGAACTGAGGTCACACTTTGATTTGCTTTGCAGCTTAAGTCAGAAATGAGATACTACAGTCTTGTATCCAAACACCCATTTCTCCTACTCAATAAAATTTTGGCTGCTCTTTACAAAAGCCATGTGAGGTGCTGGTGTGCTTCAGCATTACATCCGTGGCTGGGGCATGTTCCCCACACCAGTGTTGTGTTTAGCTACTTGATTTCTTTTCTCATGTTTGCACCACTTTAACTGTACCTGTTTGTTACACTTGAGTTCAGGTGTCCATTATTCTGACGGAGTAGCCTGATGGCTACTGAGTAGCTTTGGGATCAGGATATCTCTGTCTATGCCTTTGAAGAACAAAAGAAAGAACATCTCTGAATGTGAAAATGTTTTTGTTTGGGCACAGCTCACTTTTACACATGCTGACTTTGTGCTTAGGGTTTACATTAAGGTTACTTTCTTTATCTGCCATAACCTAGGATGTATTAGCACTTGATAGCTAGTGCTTTTTCACACCAAAAAATTCTGTGTGATTTGCAAGTCAGGTAAATACCATCCAAATAGAATGGTCCTTACTTCATGTGTTTTGTGGGGGTTTCACCTGGACAGAAGACCTTTATGCTGGGAAGGGTTTGCTTTTCTTTATGTTCTTGCTTCATTGCAATGTCCATCTCCTAAGAAAGTATGTTTACTGTAGGATAGGATGAGAGAGTAGAGACTGGATTCTTCCAGCTCTCTCACTCATTACATTACATTTTTTCTTGCTGCATAAATTTAATGGATTGCAATGGTGTGGGTTATTGGTGGTTTGGGGGGATGCAATTAGGAGGAAGAGGGGACTTGTCCAGAAATAAGGTAGTGGAAGAAGTGCTGAGTGAGTCCAATTGCTGTTGAGGTGTGGTGTTAGTAGTTGGGAGCTCTGCTGTCAGGAGTGAGTAAGGACTGCTGGAGGCACAAAGGTCATGAGTCAAGGTAACGTGTATTGGCAGAATTACATATCACTATTTTGAGAACTAGATAGATGGAATTAGGTTCTCTATTTCTCTCCTCTCCCATTCCTTCCTTGCCTCCAGCTGAGCTCCTAATGGAAATACTGGGGGGAAGGGAAATGGGAAGCAGCAGAAGGATGTTTATTGCTGCTTGGTAGGAATGTAAATTAAGTAACTAATGATGTGCATTGAATAAATGCGTTTTGGTTTTTTTGTCTTACTTCTTAGCCCATATTGCTACTCACAGGCTGTCTCTGCCCTTCACTCACACATAAACATGTGTAAATTTGACCTTTTCCTAGGAAAGTATCACCAAGCTGAGTTTTGTTTTTGAGCATCTTCCCCTTCTAAAGGAACCAGAAATTTCTCCAGTCAGGAGTGATATGGCAGATCTCCACCAACACTAGTCATGTTTTTGACTACAATGTAATGTGGGAATGATGGGTCTGGTTGCCAAGGCTTTGGGAACCATTCTTCTTTTTGAAAGTAAGAAGGTGAGATTTTGGAATATCTGTGAGAGCAAATGAAATGGTGGTGCTCCTCCACACCCTTTTTGGGGGGAGGAGTGGGGAATTCTGAAATGTCTCTGGGTGTGGGTCTGACTGATGTTCATCGCTTCCAAATTGGCTCCTCACACCAGGAGAAACAGTCTACTGTAAAGGTGCCAGAAAGTTTCACAGGTGCAGCTTTTTCTTAAACTGCATTTCTGGATGGAGTTTGAGCTGGTATGAAGTGGGAATGTTCCACATTCTCCTCTAGCAAGAGGCAGTAAGGGGAGGGGTTCAATGTTATTTATTACTGAGCATGCTGTGTTTGGCAAATGACAGAAAAAGAAAGCAAAGGGGTGATGGCCTTAGGTGAGATCAGCTCAGGTCTCTGGTGCTGATGAACTAAGAGAATAATTGGACTGACACAGGCAGTAAAAATGAATGGTGCTGCATGTCATGTCAGTTGACCTTGGAATTTAACCTAGGACATTGCCAATTTAACCTAGGAATGAGGAAGAGTGGTTCAGCTCTTTCTGAAAACCAAAGGAACTATCAAAGAACTTGCCATAAATATAGATCAGCAGCCTGCATTGTATGTGGACATAATGCCTGTTTCAGCTGCTTTAGGTTTGCTACAGAAGGTGTTCTGACCCAGTCCCAGAGTGCAGTCTGGTGTCTGAGTTATGTCACACAGCCCTTTACAGCTCAGCTTCTGATAGTGGCAGGCTCATTCTTATTGTGTAGGATTCTATTTTTCTCTTGCTAAATAATCCAATTTGTTTCCACCCTAACTTCACTGGCCACTCTGGAGCCATCCTTGCTGATGTGTACAGGAAACTGGGGCAGGATCTTCAGACTAGGAGATGTCTGCTGAAGGCTGCTTTGATCCATTTGGTACAAAAAATTGCAAAATACAGTACAAAGCCTTGTCTGTGGCCTGCAATGTCTGTCTTCAAGAAATAATAAAGACGATGAAGAGATTCCTTTAAGGCAAAGCTGCAAAAACATTTTGCTTGATTTTTGGTTGGTTGGCATTGGTGGTTGTTGTTTTTAAAATCTTTCTCTCCACTTCCTTGTTTTCTCTTTCCACTGTTGTTTTGCCCTTATGCATGGGCTGACCCTGAGAAATAGGGATTATCTGCTGGGATGGTAAATCCAGCTCCTTCCCAAGCCACTCTCGTAATTCTCACTGTCTCTCTGAGGATCACTCAAACAGGAAGATGTGAAGAGAAGTACTGGTGAGAAGGTGTGAACAGAGGAAAGACTTGCAGAAACAAAGATGCTTTGGCACAAATAGTTATGATCTTTTCCTGCTTGGTTCATTTCTTCCTAAACACCCAGATCCCTGAACTGTGTACTCTCTGGACAGCATGTCACTTAATTATTTTTCACTGGATGGAAAAAACTAGAATTCCAGTAAATTAAAAATAAAGCTGCAAATGGGCTTCGTTTGATCTCTGTGGTGTCTGATGCAGAGGAACAAGATTAATTCCTGCAATTAGATGTTAATTGATGTCTGAGCATGTCTATTCCTAGAAGCAGCAAGACCACGTACAGCATAACCAGCGCCATTAAAACAGCATCGCCTTCCCTCTGTGCTCAGCAAGGGCAGAGCGGGAGGAGGGCGGAACTCACATCTGAATAGAGCAGTGGGGGATGCTGTGAAATGAGCAGAAACTTGTGATGAGGGAGAGGGAGTGCAGCCACCTCAGATGGCTGTGAACCGGTGGTTAATGCACAGGGTATTACAGGAGAACTGTGGCTTTGTTTGCTAAACCTACATGTGCTTTATTTTCATTTCTTTGCTGGTCAAGTCTGCTTGAGATTCACATCATAAGCAGCTACAAAGGTTTATTACAAAGTGATGAAATATGTAATAAAGAAAAGAAGGAAAAAACTCCCAGAAATTTTCTTTGGCCTTTGGAAAACCATATACTAACAATTTTGATTAAATGGAATAAGAGGTCATTGAATCTGGTCTTTTACCTACTGTGTGTGACAGCTTCAGCTACATCCATTTCAATAATGAAATTCTGTTCCTGTGCTGCCTGTGCCTTATATATAAAGCACCATGCACTGTATATATTTCATTTTGTTTCCATTTTACAATACAGTAAAAATCTTTTTCAACTAGAATAGATGCTAGCCTTGGATACTGAAGTGCTGAATAGAATAATAAATCCTTTGCATCACTAGCTTGACTTTCATCTAAGAGTCTGAAAAAGCTTTATAAACATCAAGTAATCTTTCCAGCATGCCCATTACAACTGGAGATTATTACCACTCCTCTGCAGCTATTATTATTATTTTGTATCATTGCATCTAAGGGCCCCAATCAGACTCAAGACTGTACTCTGTATGTAATGAAAAGTTAAGCCCTGTCCCAAAGACCTTTGAAGAATTATTAAAAAAATAGGGGGATGGAGGCCAGAGTAATGCAGGATAACAGTAGGAAGGGGGGAAAAAAATCACAACTTGGGGAGCATGATCCATCCAACCATTGTCATATATCTTGTAGGCAATGCACTGAAGATGAAACCTGAAGAATTTTCTCAGTGACACTGTAGATTTTACTCTGTGACTACTTTTGCTTTTGAAGGACAGCACAGGAAGAGCCTGAGGCACACTTGACTTGATGAGCAATTAAGTTTGCCTTAACATTAGGACAAAAATCTGCAGAGTGGAGGTAACTGAACTGTGAAGGAGTAAAGGCTGTTGCATTATGTGAGGCAGTAATGTAAATGGGACCAGTCGGCTGAGGGAAAGAGGAAAATAGTGGCCAGTCCCTTGCCCTAACAGAGGTGACAAATGGAACGTGGATAGAACTTCACTGTCACAACACCTTGTGATAATCTCAGCTTTGTATTTCTTTTTTGCAGATATGCTTAATGAGGAGTTTGCAGCAGAAAAGTAAAGGACAAAGACTGTACCAGCATATGTAGAATATTGTATTGTACACCCTGGTCACCTGTGGCCAAACCAATTAAACCACAGCAGGTGCAGAGTGAGAACTTCTGTTGATTTTACAGCTACAGAAGCAGTTTTAGGAAGCAGTGTCTGGCATGTTGGGGCTGTGCAGTGATTCTGTGTCACTCAGGATTACCCTTGCATTCTTTGTGTAGTTTATCAAGAGGGGCTTTCACTAGTGTTTTGGGAGAAGGAAGAACTTCCTTCTGGGATTTCCTCCTAGCCCAGTGCCAGTTAACACCCTGGGCTGCAAGGACAGTGTTTAGCTCAGAGCACCCCCTACATGGGCAGTTAAGGGGAGGTGAAGTGCATCTAAACCATCCATGGCATGATTTCTTTATTGCTAAACTGAGAAAAAAAAAAATACTGAATGTCTCTCAATTTACAGCTCCTCTACTGCAGCAAAACTGCAGAGCTAACAGGGGTTTTATACTTTCCATCTTGGGTCTCTCAAGATGCAGAGTCTGATGAGCATCTACAGAAGAGTTATTCATTTTACCCTGAGACGTGTTCTCCACTTCAGAGATGCTCATGCCCAGTTCTTACCAAAGGCAGAGATCACACCTCTGACTGCTCCCGGCTGTTGAGTACAGAAAACACCTGGGTGAGGAGGGTGTTTGTGATTGCTGCGTACAGCTGCTGTTGGACTGGACCTCTCCTTGTTTAGTTTCACCCTGTGACCCCATCTCTGTTTTTCTCATTTGTTTTCTGATCACGTGGCTGTTTATGGGAAAGCTGAAGCAGAATTTGCTTCACAGTCCTAGACAGCAGTCTGCTTTTTTTGAGTGGGTTGTCTCTACTGTCTGTCTCCTGTCGGCAGTTCAGACAGGTCCAGGTCATCCCTGATGTAAGAGTACAGACGTGCAGAAAGCTGTACCATTGAAAGGACAGCTGTCTGTAGAATATAAGAACCTGTGTCAACAGCAAACCAAGAGAACCCTCAGAGCCCTCACACTGCTTCTACCAACCAGACTGTGGGATCCCAGGTGCTTCTTAGGTACACACTGCTTCTCCCATCTCCACGTCACCCAGGACTCCCACAGGCTTCCTTCATGCCACGACTGCAGCTCACACCTCCAAAGTGCCAGGCACAGCCCATTAGCCCAGGTTTGTTAGCCTGGGCCCCTTTGCTATTCCAGACCATTCCTGCTACCAAACCTTGCTGCTGAGGTCTGCCTCAGTGTCTGCAGCCAGTGAGGTGAGCACAACAGGAACCTGCTGAAATATTTTTACAGGTGTTTGTACTGTTCCTCTGCATCATCACTGGGCTGGGGTGGCTGCTGTGTTGGAGGGTTGGGGTTCCTGAATCCTGGGCAGTGAATTTCTGCCTCTGTTGTGTAAAATGTGTGTGCTTGAGAAACTCCTCTTGTGAAGTTTGTGCTCTTTGCATTCTGCTTGTTATCCTTGGCTTTAATCTAGAATCCCAAAGACTTTGTGGTCTAGGGAGATGTCTTCTAACCCAAGGGTAATGGACCATGATATAAACATAGGCTGTGCCTTGAATGTTTCAAGTCAGGCTGACTTTGAAATACTGTCGGTTGAATCCTTCTCTTCCTGACTAGTGACCTTCCAGAAAGCTATTTGATCTGTCTGGGACTTGCACAGGTGAAGGAAAAGAGGGGTGATTGATTATTTGGGTGACTGCCCTTTAACATCAGTTAATGTGGTATTCCCTTTGTGTGTCATGCTTTCCCATTCTAGTACACATCTCCTTGTTGGGCTACAATATCTGTGTCCCCTGCTGGTGCAGTGGGATTTCACAGCCATTTTAGTGCCAGACTGTTGTCATGAGCAGTGCAATATCTTCCAGCTGGTCTCTTTGAAGATGTCACTGGAGTTGGGGATCCAGCTCACAGGCAATCAGTCAAGCTAGAAGAAAGACACTGTGCAGATCAGAGTAGCATTTTGATTGGCATGCTGGCTGTCTGCCACAGGCTGTGATTCTGCTAACTTTTGTGAGATAATGCAGGTTCAAATCTGGTCAGTTCTAATGTGGGAGAATGCTGAGGGAAAAGCTTGTGCTGCAAGGAGCAAAGTTCGTTGATGGAGGAGCTGGCATTCCTCTCTCTTCAAGGGCAGACAGCACTTTGCTGTGATAACAGGGGATGTTGTCCTTCTGGAAGTGCCATCATTCATACATTGCATGAAAATTGCATCTGGTTTATGCTGCACTTAAAAACTTCCCAAGGCAGTGAGAATCTTATTCTGCATGGCCTGTTCAAATTTCCATGTAAACAACTTCAGTGCTCCCTCCCTAAATCTACATTCCTGTGATAACAAATGTTTGAGGTACTGTGTGTGAAGGCCTGTGTTTGCAAGAGGAGAATGCATGTGAAGAATTACTGAAGTGCTGGTGATGGATGGTAACTTAGTACAAGATTTTAAGCTAGGCCACGTGGAAGTGGTTTTACTTTGCATTTGCAATGGTTTAAGGGCACACCATGGCCTGGGATGCTGCTTCTCAATGGACAAACTCTGATCCACTGTACACCACAGTAAATCAATCCCTTGCAGCTCCATTCAGGATAGAGACAGCAATCTCATTTGAAAATGATTGAGTTTTTTCATGCCAAAGAAATGTGCAGTGTTGCCAGTGTGTTCAGAGGGACAGTGATGAATCTCTCTTTAATTCACACATTTGATGATTTTCCTGTGTGAAAAGGATTGGGCTTTGTTTACCTCTGTGTAGGCGACTCAGCAGGACAAGAGTGCTCTTCATATTAGAGATTTTCTTTTTTGAAAGAACAAATTGTTTGTGACTGGGGCTCTTTGCAATTGAGGCTACATCTAGCAGTAAAATTTCAGTAGTAGAGTGAATGTTTGGATTTTTCTAGTGTAAAGAATAATGAGATGTTCTGATGCCTTATATCATCTCCAAAGGGCAGATCTCTGATGCTTGTGGCATTCTAAATGCCACGTGAAGCATTTCACTGCTCTGACCAGGAATTGTTTGGCACCAAGGCTTTGCGTGGGATTTCTAATACTTCTTTGTTGCATTTAGATTTTGGCTTTACTGCAGAAACTCCTAGCAAATACTTCTGATGATTTATTAGCATTTTTGCTGCCTTTTAAAATCTAAGATGAAAAAGAATGTAATGAGCCACCTAATCTGTGCAGTACTTGCTCTCCCTTTCTTACATATAAAAGGAACTGCTCTTTTTTCCTTTTGCCATTAATTGACTTGATCTTCCCTTTATGCTGCTGAAGTTAAGATGCTGCTATGCTCTTGCATCAAGGAGGAAAAATGGCATGTACAAGGTAGGTCAGCTCAGCTACCACTGAGAAACAGGTACTAATTACACTGATTTTTCACCTGCATCTTAAATGACAGAACTGCTTGAGAGACAGAGGGTGGGAGCCAAGATTAACCATTGTAACCAAACTTGCTTTTGAATGGAAAACCTTCTGGCTAATTTTTTTGCCTGCTGGGTGCCTGTTTTACAAAGCCATTAAATGATTCCAGATGAGAGAAAAGAGCCTAGCCAACATATGCCTTCTCAGCTGTCTTCTTTGGATGGTGAGGAGATAGGAAAGATTAAGGGATGCTGCATTGCTATAATTAATGAAAGAAGATAAATTTATTTTTACTATTCAAAAAGCACTTTGGTTCAGCATCTGACATTGATTGACTTGCACAGTTGGACTGTAGACTTCTGGTATTCTGATCTCAGTGGAAAGGTATTGAAGACAGAAATGGAACAAATTAGGAACCAAAGATTTCTCCATGTTAACTAATTGAATGTCTATAAACATTGAACAACCCCACAATTGCTGCTGAAGCTGTTGCATGTAACAGCTATGGAAATTCTCAAAGCATGTAGATATAAAACATGTTGGCAGCTGAAAAAGGAAGCTGTAAAAAGGGAGAGCATTTTAAAAACTTTTGGATTACAGGTTCCCACACCCCATTTAAAAACAAAGAAGCATAACAATAGAGCTGTTATGCAAACCACGTCCCTCTGATTCCTGAACAGTGTTGTCAACACGTGCCCTTTCCATTGCACAGTAAAGAGCAGCCATTCAGAATGATCCCAGTCACTGCACAGGTTTTCAGGCCATCTGTCAAACGTGCTCATCACTGGAGACCTGGAGTCGCCTCTGTGCTCATGCAGACCTGCTGTTAGCTCAGTTTCTCTATTATTGTCATTTGTTGACATCAAGACATGGAGGTTATGGGAAATATTATTTACGTGACTAAAACAAATGTTACCTTATTGGCAGCTACCTTCTGTCTAGATTTTCCTTTGTAAAAGGAAGAATATTTTCTTCATAGCTCTTCATGGCATATTTTTAAGTTGCCCACAAAATCTGACTGCAAAAATCCAGGTTTAATATTCTGCATTAAATTTAGCAAGCTCATTTTCTCCCAGCTTTCCTGTTTATTCTAAATGACTTTTTAGTTTTTCTTGGCTGCAGGAAATCCATTATCTAGGGTGTGCAGTAATGCAGGTCAGGCACATCAGCTGAGCTGTCCTAGTTCGTGTACACAGTTCTTGTTTTTTGATTCATTAAGCAGGTTCAGGTGGTACCAGGTGCAGGCCTTTGCTGCAAAGGGTGCAGCTGCTTAATTTATTCCCTTTGTTTCTCATGAAGTGTGTTGTAGTGGAGTAGCAGTGAGGAAGAGCTGCCTGTGTGTCTTGAACTGCTACACAAGGGTGAAATACTGTTGGAAGTGCTTGTATTTTCTCTTGGGGGTGCTGGGGGAAAAGCCATTCTTCTCAGTTAGAAAATCTTCAGCAGGAAAGATCAGCAACGTGGGTAGGGAAACTCTAACAGAGAGACAGAGTCCCTCTCTTTTTCCATAAGAATTGGGTGATGGGAAAGGGAGAACGTGCTCTGAAACTCTTTTATTGACTGCCTTACCATGCAAATCTCAGGTTTTTTATCTATTTGAAGAAAGGGCTTATTTTAGAGCCTAATAAACTAGAACATCTCCTGGTTTAGAGATAGAGAGCTTCGTGGTGTACCTTGATGTGCTTATCTGAAAGAAAAGGTGGGGAGTTGTTCCACATGAATACTCAAGCTGTTTCAGGGTTCTGTCACAGCCTATTTTTCTTCTCTTCTTTTACTTTAATTGGACAAATGGAAAATAATGAAGAAGGTACATAGAACAGGCTACCTGGATCAATAAAAATGTCAGTTTGGCCGCATCAATGTAATAGGCAGGGCTAATGTCATTTGGCTAAATAAATGGGTATGTTTTGTGCAGCATCGTGGCTGTCTAGAGTGCATTAAAAGCAAAGACAACAACAGAGCTCAGCAGCTGGCAGTCAGTGTGGCCTGGTGATCTTGGAGCAGAAGAGACTTTGTCCAGTTTTCAGCAGGAAAGGGTCTTTTTGCCAAAGCACTGGCTCTGCTGGGGCCAGAGGCGGGCTCTAAGGCACAGCAGGGCAAGGCTGTGCATGATAATTGGCAATTCTGCCAAATATAAGAAACAACCCAAGGTTTTGCTGAAGTCTGGTCAGTGTTGCTGCTGTCTTTGTGGCATTGTGGCAGTTGTGTGTTGATACTGAGGTGCTGAGCACTGTGTGGATGTTAAATCTGCAGTCAGGAGATCTCAGCACTGGACGTGTCCAAGACCCACAGATTAAATTGGTGGCAAGAATTCAACCAGACTTGATGTAGGCAAGACTTGATGTAGCCTAACTCTGGTGGCCAATTTTGCAAGTCAGCTTAAGTGATGCTTTTGCAAGGCAAGCACTGCACACTGAGCAATGCCCCAGTGAAGTTCAGAGCTGCTTTTGCATCTGTGTGGAGAGATGGTCAGTGCCACCACAGCTACCCAGCTGTCTGGTGTGCCCTCCGGGTGGCTGCCTCTCTCCTGGCATGAGACCCCTTTGTTGCTATAAAGAAGTGTTTCTTCTTTTGCTCGCTTTATCTCCCACAGCACTTGAGCAGAATTCCAGGTACTGTGGCATTGTAACAGAGCTGCATAATGCTGTGCATTTGATTGCAGTCCACAGGACTGCTATTAGCAGTACCAAACTAAAACTCTTTACGAAAGGTCACAACGCGTCACTTAGTCTTTGCTGCTTAAAGAGATGGCAGCAAATGCATTTCCATGGCATTGGTATTTCTTGGGGTTTTTAAAAGTTCTATTAGCCCAGAGATTTACAGAAGTCTTGTGCAATTTCTGTGATGCTGCAGCATTCCCAGAGAGGTTTTCTTTAAATACCAGTGGAATTGGGAGGAAGCTTAATGGTCAGGATAATAATTAGGAACTTCTGGTTTATCTAGGATCTAGTTTCATTCCAGCCAGATACCAGAAGTTTTCACAGTTATTTGGTCTCTTAATGCTCAGCTTTAGTTCTCAGCTGCAATACGTGGCAGTTCAATACATTTTGTTCACTTATTAATAAATACAGATGTGAAATTGGAGTGCTACCAAAGACCTGATCTGTGGAAGAGGTAGCCAGCTGAGATGGGGAGAATTTCTACTTTCAAGGCTGCTAAAACAAAAATGAAAGGAAAGTCCTTTAAACCCTACCCTTCAGGTTCTGGGTCAACAATGTTCATGTTCTTCTTCAGAAGCCACATACTGACTTTATATTTAGGGTCACAGACTTATTTTACTTTCTGCTACACACAGGTTATTCTGAAATGAATAGTGACAGATAGTCTCTTAATAGCCTGCATGCAGCACTTTTTTTGCAAGGATTTCTGTGCTTTACAAATTGGATTGCACACTGTGATCCCTTTCCCAAAGGGCATATACCTCTGGGAGGAATCTGACACATTTACAACATTGCAAGCTAAATCAAACACCCTCTTAGTGTGGGAAAGAGGAGAATAGTACTCCACCTAACCTTAGGAAACTTGAATGGCTTGTAAGGAGTCAGTGTAATGTAGTGCCCAGTCACCCTGGCTAGTGACCTGTCCTTTCAGTAATCTTCCATGTCTATTTGTTTTTCATTTCTTGTGAAAATGAAATACTGAGTCAAAGCATTAGTTCAGCATGGAGCCAGATATTTTATGTTGCACCTTGACATTGTGCAGTCACTGATGCAGAGCTCAGCTTGAGCAGAGAATGAAACTGTGGCAGAGAGATTTACTGTTCCTGTTCCTGAGGAACAGTCTTGTACCCAGAGGTCGGGTCACTGACTAAAACTTTCTTCTGCAGGCAGCTCTGTGTCCAAAATGATAAAATGGGCACCGTCAGCTGACTAAACAGAGGATGGTTCTTGCCAGTTTTTAAAAACAGCAAAGCAACTTCCCTCGTCGTGTGTCAAGAGGACATTCCACCCAAGTTTTGCATCCCATGCCATCTGCACCAAACTTTCCAGTACCATCAAACACTGAGCCACCACTGCAACTTTGGAGAGGAGTTAGTGGGATGTCGGAAGGATGCTTGTGTGGAGCATGTCTGTCCCTTCACTGACCTTTGCTTGACAGATGTTCAGGACCTGAAACAAGATTTGGAGGATGGGGAAAGGGAAGGTTTCAAAATGGCCTTCAGCAGTCCAAACCAGCACAGGGAGTTCTGCTTTTTCCGTCCTCTTTGAGGGCTTTTGGTCAAGCATTTGCCAGTGTTGATCTGCCTCTTTTCTGATGTGAGAAACATGGGTGGATGCTATTGCAGACAACCTCTTAAGCTCTTTCTACTGCTGTAAGAGAGGGTCTGCAGAGTACAGGCAAGTCATGGCCAAGTGATGTAGGGGCAGAGCATGGAACTCGCACAGGAGGTGCCTTGGGAGCTCCNGGACCTCTTAAGCTCTTTCTACTACTGTAAGAGAGGGTCTGCAGGGTACAGGCAAGTCATGGAGCTCACACAGGAGGTGCCTTGGGAGCTCCAGCACTGCACAATTGCTGTACTGACAGTATCTTACACATGGCTGCCCTTCTGTCCTGCCTACCGAAGTCAGTGTAGGAATGTCACAGTGACCTCTCTCCACAGTAGCAGAGGGTTGTACCCTTTCTCTGCACAGAGGCTGGTGCACAGGTCTCAGCCTGGCCTGGCCAATCTGAACTCCTTGATGCTGCCTATGACTTTGAAATGACAAGGGACTTGTATGACAATATGACAATCACACCGTGGATGGCATTTCTTTTACTGGTTTGGCACAGTCAATATGGACAAGCACAGAAAGGGAGCTTGATTCTTTTACATGGGCTAGTGTGGACTGTAACTCAGAGCTGGCTACCACATTCAGATAAATCTGGGATAAGTGGATACTTTAGAGCCCAGTATTACTTCTCTCTCCTTGCCAAATTACATGAACTAGTTGTTGAACTGCCTGCAGGTGAAAGTTGCATAGTCTGTCACCTCTGAAGAAATAATGCCTGTGTGAGACTCCCCTGTGAGTGTTCTAGGCCCATCGCAACTCAAGGAATATGACTGGGTTTCATATTCTCAAGAAGGAAAGATCCTTTTATTTTGGGGATGGTTATGTGCAGTGTTTAAGTCTTAGTTGGCTTGGCACCTCATAAAACAAAGGCATTTATTACGCTTCTCCTCAAGACCTACGTGCCAGCAGAGAAATAAAACAAAAGATGGTTAGAGCAGAATTGTGTAAACCCATTATCTGTTGCAAACCTTTGAAGTTCAGCCGCCTTTGTGGACTGTGAGAGTTGGCATGCAAAGCTGGTACTTCTATTTGTGTGGCTGTGCTGGCTGGCACAGGCAGGGCCCCAGTAGTCACAGATAATTCGTATGGAACAGAAGCATGGCATGAAGAATGTGCCTCTGGCTGGAGTGAGGGAGTCACTTTATCACCGAGGCTTTTCTTAAACTGAAGACTGTTTACCTGGCAGCCCCCTCTTAACATGCTGATGAAATCTGTGCAGGAAGTTTACACAGGCTCCTTGAGAAAATTTGCTACTTTAAATTTGCCTGTTTTTCTCTATTTAGGGAATCAACCCCTTAGCCATGTGCCCGAAAATAAAGGATAAAAACTAGACATTCTAAGACTTAATGCTTTCATTCTTCTCACACACTCTGGAGTAGCAGTTATCTAGCAATGGAATTACACAGTATCCACAAACTGTAGTTCACCATTAAGCTCTCTCAAACAGAAAATTACACCAAGAAATCCATAAACAGCAAGAACAGCAAGGGTCAGACTGTTTTACCATGAAGAATTATATGGTGTGGGAAGCCTATTGCCTTTTGGGTTTTTTCTGCTGTTAATGCACCAAGCTCAGCTCCCATGGAGCTTTCTGAGAAATCAGAAATGTAGTGTTGTATTTGAAATGCATTGCAGTATTAGAATTCTATTTTGGTATGCTTTACACAAAACTGTAATCCTTATAGTAGATATTTAACTCTGGTATGTTTTATCTGCAGACTGTTCTCAAAATGATTGATCCTCCTTGCCTTTAGTCTAGAAAGATGCTGAATGTTGGCTGAGGGAAACTGATCTGTGTTGATGTTAAATGACTGCATTAGGGCTGGTGTGAAATAAAAGCATTAATCTTTCTGCCTTGCTGGATGTATGCAGACTGCATAAGGCCTAACATTTGTTTCAGTTCCTGTGGAGTGATTTAAGTTCCATAGGCTTGTTGAAGTTCCTTACCCACCTTACTGCTACCAGCCAAAGGCTGCTAAGAGAAAGCCACCCTGGAATGCATGATTTAATAGCAGGTCAGCACTCTCGTTTCATACATCACATCTCTTCATAAACAATTTTATTGTTTTGCAGAATAAACATATTTAGAAAGAGGAGGTACAATGTACAGCTTGGTTGCCTTCAAGGACTCCTGGCTGATGGTTCTGTGACTCCTGAGATCTTTCAGGGCCTGGGGCACAGCACAGAGCACCCCTCCAGCTGCCGAGCCAGGGGCCTCCTGGCACAGGGAATGCAGCTGAGGCAGCAGAGTTGGCTTTACCTTTATTCTCCACAGAGAGAACAGCAGAGGCAAGGAACTGCTTCTGATTCATGTTAAGAAGTCTTGACTTGGGTCTGCCTGACCTGTGGTTTCTATGTCAGTCAGATCTGCCTGTTTCAGCAGTTAATACTTGAGCACTGTCTTTATGAGCTTGGTGTAAAGAAACCAAACATACCCACATGCTAAAAATCTTAAATCAATCACTGTGTTTGATAAACCTTTATCATTACCTGGCAAATGAGTGATAGCTTTATATTTTATCCACAGAATAACACTGGGTTAACAAGAGAAAGAAGGAACTAAAGCAGAACAAAGAGACAATTTTTTATTCTTGGTCTGGATGGGTATTTGGTACTTGCAGAGGTGCTATTAAACACTGCCTGCGTATCTCCAGTGGCTGCAGTGTCAAGCTAGCCTAAGGTTCCTCAGATGGAGAAAGTCCAGGGTTAAGAGCAAGGAAGAAGGGGGTTGAGTTGGAAGTAGAACACAGCCTTAATGTTATTTGCTACAGTGTATTAAAACAGCTCTAGGAGTCTCACATACTAAACAACAGCATTTAACATTTAAAAATTAATGTTTCCATTACAGATGGCAATACAAGCCCCAGCACCTTTAGATATGTGATCAGCTCTCCTGTTGTCTTCACACAGACTCGATCTCTGAACATGACAATTTGATGTAGGAGTGGGCATTGTAGTCCATGAGGGAGAATTGGCAAAAGGGATGATGGAGAAAAGCTTATAGAAATCACAGCAAATAAAGAAGGCAGGCAGGGGTGCTGAAACAGGCTGATAAATAGATATTTATTGGTTAGTACTTACTTCAAATAGCACATATTTACCTTCTCCCACTAATTCAGCAGGAGTTGCTGCTTCAGAGGTGAAGTATTTCTGTTAACGTGGTAGCTGGAATACAATCAGAATCACCTTGCTGATCCCACACATGTGCACACTCCCGTTATCCCTCAGAGCTCTGTGCCCCGGGAAAGTGGGACACACACTATGGAGAAAGACCAGAACTGCTGGCAGTCACTCAAACCTCCCACCTGCTCAAGGGAGTGTTTTTAGTGGAATTGCAAATGAACATGATGGTGGTTCCAGGACCAAGCCTATAGTAGTTGACAATAATTTAACTATTATTAAACAGAGAAACTGAGATATGAGGACAAGCTACATCTCACCAGAAGACAAGCCAGACAAGGACTGATAATACACATATGGGTGTGCTGGAAATGAAAGCTGGCTTATTCCAGCAGCATCATTCTGCTACAGCCACTTGATGTCCCAGAAGAGTTGAGTGTATGTAGGTCCATGCACAGGAAATACATGTGGAACTATTATTTTTCACAAGACCTGAGACCAAACAGTCAAAAGCAGAAAACAAGGGGTATACAGAGTGACTGGAAAATAGGTGTATAGCTGTAGAATTTGTAACTAACTGATGCTTACCTGGAGAGCATTTCTATCTATAGAAATGTTGGGGTGGGTGTGTGTAACAAAGGGTAAAGTGTGCTTGCAGACAGGAGAAAGGTCACACCTCTGGCTGCTGTGCACATGACAGATTACCCAAATGAGGATTCATGCAAAGTTGATACAGGAGGATTAGCTAAAACATTACTAGGTAGCCATCCTTTTAACACTCTAGTGTGGACAAGAGTTGTGCTGGCCAACAGTGATTAATTTTCATTTTAACCTACTGGTGCTCATCATCATCCTCATGCTGCTGCTAAATATAGCGTGTTAAAAAGACTTCTCCAGACCTGGTGTAACTGAAACTTTCAGGAATCTAAAGCAAATCTAGTATAAACCCTGCAGAAGGAGGAGGTGGGGGGAAAAAGACGAACTATTGCTAGAATGACGAATGAGTTTAGCTTAGCTTTAGCTCACACTCTCCTCCCTCCTCTAAGAGTCTTGCATTTATGTGCTCCTTTTAAAAGGGGAGAGATGAGACTGAGCATTTCAGGACTCAACAATGAACCTTTCATTGAGCTGACTTAAAGCAGAAGTGCTGATCATGCAGGCCCCTTTCAAAGGAAGATACAATGCTGTGCTTTTCTTTATTTTTTTTTTATTTTTTAAGGATTAGCTCTTCTTTGAAGAGATCCTAAACAATCTATGAAAATAAAGACACCCCAAAATTTTCAAGTGTTTCTTCCAAGAACCCTAAGGAGAGCTCCTTCTGGAGTTGTATCTCTGATATGGAGGATGACTTCAATACTTTGACTTCAGGGATGTCAATTTTTTATTTTTTTTTTTCCTAAAAAACCTTTAGTTAGAATTTGGTTTTGAACCCTCCTCATGCATGCTGGCAGAGGGAAGGAAAGTGTCTTCTGCAACTCAGAAAAGAATAAAGGGGACTAAGCAACAAGCAAACAGTGGGTGTTACCTGTCCTTTCCTGTGAAGGGACAGCCACAGACAGGAGTAGGTCTCTATAATTTTATTCTCATTACTTACACAGTCACTGCACCGTGCTACAAGTTATCAACTCACAGCATCCTACTGCATGTTACTGGCTTTGCACAAACCCAGTGGAAAGGAACATTCTGCTTATGGTTAAACCATTGCCATCAATTCTTGCTATTATGTGAGGAACAAAACCCTTTTGTTAGAGGATGCAGTCATTATCGTCTTTAAAAACTATATATAATTTCAGTAATCTCTTCCTAATGCTTCAGATGCATGTATTGAATTTGAAATAATTTACAGTCAGTCTTACAAAGTTCTGCTTGTTTTTCCTCCAAAGAAAATAGCAGCATATTGCAAAATAGGAAGGTTCAGTAGCAAAATATGTAGTTATTACTAAATAATCCATCAAAAATGTTTTCTTATTATGATGGTCCCGTTTCATTTCTTTGCATATAACATCTGCTGTGGAATTGACTCAGACAAACTCTACACAGGTATAGTCACAAAGATAAAGCAAAATGGTTTTCTGTAGTACCAAGTCAAAAAAGTTGCTGCTGTTTGGCAAGTAATTACCTGCCTCTTTCCTATTCTATGATCCAATCTGACTTGAAGAGGAAGGTGGATGTGATCACTAGGCATTTGTCACTTTGCATCCTCTGTCTCCTGTTTTCATGCCTTCTTTCTTCAGAGTGGAAGATGAAGCCCGCAGAGTTTATGGGAAGGTGTGTGTGAACAGAATCACAGAACTGAAGTTCAAAAACCCCACAGCCCAACATCCAGAACAGGTAAATCGTGTCTGCATTATGTTTCAGTTAACTGAAGAAATAGCCTGTCACTGCAGTAAAATACAAGGAGGTCATCACTTCTGTAGACCAACACCTGTATTTTCATGTTTGTACTTACATGCAGGGACTTGCAAGAACAAAAAAGTTGATGCTTTTTTTTGTTTGGTGAGGAATACTAAAAAGCCAAAAAGAGGAACATTCAAGCAGAACTACTTTCAAATGTCCAGCTGCACATGCTGACTGCCTCAACAAAAAGGAAAAATGAATGAAGATGAGGAAGAGTCCTTCTCACAGATGTATTTTAGGACCATTATTTAAGAGTGGCTCTTTCCAGCAGCAGTGAAGTTTGTTCTCCCAAAACAGCTGCTGATAGTGAGAAATAAAGCCCATTATTGCATCAGCTCACCATGTAAAATGTGCACTGCAAATACTTTTGAGCAGTTTAATCTTATGCACTCTTCTTTCACTGTAGCCCTTTGTGTAGTAAAGTATGTAGTGATGCAGCCTTAACTAAGCATAATCTTGTGAACTGGTTATACTAAAACTACATCCTTACACAGCAGCTCCTGCCAGCACAGCCTTTGTGTTGAACCACACGTATTATTTTTGTTCTTTATGCAGAATTCTAATCAGGTATTTAAATAATGAGCTAAACATCTGGTGCCAATAAATATTTTCATTTTAAGTGCAGTCTTAAATGTTTTCATTGGTTTTCTAGGCATAAAAGTTTTGAGGAGAATATGAATTTATTTCCAGTGTGAACTGGCTACAAGTTCATTGTTACATTAAGGGTACTTTGCTTAGACCTTCTCTGATGGCTGACAATATCAGTAACTACAATACAACAAAGAGAATGTTACTACAATTTGTCAGGGCACTTAACTGTCTACACATCAACTGTGAGGACAGGTGCTGTCAGATATCACATTGGCATACTTCTTAGAGTCTATTATAAAATCTGTATTTTTATGACACAGTTAATATCAGTTTTCCTCCCTGGTGAGCCTTTGTACTGAAATAATCATTGTAAGATTAAAAAAAAAAAAAAAAAAAGGTACTTTTATCCCCGAGAGATTTATATCTAAGACGTAGCATAATCACAGAAGGAACTGCTGATTACAAAATGAACTGAACACCACAGTGAGTACAAAGCCAAATATAAAGAGGACATTGTATTCACTAGGCCAGGGTATTACAATTTGTCCAGTAGGAAAAGTCATGAAAAATTCAAGTTTTGAATATATTTATCACCTGCCATTGAGTTGATAAAAGCAGGTAATATAACTTCTGGATTGCTGGAATTGCACCAGGGCTCTTTTCAGGGTGTTGCCTGTGCACTACTGAAGAGCAGTTCACATTCTCAGGTACCTCACATTACAGATGTGCTGCCACTCAGTCAAGACACGGAGCTGCTTCAAAACAGAACAGATACACAGCAACATTCCCAGGTAATTCTTATTGTTCCTAGACGCCCCGGCTCACACCTAGTCACAGATTTAAAACTGGATGAAAATGCAGAGCTGTTTTATGTAACTTACCTTTACTAGAACACAGCCATCTTGTTCAAGAATCATGCAGTTTTATAATTGAAAGTACCATAGGAATTTGAGAAAAAAAATGGGTGTATGTGTCCCATGAACCAGGCACAATTTCAATTCCAAACTTTCAAAAATTTAAAAAAATTATTAGCTTTACATTCTCTCTCCCTCTAATACAGTAAATTTGGGATTTTTAATTAGCCTTGTGTTTTTAGCATCTAAATGATTAAGAAACCATAGTTATTCCTGTGTTTATCTATTATGAATATAGCCCATTCTGATTTGGAATACAGCTACTTTAGTTGAAGCTGTCAAAGTGCATGAAAGAACATTTAAGAGATTTTAATGCCAGTGATACAGTGTACAGGATGCACTTGACTTGAAGAGGTATGTACAACTTATTCATTTGATTACTGTATCTAACCTCAAAGCTAAATGGACCAAACTGGCTACAGTAGATTTGCTTACAAAACAAATCCCTCAAATCAAACCCAGCAGAAATACTATCCTTCCCTTCCAAACCTGCAGAAAATCCTGTTCACTCTTCACCAATTGTAAATTCAGCTTGAAGTTACTGACCTAACCTTGGTCTTTTTCCTGTTCATATTTCTCACATGAATTTACAGTAGAAATGGTGCAAAATAGCAAGATCTGTTGGAATAGGCAGAAAGGAATTCAAACTTTAATCTGATTGGTTTAATTTTTTTTAGCATGAGGAAAAAGAATAAAGTTACAAGATTCTTTTAATATTTTCACAATGTTAAACTAAAACTGAGCTCTAGGCTACATGTGTAAGTAAATCTAGAACACAAAAGGGTTAAATAAGATCTTCTTTTAAGATACAAGAACTTAAGCTTTCTTTACGTTTAACAAACTTCACAGAACAGATACTGCAAAGGAACAACCCCCTCCCCAACTTTTTATTTAAAGTGAACATTGTCCATAATTCACATGAACTTTAAGTAGTGTCCTCTCAAGAGCCACCTTGAAACTGTCTGTGCACTTGTAACGAGATTAAAGAGAATATTAAGGAGGAACAAAATAGCATCTTCAGTATTAATGCAGAAAAGCCTTGTTTATCAATCAGAATGCCCATCAAATGCTAGGATAGGTTTTTGTAGGAAAAGAAAGTGCGTATCACAGCAGCCGCCAAAATTCATGTTTTTTTAAAACTCCTCACAGCAAATATAAATAATATCCTTGGACCGTCCCTCTCACCAGGACCACTTCCTGAAAATGCAGCCCACTACAAAAGCTTTTGCTGCTAGTTCATATTCTTGAATAAGAACAAGGAAAAAAAAACAGCTTGCCTTCCAGACAGCTTGCATTTATAATGATGGGACACTTCTGATTTGCTTCATGGTTAATGCTAATACAGTCAGATGCTGAGTGCGTGTGGAGAGACATACATATATATATATATATATATGTATTCTTTTTTTAATTAGTTGTCTCATTGTTAAATGTTCCTAACTGGCTACTAAAGTAACAGTATAATTTGGCCTAGAAGGAGTTAATTACCTGTAACAAGTAGAATGGAGGATGACTCCTACAAGCTGGGGTTTTCCAAGTGACAGGTGACTTCACCCCTGATGTTTCAGACCTGCCCAGTATTTGAAGATGAGACAAAGTCAGTCCCTCCCTCAGGTTTTCTTACAAATTTACCCACTTGTTAATAACTTACTAATCGACTGAGAAGTTAAACTCATTCAGGATTAAGCTGGGCGACATCAGCACGAATCATCTTTACCTGCATAAGCCCTGTGTGCAACAGGAGAAGCCTGGTTATGATGTTTGCTTTTGTGTTTCCAAAGTGGCAAAGCTGGTGCGGTTGGGCTCAGCTCAGCGTGACACACCGGAACACAGAACCACCACGGCTCTAACCAGATCCAGAAAGTTCTATCCAGGTCATGCTTTTCACATCCACTTGCTATACTCACTTTGCAGGCAGGGATTTTCGTGGGCGCGTTCAGCTGCATAGAAGGAGGGCTGCTGGGGCCCCTTTGATTATCTCATTGACACTCTGAACGTGAGGAACACGAACTCGTTCTGACAAAGGGTGTTTGTTTACAGGTTGTTCCCCAATACTGTTACTGAATTCCGTTTGCTACAAAATGTCCTTTTTTCCCCAATATGTAAGTCTAGCTACAGAAAGTCAGTCTGTAGAATCCAGCCATGGCTACTGTGCTGTGAATTAGCCTTATTTGATCAATCATCAGATACCTGCACTTAGCAAAAGGCAAACAAGAGCCAATCAGGTTTCGGCCAGTGGGAATGGCTGCACTGCTCAAGGTATGTGGAATCTGATCACACAACACGTAG
Source organism: Illadopsis cleaveri (assembly GCA_013399915.1). Taxonomy (NCBI): domain Eukaryota; kingdom Metazoa; phylum Chordata; class Aves; order Passeriformes; family Timaliidae; genus Illadopsis; species Illadopsis cleaveri. The sequence goes on from VXBB01023989.1 coordinate 168,841, forward strand.
AATCTCTGTGGATGCCATGTAAAAAGTTATGCACCGTTTACTGCTCCAGGATGGAGTTGGCTTTAAAGAGAGATCATAATTTAACAGAGAAGAAAGAAAAAAAAAGAAAAAGAAGGAAAAAAACCCCTGTAGGTTCTTTATAGTAAGATACATATAAAAATTTTTCATAAGAATCTCTGTCCCCCTTTCTTTTTGGCTTCCTGGGAAGAACCAGAAAGGTTAGTTCCTACCCCAACAGAATCCCTGATGCTGGTGACACTGCCTAACTCAAAAGCCACACGCGATGAAGGCACGAGTGACCAGTCAGGTCTTCTGGGCTTAAGCAGCTGCAGCTGCTGCTCCAAGTAGTATTTCACCTCCTCAGGATTCAGTAGCAGTGAAGAGGTGAAAGGCTGCACATTAAACAGTTTGTCCGAAAGCCATGTGCATAGCAAACTTTTACACCAGCTTCTGTACAAATATTTGTTTTAACTCTGCAGCTGGAATGTTTCCAGCATAAGGCTTTTAGAGTGACTCCAGCAATAACAGAAGCCTTTGGATTTTTCTTGCTTTGTTTAAAATCCACTAGCCATACTCAAAAATAATATTTCTTCATGTTTTATTTTTATACGGTGGCTATCAGGCACCTTAGTAACCAGCCAGAGATCAATTTCAACCACCATCAATCCCTAAACTACAGTACCAGGACGGTTGGCTAAAGAAAGGAAACTGATTGGCTGTAGTCTGAAACTTGCCTAGTACAAGGTGTCTGGCTGACTTTGTCCTAAATAAGGCTAACATTAGTGAACTAAGAGAACAGCATTTGGTTGCAGTCTTGCACTCAGGAACATCCTTCGCCAATGCGTTGGCAAGATCTCCCTACTTTCCGATCCAGTTTCACCATTTTCATGATGGCCTCCTCGCGCCCGCGGCCCATGTGGTCAAACGTGCAGTCGTGCTGTTCAGGCAGGCGGTGCAACATGCAGAACACATAACCTGCCAGAGGGAGACAGAAGACACGGTTAGGGACTGCTTGCAGAGGCGGCATCCCACCTGAACCACAAGCAAAGGAACCCTGTCTACTGGGGGATTCCTCAGTTCTCAAAAATTAGTGCCAGTTTAAAGCTTTAACTTATTTTCTTACAGAGTAACAAATATTTGATCATTTACTTCATTTGGTTGAGAATTTATCAACACAGTACCAAAGCTCAAGTCACACCAGATTTGTGGGGTTTTTTGCCATCCTCTCATCTTATACAGGAAACCTCCAAAATCATCTAGGCTATATACGTCCACATAGTAACAAAGCTAATGCTTTTGGGGTTTAACCACCTTCACTGAAATCTTTCCTACTTTTAAGTGGACTTTGTTGTCATTTCTGACATTCATGCCTATGGTACTCTAGGGTGAGCTCCCAAGCAGATTTTCAAGTCAGAAATGTTTAATTTAAGCACCTTTCTTCCTCCTCACTGCCAGCGTTGGCACTGATGGCAGGAAGAGTTCACTGCTCCTTTGCTATCCTGTCTTCAGAAGCTTCTCCCCATGAACCATTCTGACACTATCCACAGGGGGAACAGGCATTTGACACAGGGATGTGTCATGTCACATCGCTTTGCCCTGTAGCTGAGAAGATGAGGCTATTGTCTCGTTGTCTAATGCTCCTCGAAGTTACTCTGCTTTCCAGGGAGCACATGACTTACAAACATGCCAATACTTTTCCCTGCAGGTGAGGAGGGCATCTGCCACAGCCACCACTTTCTAGTCTACAACAGAAATCAGCTTTTTTCTTCTTTGTCCCTAACATTTTGTAACAGTAGAGAAACTGCCTCAAATTTCCCACCTCCAAAATGAATGTTAAATAACAGTAAGATGCTATAGGACGAGAAAGTCACACAGTCACAGGGAGCACCAGTCCACTGTATAGGAAACCAAGTATGGTTCATACAGTATCACCTGTGCTGGGATACTTTTCCTGCCTGATGGTGCAAAGAGTAACACTCTGCCTCTTACTTGAATGCTTTACATTACTGCTGCTCCTCAAATGTTCTAAAGATATTAAACCCACAAAATTATGATATTTGAGAGATGGAAAAGGATAAAAATGAGTGAGTGAATGATTGGGAGAATGTTTTGTGCATATATACACACACACACATATATATATGAGAATACGTGTGAAGCAATTTAAGTTCCTGGGCTGTAAAACATCAATTGCAAGAGAGAGCAACATGCTACCTTTATATTAGAGTGATTGTTAAGAAAACAAAGAAGAAAAAAGTGTCATACATGGAATTATTTTTAAAAAGTGAAGACAAATTGATTTCTCTTTGCTCTTTGTTTCAGTAGCACCAGGCTATGAAAAGACATGCCTATTATCTGTGGCTGGCTTTGAAACCCAGTTCTAGGAACAAAGCCAAAAAAGACAAGTTTTCTGTATTGGTATGTACAATTCAGAAATATGGATGGAAACTCACAGATTGAATTGATATGTATCTTAGCCCTTGTGATCACTGCCTCCACTTCAGTCTCAATCTGGGTCACACCACGCTCAAATGTGACAAATATCTTTCCCGAGGTGCCAAAAATTCAAGGTCTGATTGTTAAAATGAAAATATCCCTGGACTATAGTGCCAATACTGAAGAGGCATTTCACTCAGGTCTCTCAGAGAAAGCAGGGTCTGAAGGCTTATTTCTTGAAATAAGATTTCAAATTACTGAACCAATGCCCACTGCGAGTAGCAGAATCATAAATACCTAACTGGATGAGCTCAAAATTCAAGTTCATCATCTTATCTGCAATGAATGTCTAAGAAGCAGATGCAAGACACCACGAAGATACAGACTGGGCAGAAGGTGTCTNGTCTCAGTCCCTTCTAAATAAAAACTGGTTTTAAATCCTGGCAGTTTTACAGATCCTTTCCAAATGTTTAACAAGCGTATGTAAAAATGCCATCTAATGTTACTGAAAAGAGATCTTGAAAATGTATACAATCTTCTGCACTGCTTCACCAAGACTCTTTGACAATTCTGTAAATCTAGTAAGGAAGTACATATGCCACATGATTTATCACTTTTGAACGTGACCTTTCAACTGCCCATCTCTTCCCCTTCTACAAAGCCTTGTACAGACCAGCACAGCTTCATGATGTTCCTTTCTACTCTGCCACCCTCAATACAATCTATCCTGTGCTTTGCCTGGTCTTGATTTAATTTCTGAACACCTTTTATTTCTTTATAGAGAACCTGTTTTCACACAGGAAAATCTGTGCTGTATGCTATATTTATTCCACATGACACATTATTTTTTTTTTTTGTTCATCAAGGGTTTTTTATGTATTCTTGAATAAAGTTTCAATAACTGTTCACAAAAGAATGGCAGGTGATTTTTATTTTACCCAGACTATTGGAACAGGATGCCTAATTTTAGCAACTGAATGATCTAAGCCTGTTATTAATACATGTATATTTAAATATGTACTGCTAATTAGAACAGATAGTATCTAATGAAAGAATACCCAAGCTCATTTTGAATGTAACAAAAATAGTTCTGCATATATTGGCTGATTTATGGAAGGGGGCTTATTCTGGTTGAATTAGCAATGCAAATCTCCTGGAAGCTCCATTTCCAAAAAGAGAATTCAGATCTTTAGTTTCATTGCTACAAATGCTTAAATCAATTTAAAGATTGGAACTTGTATTTTTGTAGGATTTATTTAAAATTTAAAGGCCTTTAAAACACTGTTATTCAGCAACTAATTGAGTGACAGTAGTTCTGAACATTTTTTTCATTAGTTCAGAGTGGGTATATTCAATTAAGTTATTACTGTTGTATCCACTCCGCGCTTCTTCAGTGGTTTGAAAATCAGAAAGGATATTCTGTGGTCTGCATGTGTGCAAGTGCCTGATGTTGTATCAAGGCCATCAGATTTTACAGCAGTTCTGTTACTAACTTGTGTGTGCTGGGGCAGAAGGCCAATAGATGCATCTGTATTTTGATCCTTAGTGCCAATCCATATTTAGTAGAGGTGAAACCTTTTCTCTTGAGAACACTGCTTTTACGGTTATAAAGTTAGTTAGATAAATGAACTCCTGCAGTGTATTTGCTGTTAAGTTCATTATGGGATGGTATCAAATACAGGTTGCCTCCTCTAAAGGAATTTCGTGCAGAAATGCTTCTTTTAGCACACAATAACTAAAAAGCAAAATAAACAACTTTCTGCTATTGGAAAGAGCATTGCAAAAGGGAATCCATTTGCCAACTAAACTTCGTTCACCCAAGTCATCAACCTAAAACATGCCAGACTTCCACTGCCAGCACAGAATATTTCAATCTAGTAAATGTAACAATACATCTCAGAGCACTGCAGTTGTTGTTTTCTGATGTTAGAAGTAAACTATGAATCACCAATTCCTCAGGTCTCTAATGCAAACATCTTGGAAAAACATTATGTAATGCCTCAAAACATTTGAGCTCCTCTGGGCACCACAGAAACTTCTTCACAATACATCATAAAAAAAATTCACTTCCATTACATTGCCAGAGCAAAAATGGCTGAAGACATAAAGCAGAGCACCATCCCTGCCTTACAGAGGAATCACTCAAAGGAAGCCCAAGACTCCACAGCAGCAACTATGAAGCTGCTTTTATCATTCCTGAGGAACCTGATGGGAAAGGGATATTGGAGAGAACAGAAAACAAAATAGGCTTCCATAATCCAGACCAGTATCACAGACCTACAGTATGCTGGGTGTGGGTAATGAAAAACAATTGCCTTTTCCTCATTGCTACACTCAAGAGCCCTGGTACATTTTTGAGTTTCTGAAAGCTGAGCCATTCAAGTATCACTGCTGACATGGAAAGGTAAAGCCCTTCATTACCAAGTACCATCAATCATCTTGATTGTTCACTCTAGACATTTATGCTTTCATTGCAGGCACCAACTGTTTTGAAGGTTTAGCCTTCTATACTACTGTGACCCCTTTTGATACATTCAAAGAAACTCCCATTGGTAGGTGAAAGAAAGTGAAGTCAACATTACCATAAAACCCTGAGCTTCTGATACTTAAAAATCATCTTACCTGCCCACTAGGATCGGTATTTATCATTTTCATTCCCAAGTCAACAGCCAGATGTTCAGAACTGTCAGAACTTGCAGCTTACATCATTTCCAAATTTTATTTAATAAACAACCTATGTTTGTATAGAGCACTATACAAAGCCTATTCAAAAGCAATCCTAGTACAGAATTCTGTGCTGTGCTTGACTTCTTCACATTCTTCACAAGGTATTTTACTTCTCTTGCAGATTTGAAATTCTAATCAACAGATGTTCAAACTGAATTTAAAAATACCTTGTGACTTAAGAGTTGAAGATGCTGCAAAAATTCTCAACCAAAGGTTAGAAGTTGACTGTGTAAGGTTAGAAGTAAACTAACTACACCAAATTTATCTAACAAGATATTGTGTGAGTCTACAAGCAGATTATTGTGCAAGAACAGATTTCAACATCTCTTTAAACAATGAACATATCTGCAGGCTATCACACATCACAGCCAAACTAGGCAGATGAGCAAGCAGAGAAGATCAGCTTATGCTTTTGCAGCACTGTTCAGAACTGCACACCATTCACTGCAAGTGTCTAATAATCCCCAAAATAACATTTATGCATCTCCCCCACCCCTTCCAACTGGAAGGACGACTTAAGGTGTTGCAAATTATACCAACAATAAAATTGTAAGTTAATGTGGGAAAGAAATCTTTTTTGTTTTTTTGAAGATATAAAATAGGCAAGAAATGAATGGAAGAGTAGAACAAATAGCTATGAGGATGCAAAGCAAGATGCTAAAGGCTTGAGTACCTGAGAACAGCAGTATGATCCAGCTTGCTTCCCTATGTTCAGGAGGTTGTTTAGCAAGAACACGCAGTAATGGAAGGATGGGAATGCGTGTTATAGTACAGCCAGGCAAAGCTTTCAGTGCAGCTCCCATGCACTGTGTTTGGCAATATGAATACATTCTTCTCTGCTGGCATCTTGTATTATTCTGTTTTGCACAGCTCCATTCTTGCATATAGTCTAATTACCTCTCCTCTCTCTTCTGTCGGAATGCTCTGCACTAGCATTGTCAACTTTCATTACACAACTCAAAGAGTTTTCAGTTTTACTGACATTCTTAATAAAACCAAACCAAATCCCACCAAGCTAAACAATTAGGTTTTGGAAATAAGTGAACTAAACTATTCTGTTTCTCTTCCCCAGCTTTGCAAGTTGTCATGGACTATGATTGGTAAGTATCTCAGAATAACTTGGTTGGGAATCTTGTCATTCATTTCCAAAGAGAAAGGGGAGCAAGTCACAGTATGATGAAGCTTTTTAACCAGATAGATGTATTTATTAAAACTCCTCAAAATTGAGACAGTTCTTTCTATCACTTCCACTCCAAACTGAGTGGGTGGGGAATGTTAACCTCTAGGTGCTCAGAGTTAGAAGTCTCTACATATCAATTCACACTGTCTTAAGCATTGCCCTCTCAAGGCATTTCAGTTCCATGAATCTTCACAAACAGCACAGCTGCAAAAGGTTCACAAAACTTATTTTTCTAACCATTTGCTGTGAACACTGCAACTTAGTTTTCAGTATTTTCTTCTTCATACAGATCGTTGATACTTACAACTGCCATCCTGCTCTCAGTCAGTGATAATCTCAGGTTTCATGCCAGGGGCATATAGCTCTGTGATATCTCTGGTGCTACATAAGAGTGTTCATGAGATACTACAGATTCATTTTGTATTTCTACTACTGGTTTTATGCTTAGGAGAAAAGAAGGGAACAAAGAATTTCTTTCCCTTCTTCTTCTATTTTGCTCTCTGCCATAAAGAGGGTAAAGCAATGTGTATCTATGTATCTGCATTAGAGACAGAAAAAGAATTTTTGGAAAGGACAAGAAGTGAATGGAAGAAGTTGTATACAAAAGAGATCTTAATACTGTAACAGCCACTGGAGAGGTATGGTTAAAGATTCTACAAGAATTCCTTCCACTGCAAGGAAAAGACTGTATTTCAAGTTTGGTCACGTATAACCTGTGTTTCAAAGTTGTTTTCTGTCTACTTTCTTTAACATCATAAGCCTGGGAAGCTGCTTTAGGGAGCACACAAGAGATGCAGTTTGGCACTGTAGAGACCCTGCAAACAAAGTACGTTTTATCCCAATTCATGCTAATTTCAAATACACTTTCCTGTTAATCTGACTACTTGCACAGAAAGATGTCAAACTGTTTTTTCCTACATTAAATGTGCCACAAATTTTGAACAGAGAATTTATATCACTTGAGGACAGAGCATGTGCTGATTTTTAGGGGAATTTTTTGGATCAACAGTTCTTAAGGAGATTCTACACAAGAATTCTATTCTATTCCTTGTCTTTGGAACTAAGAAGAATAACTCAAAGTTTTCTCCTGTTTCTTTGAAGACATTGTATTTGGAATGGGAAAAATTAAGATATGACACTCCTCTAGACTCAATTCTGACTTTTGCTGTAGGGAACACTAACCCCAGAGAAGTTGGGAAAATGTTTAGGAACAGAACTGAGGTTTTCAGGAAATTATTTCTGACTTTCAAAGAATCCCTAATGAATCAAAGTCATAAATACAGCACATCTACTTTGTAATAGTAAGCTGCCAGTAAAAGATATTTGCTATGGGTCAGGTCTGGCTGAGTACTGTGGGTCTCAGTCAGGATTGTGTCCCAGTTCCATCATGTACCAGAAGAAGATGGTGGTTAAATCATGTGATTTGGACCAGGTATTTTTCTTGCTGTACAGAACTCATGCATTTGAGAGTAAACACTTCCACATCACAACTTCAGCCACTACAGATTTGTAAGTTAAGGCCATTATCTACTGGGGACAGACTATCAGTGCAATTCAGGTCCAGGATTACTCCCACAGACACACCATGCAATCAATAGTTCTAAACTGCTTCATACCTCAGAGGTCACTGACTTACACAGTGGTGACAATGACATCTGTAAGCTCCCCTTCTGACCTTATACACTGTCCCTGGTTTTTAGTCTCAGCTTTCACCCACAGCAGTCAGGCACAAGCAGCAGCTGTGACACCACAAGCTCACTCTACAACCACCACAACTGCTGGGTTACTGCTCTGGTGAAATCCCTGCAGAACTGGGCTCTGGTCCCAGTTCATCTGTGATAAAGGATGCAACTTCCCAGAAATCTGCATTTTAATTTGTCATGTAATCTGTCGATATAACTGGAAGAAACATTTTTCACCAAAGGCCTGTGTGATTGTTGAACCACAAAGGCAGGGAAAAAACCAAACAACCAGAACTGGTTAAACTTTAATTTAACAAGAGAATTTTTTGAGAAACCATTTTACTCCCAACAACTTAGAGCATCAAGTGGGGTATTACATAGTGAGGTATCAACTTATTTTGAGAGGAAAAGTAAGGTTCAAAATTAAAAGTTTAGACTTTAGGTAGGCGAAAAGTTTCCTTATTTGAGTAATTATGTGGTTTTGCAATGATGTATTCAAGAGGAATTAGTATCACTGCTACACTTGTAAAAGGAATATTCATTGACCCGTTTGCATGACCAAGATACACTGAAATAATACTGCACCTCCCAAATCATTCCTAGTGTCACAAGGTTATATCCTGTAGTATGTGGGAAAATGAATCCAAACAACAGAATGTACAGTAAAAAAGCAGAATTATGCCAAAAATGAAGTAGACCTCAGCTAATGAAGTAGAGATAACTCATACTAACAGGTTACACTATTGCAAGTGTTAGTACTGCAATAAAATTAGATCTTCCATGGGTTATACCAGCTAATCAAGAGGCATTTGTTTCTTACTCAACATATTTAGATTTGTGCAGTGTAGACTCTCTAGATTTGAGTGGTGTGAAACCTTAATTAAAGTGTCCTGAGAAACGGCAGGTGGATGACAGAGCTCTCCTAAGGTCAGAGCAGGGACTTGTGCAGTATTTAACACTTTAAAAAGAGCTGCACAAGCATTAATACTTCTAGAATTCTTTACACCAAGCCCACCTGAGCTAATACACTTCTCCCAGAAGCTGAGAATTTAATTAAAAGCTGAAGTGTACCCAGAAAGTTAATTAAAATAGCAAGCAATACCCAGTGATTCAATAATGTATGTGTGTAATTTTGTTTAGCCCAATGAAAACGCAGGAAAGATAAGGCTACTAATAAAGAACTGGAATGAATAATGAAAAGGTCTGTACTAACATCCAGTATGTGTTGCATTAATTCTAACAGTTCTCCTGGATCCTGTATTTTGACTTCATCACTTACTAAATACGATTCCAGGTTTGACTTTCAGCATATTTCCCGAGTTGTATGATTTATGCCCTGGGTTTCAGTAGCTTCCTAGAGGTTGCACCATAGTGATCTACAGTCTGACAGCAGCTAGCCTTGCTGGCCAAACAAGAGTGAAGCACCTCTACTTCTTTTAAAACTAAATAAAATGTGGTTTATGTCTTCATTCCCGCTTTACACATTATGTCCAGGGTCTCTTAGATTACACATTCAGCTCCATGAAAGTCTTCTGTTACTGTAGCCTCTTGCAATCTATGTCAAGAGTAATTCTTCTTCTAATCAAAAGAAAATAGAGCTCCATTCAGAAGCCCCATTTATACCACAAAGGAAAACAAATGCTTAGAGCAATGTGTACTTCCAGGTTTTTTTTGGCTTTTTGTGAAGACTTAAAAACATTCCTGGCTCCTGCTTGTTCAGAATATGGCAGAACTCCCATACACTTAAGATTTGTGCCTATAACTTGCAAAATTTCCAGCAACTCAGGAGTGTTTAACAGCTCTGAACACCTCTCTAAGTATTTGCATTCAGTACACATAAATATACAGTAAATAAATGTATTACTTTTTAAAACTTACTGAATACTTATAAGTGATTATAATATCCATTGATACAGTTTTTCAGCTCTTGAAACTTTCCTCCGAGGCCAGTAATACTTAATACTAAAAGGCCGTGACACAGATGAATACTGTTCTTTTTACTTTTGTGAAAACTGATGCACACTGATCCTAATGCCATCTCCTTAGGACATCCACATCAAGTAGTCTCAAGTCTCAGTACCTACCCTTAACACCATTAGATAACTGAATTATGTAATTTAGGGCCACAGGTGGTATTTTCCTCTAAAATAAGATTTTTTTGATTTAGTTTGGAGGGGAAAAGTACTCTAGCTCCTGGAAAGAACCCTGACTTTTCAAGCAAATTTAGACAATTCCTTTCAATATCCTTTTTCTCCTCCCAGTTCTGATGCAGCAGTTGTGGCTATGTTCTTTCCCCACTTCTTCTTGTGAATAATTTAGATTTTCATCAGCAAAATTCACACTCCTTCCTACCTAAGCTTTACCTCGTGGTCAGTTAACTAGTTGGTAATGTTCCTTCAGGATTTGTCAGATTATTGTGTCATATTTTGGGGCCTTCTGTGTCTACTTCAAATATCAAACACTACTAGAATTCTGTGTACAGCTGTTGGTTAACACATGGACAAATATGTTGGAATAACTTTTAGGTGGATTTATCTGTCCTTTTGTCATAAGGAAAAAAACGACTCAGAGACTGAGCAAATACTTCCCTAAAGGTACTGGAAGAGATATAAGGTAGTCTCAGATAGATTTTTATGTTCAAGTTCACTAAGCCATGTGTCTCTTGTGCATACAAGACAATTAAAAACTGCATCATCTTTCACTTTATGGACACACTTCATTCGTCTGTAACCACAATACAGGTATGTGGGGAAGAAGAGACATAATGTGGCACACCTACAAAACGCTGATTTTTTACCCAGTACTGCAGGGTAAGGTAAGGACACATTACTAAATCAATATTGCCAAACTTTGCTAGCACAATGGAAGAAATCAAAATCAGCACATCCTGTAAGAAACCCACGTTAATTGAACAAGCTGGAGAAATGTACTGGAGCCTCTTCAAACAGTATTTCATAATTCCTAATTATAAGGAGCATGAACTCTATTAACACTTTTAAAGCTGTGGACAGCTCTTCTGAAACCTAGACACGAAAGCATTTTTCTGGGTCTTACACTTGGAATCTATGATGCACCAATTAATCAACTACTTCTTCATTTCCAGTACTTTCAGAATACATATTAGTTAGAAAGACCAACATTAGCTAACAGCTCCTATTCCCCATCAATTAAATTGGAGTCTTGGAATAACACCTTCATAAAATGCATTAAAACAAAACCCTTCCCTCTGAGTTCAAACTTCAATAGACTTCTTGGGTTTCTGGGTATTTTTTTTAATACTTGCAGCAATATAAGGTAAGATGCTGGACATTCCTGAAATGGCTGAAGCAAAAGAACTATTCTGGGAGCAACTCCCTTAGGAGAAGAGCCAACACAAGACAGCTGTATGTGGTACATCTTACAGGCTGACAGTAAGACTTGCCAGAACTGTAGTACATAACCAGTCACTAATAAGATTTATTTTAATACTTCTTACAGAACTGGCTGACTCATACTATCCAGAAGCACTGTGCATATTTCATCTTAATCAATGGAAGTACATCTGTTACACTAAGACATAATCATGCCCTGAAACCATTTTGGTTTGTACCAGATAAACCTTATCCATCTACAAAGTGAATTTACCAGCACGATTACAAATTCTCTTCCACAGAAAAAGGTTCCATGGAAATGGAACTATGATTTAATATTTTACCAAGTTTTAAAGAAACATTAGTTTCCATACATGTTTGACAACTTTGTATGAAGATGGAGCAGCTTATCTATCCAAATCTGTTTCTTTTTTCCTTCTGAAGATTACTTCTAAATTACCTGAGTAAATCAAATCACTCCAAATTTATTTTGGCACAATCCAAACAAGTGCCTCATCTCCTGTGTTTACAGACCAGCAGTTCTGTTATCAAAGTTAAGAATCTGCAGCTGCTTTTCTTCCACTTTTTTGATTACTTAATGACAGTGAGACTTGCTGCCATTTTATCTGTAAAACAGGTACAGTCTCTGCTGTGTGGGTGTATTTTGTTTCTGCTGGTCCTTGATAGGAGTCTGTTTTTCTCTCCCTCTTATCCCTGTGCTTAGACCAAAACAAAATAAACTAACAGTAACACCAAGAAAAGAATTTCAGCTGATTCAGATATTAGAGATCTATACAGAACTAAACTAGAAACAGGGATGTGGAAAAATAAGCACTAGGAAGGGACTTTCTGCCCTTCTAAAGGAACAGTCTGTGGTGGGCCATGTGCTTCACCCTCAATTCCAGGTGCTCAGCACCCCAAGGTGGCTCTCTGGCCGAGTGGCCAAGTTTGACTCTTGTTTCCTGGCTCAGTCACTGCTGTAGAGGCCACTAGTGAACTGCATCCCTCCCAATCAAAAAACAGACAAGCATCAGTACTTGCCAACATCTCATAAATTAAAATTGCAAACCACCACATTCTGCCTTCACCTCTGCTTGAGGTTAGTGCTCAGAGCAGCCTCCCCCAAGAGGAGCAGCGAGTGCACAGCTGTCAGGCCAGATGAATTCCAGGAAATTGTAGCTTCTTACAACATAACCTAGGTCAGTAAAATTCCAAGAAAAGCTTTCTTGTCCAGACAAGCAAGAAATATGGCTAGCAAGTGTTTGAATGCAACATGATGAAACAAATATTTTTTAAGTGTGATCAAGCTGGAAGGTTTCAACACCTTCCCATCCTCTTATGTATCTCCTCTGGCCCAAGAACATGAAAAATATTACTATTCCTATCTGAGAAGCACACAAACAAATGGCACTGCTACTGGAAGCTAAAGCCTGGCTTGCTTTGCAGGGCTCATTATCTCAGCCACCCCCCTGACTACCAAGAGACAGGTGGAGTCTGAGGTACAGGCACGCCCAAAAGGATGTGGCCTACAAACACCAAACCCTTCTACACAAAAGCTGCTGCAGAGCTGGCACACTACACTAATTTTTCTTTAACGGCTGACTAGAAGTGGATCTAACATGACAAATGTAAAATTCCTTTACTGATTATCTAGAATATCCTCATATTTCTCATGCAATTTGAACAATGAGGTCACTGCAGACTTCTGCAGACTTCTGCGTCTACATCTTACAGAAACAGTGGTACCAGAACTACTTTTTACTGTAAAATTGTAAGCCTCTTCCATAAAATTAAGTATTACTTTCTGGGCGAATAATTTCTATAGATTAAAAGTTTACAGTTCAGTGTGTTTTTTAAAACTGTACACAACTATTTAGTAGCAATATACAACTAGTAAAGCAATTAAAAGCAGGCTTAGAAATTTATAGTGTAATTTGCAACTAATCAACATGCCCTTTTTACAATACATTTCCAGAATTCAGTGCTTTATAGCTACTTCCACTCACACATTCACTACCCCTAGTTTTGAAGCAACTCTCTGGTAACCACCCAGTTATGACACCATTGAGACAACAACTTCCTTTTCAGATCAAGGATCATAGGCAGTTGATTTCAGACTGCTGCAGAAATGCTGTAAGAGTGTAACTTGAAGAATATGATTCCTGCAATTCTTTGATGATAAAACTGACTCCTATATCTAATATTAAATAAAAATTATTTCAGTACAATCATTACCCATTGTAAGACCCTAAACTACTGGAAGGTCCATCCAGCCGAAACTAGAGAACGCTGCTGTCTGCAGGACTTGCCTACTCTTTACTGTCACCTACAAACAGTGCACAGGAAGCTGATTTTGTTTTAGTGGTGTTGATATAAAGGTTATCCTGTCAGAAGCTCAAAATGAGAATTCATTTTAAATTTTCTCTTTCTCATTGGAGCTTGCAAAGTGCATCAGCAATTAACAATTCCTATCACTTCTCCCAGTTTGCTGTGTGAAAAGGCTCAGAACTCATCTTACAAATTGCTCTTTTGAAGATCAAAGGGAAGCTGAATTTGTCTTGTGTGCGCTCTGGATGAGTTTGTAATGTACTGGAACTTTCAGAGGAGGCTTGGCAGCACACTCGTTTGACAGCCCCAGGGCACAGGATTCAGGGGAGCTCTGTGACTCTTCCCTTCTGAGTTCCTTCCTTAGATTTAATTGGCACCTCATTAGAAATTAATGAAAATGACATCCTCTGTTCTTCCTGCTCCGGGCATAGAATGCTACAAAAAGGCCCATCACAATTCATAACACATTCAATTTATATAGCAATGGCTCTTAAGCATTATTTATGAGATATGAATTTCTTGTCAGCAGTTAATAACTTGAACAGAGCAGAAGAAGAATGAAAAAAAATCTTGAGAGTATGTGTGTATGAAAACAAACAAATCTTCTACATCTGAAAAATGTTGTGTTTGAATTGCTGGAACTCCCTTCTCAGTAGTGAATTGTTGTTCTTCACAGCAAAGCCCTGCAGCACTGTCAAATCTGTCTAAAATTTCATGTACTGTCAAGGGAACGAGTTCAGCAGCATCACCTCTCTCTGGACAGGGCTTACAGGAGACAGGAGAGCCAATACAGCAGCCTCCCAAAGATCTCTGAGCCAGTGTAAAGCACCAGTCACTCTCTCTGTCTCCTTGCCAAAAAAGCTGTGCCTTATTGGACAAGTCCCAGTTAACTGGATCTGTATTTGCAGATATGTCCACATTAAAAAAAAAAAAATCGTTCAGTATGTATGTATTTTCCTTTCTACTATGTCTCACTAAATATCTCACTGGAGGACTCACCAGGACAAATCATCAGAAAGGAAGATGATTTCCAGTACTTTTAAAATTAGGACAAGAAGATGTGCAACAGCAAACAAATCGTTGGTCTGTGGAGTTTATCTGGATTTTAACAAGACTGCTTCAGACACAGCTTTGGATCAACGCTCTTATGCTTTAAATCCTTTTTCCTTACATCCAAGCAAACTCACACATTTGTCATTCTGAAGATGGTGTCTGCCTTCTTATTGATCCTGATATGAGATTTTCTATTAATGTTTAAAACTGGGAGGGGTTTCCCCCATTTTTCCCATTGCTTCAGTTCAGGATTAGGGTGCCAAGAATTTAACAGCAGTGGTTCAAAGCCCAGTTCAAACAATGGTCTGTGTTGACCATTACTTTTGAAGAGTGTACATGCTTATTTTACACAAGTGGATTCTATCCCATCACCTCCACCTGACCACACATCACTACCTGTGCTTCACATCAGGACAGAAAAGGATAACCCAGTCATGTGTGGATTTAGGAAATATTTTAAACAAATGAACAGATTTGTTCTACTGCATTTCCATCACCTCCTCACAGGGTTTGTGAATGGGCTTGTCATTCACGACCTGAAACAACTTAGTTTTACAGACAGCAGGACAAGCTAGCAAGAATGGTTTCTCAGGCAGCATTTTTAAAACTGACCAGAGCCACATGCTGCTGATTGGTATATCAGTTTGGGTGATGTGAAGCTGAGGTGCCCTGTGTTCCCCAGTGGTAGCATTTTGCCTGTTTCTGATTAATCTGACTATGAAATGTAAGTGGCACAGGGTATGCCCACAATCATATCACATCAGAGCACAGGTAATACAGCCTTACTGCACACAGTATTAATGAAACATTGTAACTGCACCAAACCAAAGATCTCCAGCTTTTTCAGCCCTGTTGTACACATGGAAATAGACTCTTGCTTTCTATTTTCTCATTAAAAGTATGGAATAGAAATGTTTATAATAGAAACTATAAACTATATAGGATGTAATACAGGAATGCAAATGTTCATCTCCTCACTTATTGCTGAGGAATTCAGAATTTTTTTCACATTCATGTTTTATTAACACATTTTATGAACTTTAACAGAAATATTTCCATAAAGCTATATATATCCAGTAGAAGAAAATTAAAGAATGATTCCTACAACATTTATATTGCAACAGTATTGAATTATGGAACCACTTCATGAAAACTTGAGAGGAACCAACCAAATATATCTTTAATCCAGTTTACAGAAAAAAAAAAAAGGCAGGTCTTATTTTATAATTTTAAAAGCATTACTGATCAATAAAGGGGCTTTTTAAAAGTTGCTTTCAACTCAATTGCTCTTACATAGCTCCAATATTGCAGAATGCAGGAAAGAAACATTAATGATGTTACATAATGGTTAAGCAATCATTGATTCAATCCACCTCAAAATTCAAACTCTCTTGCTCCCAACATTAGGGACCATTCTGCTATTTCAGTCAGGTACCTGTGAGCAGCCTCAGTTGTATACACAACAGCAGACCAAGAGCAGAAATTGCTGCCTCTACCATGCTGAGCAGAAAGAGCCATACCAAAATGTGTCATTGATAGCCCTGAATTTCTTCAGTTTGTTAAAAATGTTACCAGACACTTCAAAGTATCCTGACACATGATTTCCATAACAAGAATTTCAACATTACAGCTTTTGATTTCATGTTTGGTGGCTTCACAGATAATGTATGTTAGTTCTGTGCCAGTGCTCCAATAGTGAAACAAAGCCTATCTCATGTCCAAAAGAGCCTAACACAACAGTAATCTCTACACCCTGAAGACAGACAGATGCTGAAGAGAACAAGGCATAACAAAATCTTTGCAGCTTTCTATTGCCTCTCTTCACTTGGCATTTGATATTCAGTATAGGATTAACTGTCTTTGTAACTAATTTTGCCCACCCTTCCTCTCCACACTGCTGCTCAGAAGGACATGCCTTCTCTCCAGAAAATGGTTTTAACACAGGATTTTATATTTCACAGGTGCAACGTGAATTGCACCTATTCATCTGTGCAGATCTTTTGGAAATTATCCCCTGCCTGAGACACAATGGAGTAACTGAAACAAACTTTGCCAAATGTACCAATACAAGCATTGTCAGAGAGTTCAATGCAACCTTCAACACTTGATTATATGAAAAAATAATTAGCAGGTAAAACTACCACATGCATTATCACCGGGTCTAACAAGCACATTTAAACCAGTTAAGAATGCAATTGTTCCATGAAGGAGAAAATATCTCCTTTGGAATCTAGTCATATTAATTATTGTTTCAGAAAGATTATTTGCATGGAATATGAAACCCGAAATTAGCTGTCTGCATGGGATTATCGTCCTCAATTCAACTATCTGAACAGTGTCATCATCTTTGGAAAAGCCAAGTTAGATGATTTTAAGTGTATGGTGAACAGTAAATCTTCCTCACACAAACTAAGTGTGAGAATGAAAATATTTTCAGTTAGAGGGGGTTTTTGGATTTAAGTTTTTAATATTAATGTAATTATAACATGCAGAAGCAGATCCTGACCTATGTTCCTTTACACCCTATAGAAACTTTCTTTGCATATTCATTGATGTGATTTGTGCTTCTTCTCCTGTCAAGTGGGTATGATGCCCTTCCTGCCTTACAGGGACTTCTGAAGTTAAATTCATTAATTTCTGGCATCTCTTGAGACAAGGCAGTACATCAAGGCCAAAGTTTTAAAGAGGAAATTAAACAGGAACTAATTATAACTTTTTGCTACCAGTGGAAGCTCTAGCTGCTGTTTAAAGCACATTTCCAAGGTGAAAAATGCGAGTGTTGTCTGTATTTCCACATGTGACACAGATCTGAGCACGGCTGCGTTCGGAAGGCGAACGCCACTGACACACAGTACTCACCACAGCGACATGATCCCAGCTCCTGCTGGACTAGTTCCAGTTTTGTTTGGCACTGGAAGCATCGACGTCTACTCTTCTGTTTGGATCTGGTTTCTTCAGGCCTGTCATTACTGTCATCCAGTAGCCGTGGCCGTTTCACAGGAGAAGCCTCACTCTCCGACTGTGAATCTGTCGTATTCACAACAAATATTTTAGGAAAAATATTAGAATTTCCTCGCTGAGGCATCCCTTTAGGCAGACTGAAAGTATATTGCTTTCAGCTGGGGTCACCACCAAGCAGTGTGATACCTCCCATTCTATTGCATATGCATGTTTTCTTACCGACTAAAATCAGCATCAAGTAAAGGACAAATGACCTTTGTTGCCTATAAGAACCCCTCCTGCTATCAATACTGAATATAAAATGAACTGATTAGCTTCCTTCCAGCCTTGGCTGGGTCATACAGATAGACACGTAGAACATACACCATCCTAAACAATTGCAGGCTTCATCTGTCATCTCATTTATTTTCTCCTGTGCGCAGCTTTTGGAGCCCCCACACAAACTGACTGAAGTGATGAAAAACAACTGAGCACAGGTTTGACCTATTTCCTCCCTGGGCAGGAGGGGGATTTTTCAAGCACAGCTTGTAAATTGTATCTCTTATGACTGAAGGTGGTACATGAAAGCACCATACCATGCTTCCCTCTCTTTCCACACGGATAACAATTTAAATGTAAATTAGTATACACCAAGAATATAACCCCAAACAAAATAAGCATGATCTGTACATACATCCTATAAATTCCAAATGCTCAGGTATTTCTAAAGTATTAGTCAGAATACTATTTGCATTAATAACTCTATAAATTTCAGCTTGTAAGAAAACGATGTGTGGAAAGTCTTTAGAAGTTAAAGTTTACAACAGTCTTACTTCAAGTAGCATAGTGCCTTTTTTTCAGTCTTTCTTTTTTTTTTTTACAATGGAGAGGGTATTGATAAGGGTTCTAGGGTAACACATGGAAGGCACATTACTAACTGAACTGTGAGATGCCCAAGCCTTGTTTTTGTGGCATGTCAGAGATATGACATTTCAGTGGATCTGCAGCTCTTCAATCCAAGTCAGGTCAGAAAAGACCTGATTTTCCCTTCTCAGATCTGTGCACAGCAGAATCAGTGCTGTATTTCTTTGTAATAAGAGCTGCAAATAAATCTAATCCCAACTGTACTAAAAATTAAATTGTTTGTTGTAGTGCTGCAAGGAGCTGCTGAAAGACATTATTGTAATCAGTCAGTATTCTACTGCATGATGGTGAACAAGGAAAAAAAAGCCCATTAGCTGAGTTAAATCCCTTTTGAACCAACATTAATCCAACAAATAACAGGCTAAATCTATCTTTTTGGCAGGATGGTAACCTATTGAACACGTCTGTACCATTATTCTAAGATTCCATTGCTTATGTCTGTTTTGTGCTGCCCTACATTAGGCAGGAAAAGGTAACTGCCATGGATACAACACTGTCCATAACCTTGTTTTGTAGCTATCTTACCTGAGCCACTGCTTATCAACATCATGACATTCCTTGAGTAAACACATAAAGAAGTCAGACTTGGAATACTTGGTGGCTTCTCCCTTTGGGGATGCTCTGTTAACTCCTAGCTCCTCACATGCAACACAGACTAATTCACATTTCTTACCTGTGTTTCAGCCCTTGTGTCACAGTGTTTTTCCAGCTGTTGTACCCCACTGTTACAGCCATCACAAATATACACCTTGCCTCACTGGGACCTACTTTATTTCTGTCATACCACTCTCAAGATATGCTGAAAATGTGCCTGACTTTACAACAAGTGTAAAGCCTCTGTATCTCACATTTCATAGAAGAGTGAATTGCTTTCTGCACTGCATACAGGTGATAAGTTTTTATTAAGCTGCAATGATTTTATCTGATGTGTGCCTCAAGACAGCCACCTTTTTGATCAGTGTCACAGATTACAATTTACACCTTACAAAATACATATATTAGACCTAAACTAACGTTCAGTACATAATGTACTTCACCTCTGCGTGCTTGACTGCGCAGGCGCCTTTGGCAAGGAAAAGAAAGAAGCGTATAATGCATTAATACAGCTATGGAACAACTAGTCCTGTCTTAAATCTCTGGAGAAAACATTCAAGGTAAAGATCCTTTGAACAGACTGCCTGACTCCCTAAACAGAGATCTCAAGTCATACTGCAAGGCAAATAGTCCTGTCCCATGGACACTTGTTTTCAGAGTGCCTAGAACACCAGGCTGGCCTTGAGTGTTAAGGACACCCCCTCCAACAGGCAGATTCCGTCCTGTGACCTGGCTGATTCAGTGTTCAGCAAAACCTGCTCCAGCCCACCTTGCTGCCCCAGATAGAGATCTACACCATTTGCAGTTTATTCACTACTCAAAGAAAGAGGTACACTGCCATTATGGAACAGCTGCCTCCCACACATCTTGGCTTCTGGAAATATAAGCTGTTCTGGTAGTTCTCAGAAGCCAATTTGGTATTCTGAATTACGCTGATGGAAACCATAGTGGTCTGCTCATCCTGCAGTCCAAATAAGGAATTCATGGTGTGAGTCTACCAGTGTCTAGTAAGTTAATGAAACCATATGCCTTAATGAGAAAAATAGCTACCTCAAGTCAGGCTAGTAGTCCTACAAATGAAAATACTTAATAACACACTTTCTGTTAATTGGTAATGACTAACTGAATATTAGCATGAGTTGGTCATTATCATAGAAATTATAGATACCTCATTTTTTACAATGTGTATCATTAATAATCAGTTTCTGCCATAAACTAAAACACTTAGCACTGAGGTAAACTCAACCTGGCTCTCAGGGACAGCACCATCTCTCTGATCACTGATTGCCCAGGGCCTTGAACACAGGAGTCCAAGCTAATACTCACCACAAACCAGACCCACAGCACACACACTTCCATCTCCCTATGGGCAAGTACAATGAGCAAGGAGGAAGCACAGAGCAGAAATTAGACCTTTTAGAGTCAGTCCTGTGTGCATTTCTTCCAGATCACATTACTTTTCATTATACTAATACTTGCAATACAGGACACAAAATACATCTTCCAGCACCTGGAATCTTGCAACCTTAAAGTTTGAAGATCTGACAGCAAAATGAAATTGTCATACATAGCTTTACTATCTAGAGTGCAACTGAAAAAAAACCCCTAGCAATACAGGCTGAAGTGCTGCAACTAGAATCAAGAGTAAATTCCCAATATGAACCTTTAAACAACCAAAAAAAGGCTAGAAGAAGAGGATTCTCTCAGCCAGTGACTGACAGGGGCTTTTCTCAGAAAGTTGGTTCATTCAACAGCAGTTACTTCTTCCTTTGCTTCTAAGAAATATTTTCCATGCTCAACTGGCATTTTAGTGTTGCACCTAAACCATCAAACACCCAATCCAAGAGAAAAGCAAAAATGCTCTTCTTTTACCCACAGATGTCAAAAATCATAAAACTTCTTTGTAAAAATGAACAATAAGGATGAGAAATCCACAAAATTTCAGGAAGAAGCTGCTCAGCAGAGTAACTGCCACTGACACAATCCCACAGCAATTTCAATTCTGAGTTAAGAAAAAAGGATTCCTCTAACTGATATCTGATGGTGGAGATCCTTCTAATTGTGTATCAAATTCCCATTTGAAATGAGAGAACAAAGAAGTTCAGTTAGATAAGGCTGAAACTGGAGGCTTGTCTGGAATCAACAAGCAGAGCAGTGTTCTTAAAACAATTATGTCATGGACAGAGACTCACATTTGTTTCTCACTGTCACTGTTCTCATCTTCATTACTCATGTTCTCCTCTCAAAATTTTTCAAAAAAATCACACCTGAGCTGAATTCCACTCCCTTACTCTCCAGCCTTGGAAGAGTTTGCAGGCTGCACGCAGATGGCTTCAGTTACAATCAGGATGGCTCCTCCAAGGCATTTCGGGGGAGGGTGGGATGCTCTGGGCCAACAGAGATGTGGGCTAACAAAACTTAACCGGGGGGGGAGGAGGAAGGATGGAAGAGATGGGAAAATAGTAAGAAAAAGAGGATCTCTCCTCTGCTGCTGCTTTCTTCAAGAAGATGAATCTGTTTAATCTCTGGTTTCATGACAGCTTTTGAGGCACTCAGTCAGGTTTTTTTTTTCTTATCATAAAGAACCCATCACACAGACTGGCACTTATGATCTCAGCTGTCTGTGCAAACATCAGAACAGGCAGTCTTTAATGAACCCCCAAACATTACTGCCATCTCCCCTCAAACTATTTTAGAAGCAGCTTAAGCTGTTAAAACCTCTGTCCATGAAGAAATTTGCATAGTCACAGACAATAACTATGTAACATGGATTAACTAAAATTTGAGCAATAGCTTGCTGCCAATTTCTAGTTGTTGTTTGTTTTGTTGTGGTTTTTTTTATTATTATTATTCATTATTCTGTTCTTAGATGAGGGATTACTTAACTGCCAGGCATGTTGATTATGCATTAAAAATTTCATCTAGAGAAAACTGCCTCTATACAAATCTTCCCTATCACATTTACCAGAATCATCATTTAAAATAATCTCTCTAGTTCAAATGAATCTAAAATTAACATAGTTGTTCCAAAGCCCTTTTGCTTGTTGACTGTTAATGAAGAAACAGAAATTCAAGATTAACACCTCATAAGCTGAGTCTGACAGCTGTGACTGCCTCAGTCCCTCCCTGTTGCTGTACTGTGCTGTGGAAAATGTTATCCTGAAACTCTGATATTTCATTGAAATGAACATCCTATCTTGTCTTCTCAAACAATTGTGACTGCATCTCAAGGCTGTGCACCTCTTTGGAAGCACCCACACTCATAAGAAATGTATTTCTTTTGTGAATATACCTCAGTGTTTTTTTAAAACACTACAGATAGATGTCTTAAAAATATCTTACATAAGCCCTTTGGTAATATTTAACCACACAATCTCTTTTCTAGTATTATTGCAGGGCCCTTAGCATCATTATTTCACAGATTTTTTTTTTCCCCTCCATAGAGTTTAAAAGCAACTGCACTAAAACTCAATGTCCCTAAACAATGGAATCGAGAGACCACATGGGAACAGTCTCTATAGAACTCACATCTCATCAGTTGCTTCTTTGCCTCAGGAGGCTCTCCATAAAATCACACTGGAGACTACAAATAACACCCATAAGTTGCATTATGTAAGATACTATTTCTTATCCATCACCACAACCATGCAATAGTAGTTGTTTCTGGCTCTAATGAGTAAAAACAACCAATAAAAAACCCCCACAACTTTCAGCCTAGCTATTTGAGACACATAAGTAGAAGAATTGCTGCAAGATGTTCCCAATGTGAAAAATAACTGATGTGCTTCAAACTCTTGACAGAAAAATTCTCTTTCCCCCTTTGCAACAGAGCTAAGAAAATGGATTCCATTACAGACTTGAAGTGTTGGATTAATAAAAAAAAAAAAAAAAACACCACCAAAAAAACCAAGCAAACCCTCAAAAATAAAAATGGAAAAACAAAAAAGGAACTTAGCATGTATACTGCTTTGGGTGTAAGTGGTATTTTTGTGTTCAACAACAGCATGGCTTCATTTCTCCAAAATGAGTGCTGGCACACATGATGTGTTGCTCAAAAAGAGGATATACATATACATGTATGTATGTATGTATGTGACTGAAAAAGTATTATTATGATTTCAGGAAAACAGACAAGTATGGGGGCATAACCATGCATACAGTTTGGGCAACATTCCACTTGCACATAAGAAAATGCTGGCACTGGCACAAGTTGCCCAGGTGGGTTTGTGGAGGCTCCATCCCCGAAGGTACTCAAAACCTCATTCGACACAGGCTCCAGCCTGGTCTAGGGGACTCTGCTCTGAATAGGGAGGTTGGATCAATCTCCTGAGCTCTCTCCCACCCTGAGCCTTTCTTGCTTCTAAGATTCATGGATAGGAAAATAAAATCTAAAATTATATACTAATTCCTTTCCCCCTGTTCACATTTTTTGTTCTCCTCTAAACCTATGTTGTCAGTATTATCACCTGAAAAAAGGAAGTGTACTATACAGTAGTAACTTAATGATGGTGTTAACTATCATCTCTAATGAAGCAGAGGAGACTCATCTAATGCATGTTGAAAATGTATGACAAGTAGTGAACTACATGGGCTCCTGCATGCATTTTAGCTAAGCTAAATTAAATTGGAAAAAGTGTGAAAAGGGCTATTATCCTTTCCTGTCAATAAAATTCATAATTGTTAAATTATGTGAAAAGCTAATTAGTTTTCATCTCATTTTTAGGCTCCTATACTACATCTGTTTTATATTTAAGCTTTTGCATTACTTCCCCCATACTCTCTGATGTCAGCATGTCTTTAGTTAATAGAAATGTTAATTTATTTCTCAAACATTTTTACTTATATATACCAGATTGCTTCAAACAAGCACATATTTAAATGTATTCAGGCACCTGTACCGTACAGTTCCTTTGATGGATTAACTTTGGGCATTTCAATTAGAACATTTCCTAAGGCAAAGGCCACCTCTACTGCTGCTGCTGGCTGGCAGAAGGATTTTGTTTGTTTCACAAACTACGTGAGTGGGGTTCCTTTCCTGAACTACACCCATGGGAAAAGTCTGCAAACCTCCAGAGCCACAAGAGATGCGCTTGTGAAGAGAGAACAGGTTGGACAGTCCTGGCCTGCTGTTCATCTCATGCTCCAAGGGTGAACATCTGAAGGAGATGTTTAAAAACAGCTGCTGACAGCAACATCATACACACACAGTGACTCCTGGTGTGTACAGGCATGAGGTTGAATTCCCATTGTCTCGATTACTGGAGGCAGTTGATGCAAGGTAGAAGCTTGATACTATTCTAAGGATGCTAAGGGAAGCTGGTTTAGGTTGTTGGTGGGAGTTTTTGTAATGACTCACAAGCAGCACCCCATCTTCACGTATTCAGACTATTATAAAGAATGAACCTTGAAAAGACCAGAAGAGAAAAAGGGCCACAACGCTAAACTCAAAAAAATTTACAAAAAATAAATTTATGGTGTCAATTTGAACTTCTTTTCTCATTATTAAATTATGTACTTTAATAGTACAGGGTTAGGGCTGGGAGCAAGACAAAGGCCAGTTCTGGTGACACTTGAAACTGGAGAACAAATGACATCCTATATGGCCTGAATTAAGTGAAGGGATA
Organism: Illadopsis cleaveri; assembly: GCA_013399915.1. Lineage (NCBI taxonomy): Eukaryota > Metazoa > Chordata > Aves > Passeriformes > Timaliidae > Illadopsis > Illadopsis cleaveri. Next base: position 193,679 of record VXBB01023989.1, read on the forward strand.
ATGCACGTGTACAAATAGCTAAATGAAAGAACAAGACACAAGTAGGAAAAAAAAAGTCTTAACAGTAACATACATGATGAAGAACCTATGAAGAAAAATCATGAACATCCTGGTGATTCCACAGCACCTAAAGAGAGCTTAGTAGTACTCAAATATGCATATTTATATATATGAATATGTATGTAAAAATACACACAAATAAGCTCACACTGATTCTGATAAAATAGGAAATTTAAAAGCATTCAGCAATATCATAGTTTTGGTTTTGCTGACTTTAATGAGAACCTTCTTATACTCCGTGAAATTCTCTAAAATATGATTAGCAAGAATAGATAATGCTATAAATATTTCATATTTGCTAGTCAGCTGCAGCGTGCATAAATAAGCAGTGCTGCTCTGCTTCCAAATCCTAGTGGTATACTCCAGCTATGTCCTCATCAATCAGATGGTATACAGTATTCAGGAAGGTAATTCTTCAAACTAATAGCCTAAAACCAGTTCTATATAGAAAATATTTGCTCTGTTATTTTTCACTCATACACAGAGTTTTCCTTAGTAGACCCTTCCCCCACTGGTATAATGAGGGTTTTCCAAGGCTAAGAGAGATATTCAGAAGAGGAATGGTAAAGAACTCTTGCCTGCTAGCAGTGGAAAAAATACTTACCAATATTTATCTTTCAAAAAACTGATTTGTCTTTTAACTGCAGAACATCAGTGACGTCATTAGTAACAGAAATCTTGTCATGAGAGACTATAGTTCCAAGGATAGTACCTGATTAATGTCAAGGGAAAAACCCTAAGAACTCTTGTATTTTGATAAAAATTTTCCTGAATGCATTGTAAGAAGGTTCTGAAATGTACAGATAATCCATCTTCAAAGTACACTTAGTTTTAATTCTGTTACTTTAAATAAAGCTTAAGGATCAGTTTATATTTTGACTGTGTCACTTTTTCTAGCAATTTTTTTGGTGGGGGGAAACAACCAGCCCTGGCATAGGACACAATTCCTGTGTACCTGATTGGTGTCTACAGTCCACCAGAAGTCAGGCTGATTTATCAGGCAGTTCTTATGTTTGGAGATATTTGGGAAGCTTCTACACTAACCTGAACCAAAGACCGAGGGAGAAGACAAACAGATCAATGAAACTTGGAGGATGCAACAGTACATGCACTGTCTTGTATCTTACATGCAGCTCTTTTTCAATCCTCTTTTCCTCCAAGATGTTGCTCTCATTAGTCATTAGTTATTCCTCAAAGTTCACGTTACAGGAATAATTTGGAACAGAAACAGGAAAAAGACATCACTTGTATGTTCATGGAACTGTCACGCAAACAACTTCCTCACTTTCTAGGAAGATACACTTTCCCTGTGTATATTCAACAGACCAAAGAATACTTCCAAAAGGTTTTAAAATTACCTTCATATATTTTTGAAGTTCTTATGAAAACTATCATATAAATGAAAACACTGAAAACTTGTTCTCAGAAGCTGTGTGATGCTCACTGAAATAATTAGTCAGAATAGAGAACTTCATCAAGAGTCGGACGAAACCTTTGGGGCACTCACATCAAAAAGTACAGCAGGAATCTGATCACAGATTTGCTCCCTGCAGGTTACATGTATTTTAAAATAGTAAAAAAACATAGAATTGAATTAAAAAGTAAATGAAAGTGGCTATTTCTTTCAAATACATTTCAGACCAATTAATGCCCAATTTCATTTAAAAAATCTCCAGTGCAGTAAAGTAACAATTTTAAAATTATAAACTAGAAGTTTATAATTAGAAATTTAAAATTATGTGTCTCATTTGCTAAAGCATACCTGTAAGGAAGCTGTCTGATCTGAACAGATCAGATCAGGGTGCTGACTAGCAAGGTAAAATCAATTCAATTCTTCAGCCTGACAGGAGACAAGTCTTTAAAGTTAATGATCTCAACTATTCTTTTGTGACATTCTCCATACTGTCAAAATTAAAACAAACCCTAGGCTTACCAAATCCTCTTCCAGTAGAGTGTAGGTAAGAAATGCAAGACGTACAACCCTGATTTCTCTACCTTGAAATTAATGGAGATGTGCTTTGTTTAAAGTTATGAGATGCAATTTTGCCACCAGTCTCTGGTTATAAAACAAAGAGTTCAGAGCTGTTGGGAGAACAATGTTAAGTAAAGATGTATATTCTTTCGTAGTACATACCTACTGTCAGAGATCATTTAATTAACTAGAGATCTTGAGAGTTCTGAAAACTAAACATGACATGAAACCACTAAAAAATAATCAAGGTAAAGCTGTTTCATTTTAAGTAAAATATACATAAAGGCCAAAATATTTGCTCTTCGGTTTCAACAAACTGGAGACAAATCCTTCATAATAATGCCCTAAGACTTTGGTAAAAAGAGGTGGTAATATCTGAATTTTGAAAGAAAATGACCTTTTAATTGTATAGTTTTGTACTTGGCAACAATTTCACCAACCAGACTGAAAAACATAGAGAAAATGTGAGAAAATGCTGAGGGCAGCAGCACACATTTTTTCAGGACAGGAGAGTCTCATTTACGAAAGCACAGGTCATTTATCCTGCTCAAGGCCCAAGAGAATGGTGCTGCATGGACTGCTCTCCCAGCTCTTTGCTTTGACCATCCCAACTGTCCCACCTTTCCAAGAGTCTCTCTCCTGGCTCTTCTCCACAGTGCTTGAGGCACTAAATGCTTGCCTGTATTTCCAGACCTCAGTTCTCATTAAGTGCTATGAATGCTACTGAGGTTAGACTAAGTATCTTTAAACACTCATACCGTATTTGTTTTCCATTAGTGTCACTGAAAAAAATTAGGTTGGAAGGGATTTCTGGAGGTCATGCAGTTCAGCCTCCTGCTTGATGCAGAGTAAAACATCAAAGAAATTGGATCAGCTTGCTCAGCTGGTCCATTTTCAAAAATTTTCTAAGACTAAGACTTCACAGCCTCTGAGGGTACCTATTCCAGTGCCAACTAGAGGGGAAAAATCTCTTAATCAACCAGCTATACTGTTCCTAACACAGTTAATCCAGACAGTGTTTATTCCTATCATCTGGTACCTTTAGTTTGACATTCAAAATAATTTTCTTACTGGCTGACAATTCAATGTGAACTCCTCTCAAGAGATCATCCTGTCCTATTGACCCAAGTACATTTTCTTCTAAGTTGTTCTTTTTTACAGGATTCAGAATATGGAAATGAAAACAGATGAAAAATTTGAAACAAAAGGAGCAAAAAGAGATAAAGACAAGTGAAAGCTGAGGAATGGACTTACACAAACCCAGAAAGTCTTAAAGGAGTTATTTGGTAAAGAATGAAAAAGTTTCAAGGTCTTATTTGAACTGCACAAAGGATAAAAGAAGATGAATTTGGGTGATTTGAGAGGATAAATAAAGATAGTGGGAACAACAGTTTAAAGTACTTGGAGGACATTTTTCTGTTAGGATGTTGAACTTGAACTGGCCTCAGGCAGCTGGGAGTGCTATGAGGTACACAGAGGCGTGTGTGTAAGCACCTGCTGGGAACTCACACAGGCCAGGAGGCCCTTATTCCCCAGCCACAGGGAGATTTTGATTATTGCTTTTTATTTCTATTCTACTGGGTTGGGTTTTTCCCCTCCCCCCAAGGGAAAAAATGGTTGATTATAACCTATGAACCTCTGAATAACCAAAATCTACCTGAATTATTGTGCATTTCTGCCACTCACGCCAGCATACACTAAATCCAATTTTTTGCATGAGGTAGTGTCCTGGTTTCCACTGAAATTTTCTTCCTAGTAGCTGGTAGAGTGCTGTGCTTTGGATTTGGGATGAAAATAATGTTGATAACACACAGATGTTTTAGATGTTGCTAAGCAGGGTTTACACACAGTAAAGGGCTTTTCAGCTTCTCACCTCACCACTGGGAGGGGTTGGAGAGGCAGAATAAGCTGGAAGGGGACACAGCCAGAACAGCTGATCCCACTGGATGTTCCATGCCTTATGGTGTAATGATCAGCATATAAACTGGGGGAAAGCTGGCCAGGGGCTGCTGCTCAGGAACTGTCAGGCAAAAGCTGGTTACTTCTCCCTCCTTTTTGCTATTTTCCTTCTTTACAATTTATTTTTATTTAATTATTAAACTGTTCTTATATCCAGGAGTTTTCCTTCTTGGAGATCATGCAACGCTGCCTTACATGCTCGTAAGAGAATTGATATGAGTTAGTGTGGTTTTGGGGAATAAAATGTTATAAAATGGGAAACATTAATAATCATGTAAGTTATTGTGTTAATATATTTATCTTATTCCACAACAGTAATTTTATTTCTTATGGCCAACAGTCCTTTCAAGAATGACTTCAACAGACTGGTAAGAAAAAGGAGTTAATCCTAAACAAAAATCACTGGCATGTCTCTTAAGTATTTGTAATTTATCTATATAGCATGTGAACAAAGACTTCCACAGCCACGATACATTTTTCATTGCTTTGGCCACTTCAGCTATCTAGTTTCCTCACTTGATGATCAACACAAAGAAAAGACACACCTAGGAGCCACTAAGTGTGATAGTTAATTTTGAAGTAATACTGTAAAAAGTTTCTATTCATCTTAGTTTAGTGTACTTTAACACATGCAGATAAAAGTATTCTTGTCCTAATACCATAAGATAAAAAAAAAAATCTATTTATTTTTATCCTGCCTGTACTGAACAGACAGGGACAGGAGTCACTGTTTTCACATGCTGTCATGCTGCTGCACGCCTTTTCATTTCTAAATGCTGTGTTTTTTCCACTACTCGGAAGAAAATTCTCTTCAAAAGTAAACAGCATGAGTGATTAATGTATGAACTATGAAGATGCTTGCAAAACTTCTCTTTAGATCAAAGCAAATATGGACAAAAATTCAAGGCATTTTTTTCACTGCAGTTTAGTAAAGCAATGATTTAGATGTCTAGCACAGAAATGTGCTAGACTGTGATAGATAAAAATCAAGAAAGACTTTTTTACAAAAAAAATATTACCAATTATTGTGTGCTAAAAAGCTCTTATAAACCTTCCCAGGGACAGCTGAAGTTTTTAAACTCAGAGGCACGGATCATCACAGCTATAGTTGACTTTCAACAAACTATTTGATGTATTGACCCCAAACGCATCACTTTGGATTCTCCAACTAACTCAATTAGTTTAAAATTATGGGATGCCTTCAGTGGAAAAGAAAGTTCAGGTGAACCATATCCACTGTTTTTAATGAACAGGAGTGGCTTTGTAAAGCTGAGAAAGATAAGAGTGGAAATAAATCATAAAATTAGAGCAAGTCCTTAATTTTGTTTAGCGCTATGACTATTATGATCCTTATCACTAGGAGAATTTTAATCTACAATAATCATAACACTTTGAGAAGGATCTTAGATAACCAGGAGGAGAGGAAACCAATCTGTCCATCCAGATAGATATGGGAGCACGGAACAGATAACCCCGCATGTCACAGAAATAGGCAATAAGCTGAGGCAGTAAAAAGCCATCAACATACATCATCTGATCATGGTACGGTGTCATCTCCCAGCCTCCATCAGCTCCTGCTGCATCAATGCCAGTCCCAGGCACTTCATCCTGTTTGTAATTGCTGATGAGCAGCAATAAGGCCTCCATGCCTCAGCTCCCGTCCGTTCCACTTCAGCACCCACCTATTAGGTTGTAACTTTTATTTACAGCCCTGCTTGATGTGCTGCTCTATTAGTACAGCTGGAAACTGAGCAGAGGGAGGGGGAAGAGCGTCCCTAATGGGCACTATTATTGCTGGGGCTGGGTGATTTACTATGCTGCTCAAAGGCTGTTCTATCATCACTTGCCTGTAGGTGAGAGAGCTACAAGAAGACTGGATTTCAACACAGTGTCCTCCAGAAGTCAAACACTAAAGAACACCTTAATAGTCCCCTGAAACACCAATGAAAATCAGACCTCAAAGTTGGTTTAGTGCTATTAAGCCCCCTTCAGTAATCTTTCGTGTATTTTTTGCTCAGGAGCTTAACACTTTGGAGCAATTAAAAAGAAAATCTAATTAGTGGTGCATGAGGTCCTTTTGTCCTTATTCAGCACATAAGGTTTGATGAAAAAATGATCATATCAATGTAATGATTTCATAGTTTTGGCTCAGGCTCAAAATCTGTGTACTTCTATTTCCACAACTTGACTTTCCTATAACTCCTCAAAGCTGTCCTCTCAGTTGTGCAGGTTCAACCTCAAAGCATTTGGACTCCTGGCACTGTTACAAGCAAGCACATATCTTAGTACAAGAACATCAATAAATTCGAGACCTCAAAAAGGACCACAGCCCTGTTTAACTGCTTTACTCAAGCAATGAAATAATTATTTCCATCTTCTAGACTCAAGTTTTAAACTAGAAAACACACAAAAAGAAGAGACAGATTCTCATCTTGTACAATATAAACACCACCACACCAATCTACTACAGCTATTCTCATAAAATGTGAGCTATCTACACATATAACTATACAAAATATTACAGATGCACATTTCTCATGAACTGCTACTGAGAAATAAAGTATTTAAACCTCACCAACTTTATGGATATAATGTATGAATTGATTGTATCATTACCACATTTTATCTGCCTGTTTCTACCACCTTCTCTACTGCACAATTAAAAATTAACTGAGCACACTCACACAGCTCCATCAATTTTTTTCCAAGTTTCTTTAAGCTGCATGAAAATGTTATAAAATCTGGCAGTTTAGAGTTGTGTAGTAAATCATCATTGAAGCTGTACAGCAGAAAAACAAGACTAATATGCTACTTGGTACTGCACTTTCCCAACACGGGCACCTGATACAAATGGGATGTGGATGCCCTGCAGACTAGAGCAAGCCTCCCAGTACCTGCCATCAATCATCACATTACCCAACCATTAAGAAACAAATCAAAATACATAAGAAGCTATACACCGGGCCACACAGTCCCATCTTTCTTCCTACAAAATCCTCAGACTGCCAGTGCTCAGAAGCCTTTGAGGCATCATCCAAACTAATGATTGCAAGGCTTTATTCATTCTTTTCATTATAATCCTTGTCCTGTGGGTACACTGGAATAGAAATACTTTTACCACTGTGATGATTCTGGTGAACAGGAGGAAAAACCCCACTCTTTGGTGTCATAATACTATTTTTTATCAGAACAGGTCCTACAGCATGCAGGTGGACAAGTGCATTAGGTAAAACCTCTTTTTTCTCTATGAGAACTTTTCCTGTACCTTGGCAGATTTATTGTTTTGATCTTTCTTCAATTGTTACACTCATGCTGATAAAATATGAAAGGTTTGTCTCCTCCCTTAACAATCTGATGGAAACTTACATATAAGATAAGTAAGTCAGATTTCTAATTTTCTGTCTCAAATGCTGATTTAGGGAACTTTGGGGAAAAACTATGCTTGAAGGATGAACAGAATTACACAGATAAAATCCAACATAACATTTTTTCTTCAAAGCTCTTCCAAGTAGAAGAAAAACAGAATACTTACAGAAAATAGGCTTATAAACAATGTGTGATGTTGACAAATACTGCTTGCATCAATTAAGTAGCTTCCCAGGAAGCTGAAGTGATTCTAGTCTGAAAGAATGTGCTGGTTTTGGCTGGGATAGAGTTAATTTTCTTCACAGTAAATAACGGGACTAATTTTTGGCCTTGTGGTTAAACCCTAGGAAATATTCACCTACATGGAATGCTGCTCATGCCTGAAGATGTCACAGCAATTCTGGGTAATATTTTATAGCCAATGTTTTCTTGTCAATTCCCATGACAACATGGTAATTTATTTTAAAAATGAACGCATGCTAACAATTCAAGATCTGGAGAAGAAAACTAACTCCTCATACCAGGTTTATTCATGTAAGGGACTATAAAGATAATATGTAGATAACTGAGCAAATAATGTAAAAACCTGAAGCGGAATTGAGGTAATACAAAATCAGTAGATTTAGTTGACCGAAGATTAAGGTTGTGGTATCAAATTAAGGTCATCTCCTCATTTTCTTAAAAAATACACTAAATGAAAAACATACAAGCATGTACAGACCAAACAAGAGCACAAACTGAAAAGGAGAACTACTGAGCAAAGTTAGCCAAGACATTTTTCTGTATGTCTCATGGTTTCATTTGCTTTACTCCAAGGAGCTTTTACTGGTGCCATTTGACACCCCAAATAATGAACTTACATTTATTTTTGCTAAGCACACACACAAAAAATTTCCAATGGTACTCTCAGTTTACTGTATCTGTAGCACCATAGGAAGCTTTTAAATTACTCTGCCATGAAAACCAGCTGAACATTACAACAGCTAACATATAAAGAAAATACAATTTAGTAATACCATGAGCAAAGCAGATTAGTTTGCGAGGGAATAGTGGCAAACATTCCATCTTGTTTAGATACACCTCCATGGCTACACAGAAAAGAAAGCCATTCTTCCTCTTTTGAAGAACTGTCTTCCAGTTCCAAACTCAGTTCTTTGGCAAACAACACTCACTGTCACAGATTATCAAGTGTTACTTGAGAAGGCTGCATCTCTACCAAGCGCGAGGTAATGCAGCTTCTCTGTAACCTTCCTTCACTGCAGAACAAGCCAACTTGTATCACCACACATCTGCTGCAAGCTAACAACACTCACCTATGGAATAACTACAATTCAGCTCAACAAACAGGAGCTTGAAACACTTTTTGAAAGAATGACTTCAGAGGAAATTTCCCTTGAACTCCTTAAAGAGCAAGGGTCCTTACTCAAACTGGAATACCCTTCCTTTCTGCACATAAATGCAAATATAGGCAAAAATTATTTTGGAAACACAGACTACCTACACACTCAGCACTCCCCAGGTCATTATTGCTTCCAACAGTGGTCCTGGTGGAAAGGATGGTGTGAGTTCTCCTTAATTCACACAAAACCAAAGCCTGAAGAAGACCTGAGCCAATGCAGGTAACCTGGCTGCCTGACTGAGCGAGTGCACATGTGGTTCTTCAGGACAGATCTGATGCAGAAGCAGTGACTTCAGCCTGCCAATAACCAAACATGTCACTAGTAATACCAGTTCTGTGAGACATTATCCACCTACACCCTGCATATAGAAATAAAGGCATAGAAAGGACCCAAAGCACATAAAATTTAGTCTCAATACAATGATCACCTGTCTATACTGCATCTTCAATCAGGGAAAGTCAATGTACTTAGAACAATTTTCTATTTAACACTTTGCATTTCAAGGGCAGGATTTCCAGAACACTGTCACAATCATTAGACAAACTGATTACTCCTGTATGTCTTGTTTTTACAAAGATTAACTGAAAACAGAGTGTATTTATAGAATTATGTTTAACAGGATTCTCAGATAAACTATCTGCCATACTAATCCTTTTATATGTACATTTCTGTCAGCAAAACAACAATATTTTTTCTCACTTGGCATTTGCCAGATATGGTTATTACCCTTTACTATCAAACTATAACTGCTAAATATAATGCCAAACCTAATTCCGTGATCCCACAAAACACATACCTGAGTCACAAGATCTTTTGGTTGGTGTGGTTAACGAGGCATGAGCTGTACCTGTGCATGGCCCACCTGGAAACAGAGAAGATTGTATGTCTCAAAACACCACCTATATTTAACATTTACAACCACATCAAGATTATACTTAGGAACATAAAACATGGAGGAGCACTTGTCTTTGGAGAGCACATATGGAAGTAGTTCTACTCTCAGTACTTCTTTTTGAGATGAATCTGAATGTCTTGTGGTAAAAAAAATAGATGAAAAGTTGGGACAAAGTTACACTTTTAAAAATATACTTTATAAATATTTCAAGAGGTATTTTTTGGAAAGTACACATGGTAACTGCAATGCTAGAAATGTATTTAAGTGACCCACAAGTAACACAAGGGACAAAGTGATCACTTCTCTGATATCAAACCTTGTTACTGACTCCAGTGAGATAATGACTTTGCCTCTTATCTTGTTGTCATTATGTGTTCTAAGTGTGGCACAAGCATATGCTAAACAAGCTCTTTCCATGTTTAAGGAGTTTTGGCTCTGGACTCTTGCCCACTCATCAGCATCTGCTTGGTAGTAAACTGCTTTCTGGCTTTTTTCTTAACATGCATCATCGTTGAGGAGTTCTCCAGAGATCTTGTTAAAATAGCAACCAATTGAGTGTACACAGTGACTTCAGTAAAAATAAATAAATAAAAAATAAACTCCATGCAGGGAAGCCAAGACAAATTGACAGTAGCATTACCAATGGTAATAACACATCATAGCTTTGAAAATTGGATATTATAAATGGCAAGATGCTAGAGAGCCTGAAATTGAGTTAGATCTACTAGAGTTTAGCTATCAAACTACCAATAATCAAGTCTGCACTAAACTGCTGGTGATATAGTAATACTTGCTGGCAATATAACAGAGCTTAGTATAACAGAATAACCTTTAACATTAGGTCTTCCTGCACTGAAAAATACTAAAACTACTTTTTCTTTTTTTTTCCCCCCTCCAGTCTTTGCATATCTAGAAAGCAGCACTGTAACTGTGGCAATGTTTTTACCTTTTCAAGTATTTTCAAGCTGGCCTGTTAGTAAACTATTTTTGTTTGTCTCTGGCATGCTCCCTCTTGAAGCTTTCCTTCAATTCTCTTTTTCATTAAGTTTCAGGTCTCAGGCAACTTTGTCTATCCTGAAATATTCACAGTATTTTAACACTTAAAAAAAAAATTCTGAAGTTGAGGGGGAAAGATGTGAGGAAATTAGTTTGGTGCATTAGATTTCAATGAAATCCACTTGGGAACAGAGTTTTACACTCTCAATTTTCCAGAGAAGGACCTTTGTTCTCCCAAGAAGTCCCTCCAGCAACACACACCATTTCATACCTGTGCAATGGGTAATCTTTTAATGGGTGGTTATGGTTATAACGGCCAAGAATTTTGTTCTTGGCCTGCAGGCCAGCACTGAGGGCACTCATCAGTTCCTGGCCTGACGTTAACCAAAGCATCAGGACATGGGAAACTACTGAACGTTGTTGCAGTGTACATTTTGGGTTTTCCAATAATTCTGTATGGTTTTGTTATTTGTTTATAATGGTTTGATCTGACACTCCCATCCCTAAACCCACAACACAGAACATGACATAAGAAATTGCTGTTTGTGAAAGGCAACAGCACAAGCAGCTGGTAGATGTTACAGACAGTGCTGCAAGGCACTGTTAGATTCTCCAGGCTAGTAAGGAGGGAGCTGGTGAGAAATGACTGAACTGCACAGGTAAGGGGAGGGGAGTGGTGGGGACCTCTCTGCAGGGTCAAGTCTGCATTTGAGAAGAGACAAGCTTGCTTTTGCAGTGAGGAAGCCTGGGAGTCCCAGGGTGAGTCCTTTCCTAGCCAAAAATACAGCATCCTGGATGGATGGATCAAGCATCCTAGTATCACCAAAGTGGTGCTGACTTCAAGCCTGACAGCACTAGCAAGCAACAACCTCTTCTCAACAACCAGAAATGGTCAAGTAAACAGAAATAATTTTTTACAACATAATATTTTCAATTTTTTATATTGTGGCCTAGAAAAAGTCACCTTGATCTATTTTAGTACTACTATTGCAAAAGGCTCAAAAAAAGCTTGGTGTAGGGTTTGGTGCATGTGGGAAAAAAATCAATACTGAAACAGAATCCTTACCAAGTTTTCTAGTGAAAGCTTCTGCATACTCAAAAACACTACAGAGCAGGTCTGTTAAGTCAGTGTCTACTTTCAGACACCAAGTATTTGGTTTCAATATAGAACGTGTGGAAGTAATAAATTCAACAGGGTATGGAATTTCAATGAACTGACTTTAGACACAGCTGCCTCTTAAAATGCAGCAGCTCTTCTGTAAATAATTTTAGTTACATTCTCCCAGTTTTCACTGAATAGACAGTGAGAGGCATCATCACTGTGGTCTAACAAATAAGACTAATCTTTTCAATTATTGTAAAGTAAATATTTACACTAGCTGATACTTTCAGCATCCAGCCAAATATAAGAACTTTATTTCTCACTCTCTAAAGTACAGTAAGTTGGTATGCATTCTGCACTTCCCTTTGTCAGAGTTTTTCTGTTATTTATTCTTCCCTCATTAGGTATGGCTTTCATACAGCTTTGATTTGTATAGCACAGCACCAGAGTTTTAATAAAGAGTGTCTTGGGATTTGCATGCATGTACACTAGTGCCTAATAACCAGTGAAGGCGCACGTACTTTGCAGCATTTCCTTCTGCTACTCCTTTTGTTCCACCATTAAAATTGTCATGCATAATTCAGCACTGTGGGCTTGACTGTGCAGTTCTATGTGGAAGTCACTACGTGGAATCTTTTGGTATACATAACTGCTAATTCAGGCATATTTGTATTGTTTGAAACAAGAGAGTATATTTCTCACAGCTTTGATTAAAATTCTGTGTGTGAGAAAGCAAAGGGAAGTCATAACAATAGAACATCAGTCCATCTTGGCTATTCACAAAGGCAGGCTTATAACTTCACATGATTCAGGATATATCTGCATCTTCATTGCCAAAAAAGTAAATTTTTCAAGGTTATTTAACTGTGCTACATAAAACACTTCAGTGCACAGTGAAAGGCCACACGTCTAGCTTCTAACATAACCCACAAGGCTGTAAAGCTCTTTTTTGCTCAGAACAAACAAGACATTAAAATGGAAGAACAGAAATATCTTTCTGCTCTGTATCCAATTAACAGATAACACAACAGCTTCTGCTCCTATTTTTCCCAGTGTATGGTTTCTGACATTTGCAACTCCTCTTTCAAACAAAAGCAGCCACTGCCCAGGGATAATGTAATCCCAAGAGAAGATAAATTTAAATGCAAAAATACTAAAACTTACTGAAGAAATCAGAAGAATTGTGAGAATTTTGAGAATCCTCAAGTTTGCAAATTCAAACACAGAATTAATAAAGGACAAAAGAAGATAATTCAAACCTTTTTATATATTAATACAATAGGTCTTGTTAATGTAGTTGCAATATTTTTGGCTTCTGATATCCACAGCTCTCCATAACTTACTGTTAGCTGTACTCAAAATATATTGATTGGAAAAAACAGACTCAAACCAAATTTCTCTAATTATCCAAAGTAGTAAAATTTTATATATTGCTTCTATTTCTATGGATACATTAATATTTCTATTATTTATTATTGTAGACTATTCTAAAGTCTGTATGTTTAAATTGTCCTTCAGAATGCCCTTCTGCATTGCCCACCTCCCTTCCTGAACTATGTTAACTGCTGCCAAGCAGTACTTGTCCTGAGGACATCCCTGAATCAGGGCAACTTGTTGTTCCCCCTTCCTCAAGTCTGTAAAGTGAAGTGACTCCACACAGTCAGAGCATCCTATGCAGGAAAAAGTTAAATACCAGGTGTTTAATCCCCTCTTCTTGCTGTTTGAAGAAGCACTAAGTTTGAGCCCAGGGTATACACATCAGGCAGATTTGAACAGCACTCAGAAGTTCTCACTGTGCAGAGAAAGAGATGCAGAATGGAGCAAATCTAAGCTAGCATGTGAGTAAAATGTCTAAATTACAGCAACACATTGAAACCATTTCAGATGCCACAAAAACTGCAAGCCAGATAATGAACAAAGATGAAAAACAAGTGGAGGAGCCTGAAGCTCAACAACATGTGATCACAGTAACGTAAGGACAAAGGAACTCCACTTTGAGCTTTTGGTACTGTGATGCTTCCTTCCTAGATAAGTCACACTGACTCCTTGAATGCAACAGGCTTGAAGAAGGTAGTAAGAGCTGAATTTCCTTGGACAGCAGTGCCCTAGCCAGGACAGGAACCATTTCATGACTATTTGCAATGCAGGAAAGAACCCACCTTGGAAAACTTGTCCAAACCAGTTAACTTAGTTGTACATTTTACTGAATTGGGAGAGATATAATCTAATTAATCTACAGAATTGACTCTGAAGGCAGTCATTGATTACAAACACCAATACATAAACAAATGGGAACATAAATCTCTTTAAGTTCAGTCTGCACAGACAGACTGTGCTATCTTTAAGGAAAAAAGACAAAAGAACTTTCCAACACTTAAGAGCTGCTTATTTGCTGCAGAAGGGCAAGATGTATGATTATCTAAGTGATGTCATTACTACACAGATGAGAGAATTATATAACATAAAAATACTTACTTTTTAAAATCTAGTTATACAAACCAGCCTTTAGGTACTTTTGTGGATTTTTGTCTGCATGAAGCTTTTGGAGCAGGAAATGAAACCTGGATTGCTTTGTTGCTGAGTGGATGGTAAATTTAACAACTATAATGAAGTAAAGGGAGACAGGATTCAGATTCCACCTTCTTCCCTACTATTGTCTCACTTTGTTACCTGTTTATCCTCAGTAATAGATGTTATATTCTCCATCTTTGTAGGTGTAAGTTGAACTGTAAAACGTGCTTTTGAAACCAGCAGTTAAATAACATTTTTATAAGCTACTTTATTTAACCTCAATAGCTGTGCAGCTCTAACCCACATTTTTCCAATGTGACTGTGTTTCTATTTTGTGTTTCATGGGGTCCTTCGACTCTAATAAATGGGACTGTAGGATACACTGTCTACTCTGCAATGTAACGTGACTATAAATCAGAAGAACAATTATAAGTGGTATAACATCCCTCATCTTCATTATGTTTCAAAATTATCATGCCACAGATGTGAAAAGAAGTGCTCATTTCATAAACCTTTGTCAGACCTTTGCTTGTTAGAAAACACAGATATGTTCTTTATATGAAACTGAGACTGTAAGGAATAGTTGGAAACTTAGAGAAATACCTTCACCAAAGAAAAGATGATAATGACACTTCTTATTCAAATTTCTAACTGCCTTTCTGTCCTGTACTAATACTAATAGTATTAGTATGCACCTACTACTGGTGGCATTTCTCAAAAGACAACTCAAATAGCCCACAACTTGATGCGGTTTTACATTTGAAGGCATTCTTACAAATTCCCAGAGAAAAAGTGCTTGCATTGATATTAAAATATATGTATTTGGTGATAAATATTAAAAAAATCAGATTCAATGATAATTGAACTAAAAAACTGAATTAGTTAATATTAGCATTAAAAAACTGTACCAAAAGACTATTTCTAAATAGCTTCTAATGAAAACAAGGCTAAAAATTAAAAAATCTCAAACAATGTAAAACAACTTTTACTATTATCTAATTGAAGAAAAGCAAACGTCTGAGAAAATACGAAGTTCTTGTTCTTTGGCATAGAAACCCAAAAATGCCATTAACATCAAAAAGTAAGCAGGTGCCAATCCTGTATTAGAGGTGTGTCCACACTTGCTTTAATACACGACACAAAATTGACTACAATGAGAAACAATACATGACAATCTTGTGGCTTGATAAAGAAAATTAGAATTATTTGCCATCACCCAGCTGCAGGTTTCTCAGTTATGTTTGGGTATAAGTTTAATTTAATACTGGGTCATGTGGGCTTCATTGTAGCCTGGCACAATTTTACTAGTTACTGCATTCTTTTGAGTAAGAGAAAAACATAGAAATTGGTATGAGAATAAATCAGGTTAGCAACAAAGAAAATTACTTTCTACAACCATTTGTGACAAGCAAGACAAAACCAGGCTGCTAGCTTGGTCTGTTTATACATTTACTACTTACAGAAGTGGGTATGCACATAACCTTCAGTCAGAGATCAGCCAGAAAACAAAGTTGCCCATTGACTGAATTAGGAAAAAACCAAACCAAACCCAAAACAAAAACACAGCCCCCACCCCCCAGAAAAACAAAAAAAAACCCAAAAAACAAACAAAAACAAACAAACAAAAAAACCCAAAAAAAACCAACAAACAAACAAACAAAAAAAAAACAAAAAACCAAACAAACAAACAAACAAAAAAAACCAACACAAAAAAACAAAAACCTGGAAAAACCCCAAGGCAAATGAAGACAGGAAGTACAAAACTGACTCCTACTTCAATAAGCAGCTGAATTCTCTAAGTCAGGGCATTTACAAAGTATACAATGAATAACATCCAAGAACAACTGTCATTTTAAAAATCACTGTCCTTAAAAAGCACAAATTGAAGTTAAGGATGTCATCATAATAACTCAAAATGTGAAGTATTTTCAGAGCACACATAGAAAAGCTGTCATCTAGGACTCTACTCACAAACTCAGGCAAAACACAAAAACAGTGAAGTTATAAACTGGCAGAAACCTTTTTCACAGTGTCAGAGAAAACACCATTCAGCAAGAAAGAAGCAAAGAAAGAATGCACTTGTTTATCCATTTTTTCACAAAATTATGTTGAAAAAAATGACATACATTTTTATTTTATTTCAAAGAGAAAAAATACCATTACTTTTTGAGTGCTATAGCCTATGTGGCTTTTTACACAGTCATGCTTCAACAAGCAGTAAAATTCAGAGTATAAACATCCAATAGGTGCAGTAGGAAAAACAATCTCTCACCTTTCTGCCGGGTATCTTTTACAGAAGCCTATTGCACCTTTGTTTCAGGACTAGTACACTTAATGTACATTAACTTCACTAAAATTACTCCATAACTGGGGGTATTTCAGTGCTTCCACTGCACACAAATGCTTAATAAAATAAACAATTTTATACAGAATTTTTCTAACTGTATCTTGCAAATTTAAATGTTTGAGTTTTAGTTTTGATGTGCAATGGTTCAAATTCTGAAGGGCACAAGGAAACTAGCCAAAATTTACAGACATCCAGTCGTGAAATACCTTTGTATTTGGGCATCTAAAATTCAGCACACAGAGAGGTAAGATGTGGTCAGTGATCATCACCATCTTTCTGGGCTGAAATCTCCCGTGTATTTTCTGACATTCATACCAGTAGCTCAGATCTTTGTTTATCTTCTTATAAATTCTTCAACACAGAAATGAAATGCATTTAAGTCTTGTAGAAACAGCAGATAGTCCTTTTGTCCTTTTGAATTGTGGTTCTTGCTATTCAAGAAGGCCAAGAAAAGTTAAGCACATAATTAAAATAAAATCCTGTCAGCTGAAGCTAAAAACTACTGAAATACCAAATCTGATCAAGCTGCCAGAGTCAGTGTTCTTCACATTGACATTTCTCCTGTCACATAACAACACAGTTAATTTCAAACCTGCACAGAATCAGCTTTAGCTCTGCTCATACAGTGACAGAAAAATGATGTGACAACCCCAAAGAAAGCATTGAAGGTCTGAAACAAAGCAAAATTATTCCATGTGCAGTGTGACCTTTTCTCTACCAAAATACATAGAACCTTGCTTAATAAGCTGGGTTTTTTGGGGTTTTTTTAAGAATGTTGGTGGCTGAAGGTAAGGACATAGAGAAGTGAGGGCCTTTGTCAAACCCATCTTTTCCTGTCTGCTAAAAATAATCAAAAACCTTGCCCACCCAATACGAAAAGGAAATCTTTGACAGAGCAACTGGCTGACATAGTGTCTGATGCTGAAATAACTACCATTAGGAGCTCCTAAATGAAAGGAGGAGACAGAAGGAGAAATGAGAACAGATGAAACTTATCTGCACATAAAGCAGCAGCCGAACAAAAGTTAGACTGATTAAACTACCTGTTAAGAAATGGATCAGTAAAATCCATGCAGCTCTAGACTAACTAGAGCTATATCAATATCAGTATCAATATTACTCTTTGTCTGCAAGTTTATTTCAGAAAATTTACTGCAACTGGTGAGACCTGAAGGTTTTGGATAGAAACAGGCAACTCAAGAAGGATCTGTGGATGGGAAAAAAAAAAAGAATTCCATAGAATTCCCCTCTCACCAATTTCAACAGCACTTTAAAAAAAATAATGATCAGTAATATTTCATAAAAGATCGAACACATGTGAAGGAGGGGAACAACATCACTGAAGTTGTGTCACTGTCTCTGGGTATAAATTTTTAGCACCTCTTTGTTGACTGTAAATATAATATTGGGAATTACCTTTCACCTCTAAGGGGGAGGGATATTAGAAGGCACAGCAGTCATTATGGTAGGTAACTCTTCAGAACTGGTGGGGACTGGTGGGAGATGGAAAGTCACTACAACCTGGTTGTATATGTTAGACGCTCACATAAAATCAAAAAAGTAACAAAAACCCACACAAATACTTGCACACTGTCAAACCGAGCTCCTGCAAAATATAGTTCAAGGCCTACATAATTTATTCTGTGATAAGAAAGGAAATAGCTATTTAAAAAAAAGTACAAAAATTCTTTCACTTTCTCTGATACAGAGTATGAATCTTACCACGTGATTTCTATGGTTTTCTTCAGTTGTTTTAAAATGAAAGACTTTAACTGCCTAAATCACTTGCTGCAATTCTGTCCCCTCTGTTTACCCCGTGGACTCAAGTACAGTGGCAAATGCCTTGATGCAAGAGTCTCCTCAAAATCTTGAAAGGAAAGAGAGGCGAGTGGAACGAAACATGAGGATCCTTCCTGATTAGATCAATTTTCCCACACTTAGATAAGGATTATCACAACGATCCCATACAACTGATTTCTGGTGAATTACCACAATTCTGTTCAGAACAGAACACAGCTGTACGGCATCACATGACAGTGAAAAGTATCAGTCTTTGAAGAACACAGCTGTACTAAGAGCAGTGCATACTTTACAAAATATGCTGCAAAATAAATAAATATTGCACAGAAAAAGACACCCTCAAACTGAAATCAAAAAGACATTTAAGTCTGGGCATTTTTCATTAAAGGAAAGAACCTTGCAAAATAAGGTCATTATCCATCAGAAAATCTCCATCCTGTATATAATTATTTCTGATAAATGATATTAAGCTTAATTAAAGAGGTAGTGGGGATGTGAGAGAAGGCAGAGCTGTAAATAAATCTCTCCACTGCATTCCACTTAAAAACATCCCAGCAGGAAGTCATAAAGAGAATTTTTTTAATAGGCAATATTTTCAAATGCTCTGAGGCTGTGCTGCCTAATATCCATCACGTTCAGCGTATGCTCACAAGCTCGCAGCAATTCAGGATGAAGGACACTATTTAATTTCTTTCCCATTCCTGTAATCAGTTTCCCACTTATCAAATCTTTCTCAGTCACAACAGAAACACTTTGTTGTAACACAATTTCATTTCTACCTGAACAGATTTTCAGAAAAGCTGACCCATTAAGCCCTACAGAAGCACCCTGTGACACTGGCTAATAAGTGAGCAGTGTGCTGAAGTCCCCTGCACTGTGAAGGCCCAAATGTGTTGCTGAAGCACAATGTGTTTTCCTGAATTCTCCAGGAAGCTAGTTTTAAGGAATTGCTTTTACAGCAGGTTACAGGTTTCCCCTGAAGAAGCACTGAACAGAAAGAAGAAATGGAAGGGTGGTCAGCAGCAACTGTGTACACGAAGCAGAGACAAGAGTTACATGGCAATTTAGTCTTATGACAAGAACTTGTCACAGAACATTCACATTTGGACACTTGTATTTCTGACAATCTTCTCAAATGCAGCTAGATAAAAACATCACAGTTTAAAAGTTTTACTTTAGTTAGTCTAATAAACCACCACAATCCCAAAATGACATTTTACGCTTTGTCCACAGCCAACCTGCATAATTAAAAACTCTTCATACCTGTAAACAGAATAAATACTTAGACAACTCAGCAAAACCATCCTATGCAAAGAGTTAACACAATTGAATCATGACGTTTTAGTCCCAGTGCTTTGACAACATTATTTCCAGCAGTTGCCTCAATGTTCAAGAACCAGAGTAGGTCTGGTAGCAAGTTTCCTACTGAAAAACAAGCATTTTTTTGTCATGTGTAGATCTATTCACTAGCCACAACCAAAAGTAATCTCAGCTCAAGGGGGTTTCTCTCCATAGAACACCTTCTAAAATAGATCTACAACTGGAAAAGAATGAAGCTACAAATTACACATGGGAGTTTAGGTTGTAGAATGCAGATTTCAAAACTCAATATACTTGATGCCAGATGAACTTTATACAGAGGTTTAGAAAAAATTAAAAGTCAATTTTATCTCACTGTGTTTGCTAAGCCTTCTAACTTACCCTCCGGAAGATTTTTTGCCTGACAGTTCAATAAAGACAAAAGATATGTCATGAAAGAATAGATAAATTACCACATGAAACAAGTTATAAGCAAGTAGCAGTCTAGACAAACACACATTACAGTCAGTGTTATGTGCAACTACAGTAATTAAAAAACAACATGTTTAAAAGTCAAATTTCACAAGATACTGGTGTTGATACTAGCATATACATGTGAATTTACATGTGAATTTACCACTAATGTGGAGGAGAAGGAAGAGGCAAGAAGGAGCTTCTCACAATTAAATTCCTTCCCACACATCAAATGGCTTACATATACATGAAATACAACACATCAAATGTAAAGTTAGTTAAAAACTCCTATTTGTTCTTTAATTAAGGGTATCAATGTCTATTTTGTGAATAGCTTCTAACCTTTCCCTTCACCCCAAAAGCCAGGCCACTAACTTCCAGAGGGAGTCAGTGGAACATAAACTTGAGAACAAAGCAAAATGTTTATGCCTCCTGTGCTTTCACTTAGGAGTCATGCACTTACATTCCTCTTTGCTCGGTGAAGTTACATTCAGTTCTGTCAAAAGTTGCTGGTTGGAGTTAGCGGCCTGCGTGGTTAGAGAGGTATTGCTGTTGTCACTGTTTGTTTCCCCAGAGAACAAATCTGACTGGCTGTTGCTTGTGCTGGGAGTAGAGTCATCATCTGGCTGTTTCTTCTGAAAATCTGTCAAAACCAAGATTTCACATGTCATCATCCTTGCTCAGTCTAATCATCAAATTCTATGCAAAACCCTCCATGTAACAAAAATAACTCCAAAACACTGCCAGAGGTATCATCACTTTGATAAACACAAATAGTGGCCTTCAAATTTTTACTTCAGATTTAAAATATCTTAAAAGTTATTTTCTGGAGAAAAAACATTTTCAGAATACACAAAGGCCTTGTTTCCCCAGCCATCCAAGAGCATTCAAAGCTTACCACAGCACAAGGAATCATTTTCAAAAGGGTTTACCCAAAGCATGTACAGAAACATAAAGGGAGCAGACATCCAGTGAGGGAAGAACCAAGGCATGGAATATAGCACTATGGGAATGTTACACTTTCCATTGCCATTATATAAAATCCCATCAGTAACAGTTTTGGCAGAGCCAGTGTAGACAGCTACAGTTCCAGGTTAGCATTGGGAGCTGGTGAGGGATTGCCTTTGCATCATTGGTTTGATAGGTATTTGGGGGGGAATGTATGGGAGGAGGTCAGGGGAAGGCTGGGGTGTTTCCTCCTTCCTTCACTTACTCCAACACTGGTACTAAAAGTTGCCCACACTGATTCAAGAGCAGAGAGTCAAGTACGGAAGGTAAGTCACTAAAATACATTAAAGATGTGTACAAATGATTAGGCTTCAAAGTTTTCTTTTTTTTATCAGCAAATGCTAAGTCACACTTGTCTCCAAACTGCCCTCATAGTCCAAATCCCATGTGTTTGACAAATGTCACCCTTCACCTTACCCTGCCTCCAAACTAGATTCAGGTTTGAGGGGAAATATTTTCAAATGCAAATTCTCCACTGAAAGCTTCTTCCCAATCTGCAGTCCTGATATATGACTGATTATAGCATTAGTCTACCAGCTACACTACTGGATCTCAGTCTGGCACACTCTGCCTCTGGGAAGCACACCTACCAACCAAGTGAATTTTGGTTTGCTTAGCATCTAGTTCTCACACCTCTTCCTGTAAAGAAACAGCTGAGGATGAAGTGCACCACAACTTAGTATCTAAGTACATTTTTTCTAAATTACATACAAGGGTAGAATTTATTCAATACACAAATACATAGATAAATCAGTATTTGGTTGCTCATTATTATGTCATGACAGAGCAGAAAACAGCAATCTATAAATATTTGCAGATGATGATGTGTTAGAAACACAGGTTGCCAACATGATTCACTGGGATTGGGAAGCGCTACAGTCAGACCCTAAATGCTGATTTAGGATTTAAGTGATTTGCCAGAAAAATTAAGCCTTAACTTCTGCTGTGGAAAAGTCAGCCAGAAGTCCAGATAGGAGAGGAGTAAGCTCAAAGCCAGGGAGGACCAGGGGGAGGAGGAGAAGGGAGGAGGTGGCAGACAGGAAATCACCCACCTCCACAAGACAGCTCTGAAAAACCAGTGGGAAGCCTTTTGTCAGGGATGAGGTACAGGACTCAGAAAGATGTTCTACTCAGGCCTCACTAGTTATCAACAAAGTTTAACCCAAATTGGGCTTCTGGATTTTATTTGTGTGTTTGTGCAATCAAGAAGGCTTCAGACACTTCTCTACACCAGCCACAATCANCTGCCTGCAAGTCTCATAAAAGTTGGCACTATTTCCAGGAGAGTTGAGCCTGAATAAATCCAGTTAAGCCTTAACTGCTTAACAAATAAAACAAAAATACACACATGATACAGGCAAGACCCTGGCAAGTTTTGAAAGGTAAGCTTTATTCTGATTAAAATCAGAATGCAATTCTGTTGACAGAACAATGACCTCACCTAATAATCTCAACAAGGAAAAACCAGGACAAGAGTTGGCAAGACATTAATCATCATTTGCAGAAGTTCCTATTTAATGGGAAAGGCATGAGAAACACTTTAATTTTTTTTTAAATTTTTCCTGATACTTTCACTATACTAGCAAAATCTGTGCCAAAACGCACAAGGGTGACTGAAAGTCCATGAAAACTGCACTGCCCTTTCCTAGTTAATGAAATGTATCTTTGCTATTTTTAACACAAACCTTCTCCATTTGTCAGACAAGATGGTTTTTTTCCCTCTTGACGTTGTCTCCCTTTCTCTACTGCCTTTAGGTTTGGTGGTTTTGGTTTTTGAGGTTTTTTGGGGTGGCTGTGGTGGTTTTTTTTTGTTAAACTGCAAAGTATCCCATTACTAACTATATGGTGGAGTCAGATCAAAATAAGACACGAAAATTTGCTCTTTCCTGCAAATATGGGGAAATAGTAGATGGAAAGATCTATCAAGAAAATGCATAAAATGCATTCAATAAACTATTACTGCATGGTAGAGAAGCTGCTAGGAATAAGCAGCTGTCAGTCTTCAAGCTCCAAAATCCTTTTGCTTTGTTGAGTTCAAGGGTTACACACCCAGTATCTCAAATAGTTGAGCAAGAACAGAATATCTCAGAGCTCTCATGCACTGGATATTAATACTAAGAGTGTTATTTTTGTTTTGTTGCTTAGTATTTCTTCGTAAACAAAACAACCAGTATGTGAATAGACAGACATGATAAAAACATTTCATATTCTNATCAGGCAGCTGCGGCAATTGTAACAGTTCAGAGCTGCCGCAGCAGCAAAATCCACCGTGGCAGTGAAATGCTCTTTGCCTCCGTGAACTCATGACCTCCTGTTCAGAACTAACTTTTACTCAGACTTCAAATCAATTACCTTTCAAAAAAGTTTTAGCCTGCTCAGTTGAGTGGAACCCAAGAATACCTCCCGCCCCTAATTTAACCCCTTCTTCATTACAAACAAGAGTACTTGAGAAAAGCCTTAAGACTGATGATCCCAAGCACCTGAAACACAAGAACTGTAACTGAAGCTGCCTTGTGTTTTGTCCCTCTATCGGNGACGTTGTCTCCCTTTCTCTACTGCCTTTAGGTTTGGTGGTTTTGGTTTTTGAGGTTTTTTGGGGTGGCTGTGGTGGTTTTTTTTTGTTAAAACTGCAAAGTATCCCATTACTAAGTATATGGTGGAGTCAGATCAAAAGAAGACATGAAAATTTGCTCTTTCCTGCAAATATGGGGAAATAGTAGATGGAAAGATCTATCAATAAAATGCATGAAATGCATTCAATAAACTATTACTGCATGGTAGAGAAGCTGCTAGGAATAAGCAGCTGTCAGTCTTCAAGCTCCAAAATCCTTTTGCTTTGTTGAGTTCAAGGGTTACACACCCAGTATCTCAAATAGTTGAGCAAGAACAGAATATCTCAGAGCTCTCATGCACTGGATATTAATACTAAGAGTGTTATTTTTGTTTTGTTGCTTAGTATTTCTTCGTAAACAAAACAACCAGTATGTGAATAGACAGACATGATAAAAACATTTCATATTCTATATATACAATGAATTCTAATTGCTTAAACTAAAGGAAGGCAAGAAGCTGCATTTGTTTCCGGACTTCAGGTAAGACATTCTTTTGAAGGACAATCTTTTGCCCATTTTTATTAATAAGGTAACATAATGAAAGCCATTGCCTTTACAGCTTCTGGTTCTAGCCCCTAAAACTTGAGTTGCCACACAAAATCACACCTTCTGCAGGGCCCTAAAGCTTTCAAGCTCAGTTGTCCAGTTACTGTTACCAGGTTACGGTGAGCAACTCAAAAGAGCCCGTCTTCCCAGCATGTTCCTTTTTCACCCATTGCCTCAAGAACAAACACTTAGGACATCCAACCCCTTCCACCACCTAAAATACATGATTCTGTGACACAAGAAATCAGACAGTCCCAATTCCAGTATCTAGCCTTCTTTAGTCATCAATATCCAACAAAATACCCAAGAAAATCTTGAGTTCTCAACTTTTGCTTAACTGAGGGCTCTGTGCCTAAGCAGGAAATGACCCTTCACAGCTTCTGGTAACTTCTGTGATTACAGTCAGTTAAAACTTAAGGTAAAGGTAAGTACAACCATATCACAAAGCATTGCTTCTGAAAAAGACAGGCATGTCAAAGTATTACATGAAATGACCTAATACTATGCCACACTGTTTCCGCATTTGCACTCCTGCTATGGTAATAAGAAATCACATCACCGCCAAAAATCTTCTTTTGGGTTATTTTAAGAGTCTAAGTTACAAACAATTCCTATTCTCTGACCTACAACAGATGTTTCACTAAAAAGAAATAAGTTCATTCAAATATATTATGGAAGAGGTGTCAGAGTAAACAGCATGCTAAAGGAAGAGAATGAGAGTCTTTAAAGTAATTATTTTAACTGATAGGAAATAGTACACTTCCTTACTCTTCAATCCTACAGTTCCCATAACACAGCAATATGAACTAGCAAAAAGGGTATTTGGAGCGTGCTAGCTTCTTACACTGCATTAAATGCATAATTTGCATGTCTTTTATTCCCAACTTGTTCTTTTACAGAGCATAAATTAATGTATTGGTATAACAACCAATCTCTCCAGCCCATAGCATCCCAATGTACACAACAGACTTACTGTAGTCTACTCAGAAAACAGTTCCACAATTAAAAGAAACTGCTTTCTGAGAGTACTCTATGGGAAGTAACACAAATGTTATGACACTGAAACTGCTACTGTGAAACCTTTAAGTTATGGCCTTATTTTCTTTTTTCTTCATGTGTCTGTTCACAGAACTGAGTACAGACAAACTGTTCACACATGGCCAGGGAATGGTACTGAAAGTCCTAAAGATTTTATTTACTTACTGAGAACTCTTCACTGACTTCTCTGGTTCATAGCTTACTGAAGGTATTTCAAGTGTCATTCATACATAACTACTTTTTGCATAATAAATTAAGGTGAGATGGATAAAACCTTCACTTTCAGTACATACTTGAATGCAATCTAGAGCTCCAATAATGGTCTGGCAATAAAACTCCACTTGGAGAGAGCAGTTTTAGCTTTTTTCTTTTTAAATAACACACAGACACAAAGATGCATTAGCCCACTTGGAGAATAAACACAGATATCTGGCTATTAGGGGAATGCACCATAGAATGCACAAGCATTTGCATTAAGAGGTGACAAACAAAGTCATAAAAAGGAATCGGAGGTATGTATTAATTACAGTAAATTATATTTATAAATATATAAATAAAATATATTAGACTGGAAAGCACAAAATTACAATTGCAGTATAATCTTATATGAGCTATCAGCAGATCTCATCGCTTTCACAGTACAAAGTACTGAAAGAATTAAGCAGTAAAAATACTAGAAAGGTGATTTTCTGTAAAACAACTTTATTTGAAGTTATAAGCACGTATGATACAGGAAAGCTATTCAGTTCTTAGGGGTATTATTCATAAATACAACATTTTCTCTTCTTTTCAGCTTTTCTTCTTCATGAAGAAAAACAGAAATGAGTTCTTTATGCTAAGTTATCCTTTATGATTGCTATACTTCTAAAAATTGCAACACATTATTAATAAGTTTCAAGTAACACTGAGCTTTGCATGTTGCACATACTGAGTTTTTCATAAGCACTTCACTGTCTTTTCAAATAAGCAGAGAAGTATTATAAAGGCAAAATAAAAAAGATGCATCTGCAAGGGTGGCAAACATTAAGACAACACATCTGCAATTACATGTATTTATCACTCAGGAGTAAGGATCAAGTTCTAGAACACCACCTTATTCGTAAAGCTTATGCAATGTATCAATATTATGGGGATTTAGCTTGGGGGGAGTTTTGTGTAGGGTTTTTTATTTGTTTTGGTTGATTAGGTTTTTGAGGGGTGGGAGATTGGAGGGCTCTCCCCAGGAAGCCTGGTGATAGTGTGTTCTGAGCTAGTTTTCTCTCCAAAAAAGACACTCCTTGCTTAAAGATGACATTCCATAATAAACCTTATTTCTCTTGGCTCAATCAAATGATTCTTCCCCAAAGCTACACAGGAAGCTTTAGATTTGACTACCAGATTTTGCCAATTATTTAACAAGAAAATTCATGAATAGCTAATAAGCAAAGACTATCAAGACAAAAAGCATAACATTGTTACAGATGACCTTCAACTCAAGATCCAGGTCATTATTATACATGCAGACGCGTTTTTAAGGAAGGAAAATGCAGTTTTGTACAAAAGAGTCTACAGCAACTGTATTAACCAGGCTTATAACACATTGCATGGTACACATGAAAAAAATTGCCAGTTTTACAGCATATGATCCCACCATTTCCAAAGCAGTTGTGAAATCCTAAATTGATGAAATAGGAATTTCATTATTATCTAGGAAATACTGCCTGAGAGCCGTTTCCCCACAGAACAAATATTCCTTGCTCTGCCTGATAATGACAATTTACTTACTGTAGCTATTTCAGTACAGACCAGGATCAAGGTCACTTAAAACTTCTGTACCCTGGTGTCACATTTCACACTCTCACATAAAGCAGCAGGCTTACTATTATTACTTATTATTTCAACTAAAATTTCATTATTCCAGAAAACTTGCCAACATAAAAAATAAATATTATTGACTGTTACAGGACCCAAAGTGCTGAAGCCATGGAAAGTAAACTCATATTTTAACAATCCACTTTAAAATTCCTGTCAGAGAATCCCTAAGGTCCACAGTTAGCATTCATACTTTAATTTATTAGAGCACATACAATGAGAAAGCTCTGCTTGAAGGTACTGTTATGTTACATGGCAAAACCTAAAACCAGTGAGGGGCTGGCTTATACAGCACCTGCATCTGGTAAAAGTACGACACAAGGACAATTTAATACCCAACTAATTGACATTCTATGTATTCTTGAATCTGTATCAAAGGATATTGGTAATAGACCAATGCAAGGGTAAAGCATGAAATTTAAGTAACTGAGGAAGACAAGGCAACCACTCTATCATGACTGCAAGAAATATTTTATTTTTCAATGATATGTGGAGTGGTTATTCATTAGGAAGGGCATATACCAGAACGGACTAGTAGTAAGACACCAAGTGGGCAGCTTGCCAAGGATTCTTACATGCTCCTCTGCTAAACATGGGAATCATAACAATTTTACCAACTCCAAGAAACAAGACAAGGAAAAGTAACCAGGAAAAGTAAAATCCTGCAGCCATCTGAAGATCCATCTGGCACTTAAGAAGAACAAACATTTAACATGATCTGAGGGTAATACAGTGGAGAATTAAATATGGGCAAAATTTTAAAAAGTACCTGGGGAAAACATCTAAGCAGCTGTGATCTGTAGAATTTGCTCTCAAAGACAACTTGGAAAACATGACATGGGCATTTTACAACACATGGGACAATTTTAAAAAATGCTCAAAAATGTAAGCATAAAACAAAGAGCAGCACACTACCCACAAAAAATGCACCTCTGTTATTCCCCTAAATTTTGGTATGTTTAGCACTAGAATTCTTTCAGTATTAGTATCCCTTTACAAAACTTAACAGACTAGTAAATGTACAAGTTTGAACTAAATTCAGAGTGATGAGACATCAAAATTTATGCTCCTAAAGGGGGAGACACAATTGTTCTGACGAGGAAACTGACCCATGAATCCATAAACCAAGCACTTTGCAACAGCAGCAACTCCTATGAAACAAACTAATGAAGTGAACTTCTCAGGGTGCGTTTATAACAAATGAGAAATCTTGAAAATGGGATTGTTAACTGATAGAATTTAATTACAGCTCATATTTATTCTGAACACATAGGAACTATTATTTTAATAAAAGAAATGTTTCAATTAGCTTTTCTTATACTGGAGCTATCTTTCAAGTCACCTTACCATGCCCTTTCCAATATCTAGAGAGAACTTTCCAATTTCAAGACACATGTCTATTATTTTTTAATTAATTCCTCCAGTCTAATTTATGTGATTCCAATTAACGTGTACATTTGCCTCATTTTCTATCAATAATAGTCAAATTTATGGTTCAAGCATTCCCAAATGTTTGACTATGTCATAAATTGAGAGGATTTTCACAAGGGACAAAAGGCCTGTGCAGTAGATTAAACCTTGCTTAGTAGCAAGCCACTCATCAGTTCCCTCTCCCTTATCTTCAGTTAGGGAATCTTAATAACTACCAATACTGAAACTCCCAAAACATCTCCCAGCATCACTAATTTATGAGATTCTTTTCTTTTGAACAGCCCAGAGGCTGTTCTGGAAGAAAAGGGAGAGAAGGCACTCTCATTTCCGAGCCTCACTTCCCCAGACCCAACCAAACACTTTGCAATGTGTGTTTGTAAGAAGATTTAGTATTTTCTCACTACGTAGGTTTTTCCACCAAAGCAATGAATGGTGAAGTATAAGGAGTAATATTCCCACTCTTCTGAAGCCTACTGCAACATGATGCTTCTTGTAATACTCATCTGCCTTTCATACAAAGTAGCTACAGGAAAGCGCGGAGAGAAAATTCCCAGTCTGACAGTCCTCAGTTGTTGGGGAACAACTTTGCAACAGTTAGAGTTTATATGAGAATCTGTGACTTCAATAATCTACAATAACATGAAGAAAACTTAAGTAATGTTTTAATCATACAAGTGAGAACACTCACTGAAATCTCATCTGACATCTTTCTGCAAGAGTTCATTAACTATGCAAGGAGTCCAGAAGCTTAAGGCAGTAGCTGTAGTCTCCCACTTACCATCCTCTCCATCACATTCTATAACCATATAGAAATGCTGGAGAGTAGTGTTCAGCCTGCCAGCAACAACAAAAAACAACCAACCAACAAAAAAAAAGCAAGAGCTCAAGGGCAAAGAAAAGCTGATTTAGGTTTATAAATCCCAAAGCTCAAATATTGAGAACTCTCCCTAGTTGTGGTTGCCACAAACCACCACATGACAATTAATTTTGACTACAGAACACCATGGCTCAGCATAACCATGCTTATTTTCAGTAAAGTTTAAATATACATATTTCTTTTCCAGTCCTTTAGAAACAAAAATATCAGACACAGACATGGAATGCCTACATAAAATAAACATTGCTTAGGCCTCTCCGTGAGCAACAAAACATGACGAAGTTTTGAATTAGTAAGTTTATTTCGTATTAAAATTGATTTTTAGAAGAAGGCATTACAAGTGTTGAATATAAGTCAAAGACAACATCCATTTTCCTTATTAGCCAATTGGTCCCAAAGAAAAAAGCTGGAACACATCTCAACATAGGAAATTGGTACAAAATGGCTGCAAAATAAAGTCATCTATTGAGTAAATATCTGAAGTTCATGGATTTTTAAGTACTTTTTTTCCTTACAAATGCTGACTATTTTGATATTGATGATTCTTTTAATGCAAAGAAACCAGAGAAGTGTAGAAATGGAAAAGGAATGGAAAAAACTGCTCTCCTCAGAATGTTGCATTCCTGTCCCCTCAGTGGAAAACATAGAAATACGCTTCTCCTCAATTCACCTTATTTTTATATAACAAAGATATGAGAACTTAAAGCATCCCTTATGAAGATGAAGTGATCCTCCTGCCTGTCAGTGCTGGAGGATCACTGCTGAAATTGCCTAAAACACCCACTCTTGTGTCTGTATCCCCATATTAAGACAAAGTGCAATAAAATAGAGGTGTAAGAAGAAAACAATCTTTTTGCTTCTTGTATCCATGATTTGTTACTTGATGTGATCTGACTTCCTGTGCTATCACTTCCAAGTTAATGCAGATATGGAAAAGTAGCCTTCAATCAGTGGTGTTTCCAGAGCTCTGGCTTGCAAATTGTTGCTATTTAGCACAACAGGTATGGAACCCCTTAAAGGGGAGTCTTCAGCAGCAAAGCACAAACCTGCAAATCAGAGCAGTGATGTGCTGACCTTGAACAATGCATTAATTAAATGCTGGTAATGTTGGGATCCTGCACATAAAAAAGGGTTCTACAGCCAGTCCTCCACATCTAAAGTTCTGCTTCTCTGAGTCTAACAACATCACAGTCATGGAATAAGGACTCCTACTCATGGAAACATCACAGATTTTTTGCTTTTCAACTGAATCCTTGGAGAAGATTTACAAGGTTTCACAGGTTCTTCTATTAATAACATACAAAACAAAGCTAAAAGTGTTTTGAGTGTTCAGTCTGGATAGGGGGGATAAGAGCAGTTTTCACTATGCTGTGAAAGAACAACATGAAAAATCATCATAAAACGCTCACTAAACAGAAAGGAAAACAAGGATCAAAAATGTTATTCTCACACATTCTGCTAGTTTGCTACTCTTCCTGAGTGTATTGGGCATGAAAAGCAAGGAACTAAAATATGCCTTCAAGAAGCATTTTGAAGCATTTTTGTTATGCCTAAACAGAGCTAGAAATAATAATTCTACAGCTGAGCTCACATGCCTGATTGATGGATTGAACCCATCCCTGAACAGCTTATTAAAGAAAAAAAAAAAATCTTTGAAATAATCAGTTTCTTGGCATTAATACCCTACAAGATAAACAGTTAACAGCAAGCCTTCTCCTACAGTTAGGGTGGCTAATTGTGTTTCAAGTACAAGTAATTACAGACACTACTTTGGAAACTTACTGAGGACTGGCACATGAAATTCACCAAGTAGCTAAATACTAATAAACTAAGAGATTAATTAAATTTTCAGAACGAGTCAAATGATTGCTAGAAGCTACGAGCTGTTTCGTGTGTACTGTTCTGATTACCTGCTTAAAACACCAACATCCATAGAGCCTACTCCTACAGCCAGCAAAAACGGCAAAATGCAATCAATGCCAACAGTAAGCGGGGAGGAGAAGAAAGGACCTCCCCCATCATACCCAGTGAGCTACAGGGGCAGAAAACTATATATGCAATTCAATTATCTTTTTAATAAGTTCTGCCAGCTCTTCGGTAGCAGTGGCTTTCCCCGCCATGAAGGTTGCAGTTCACGGTGTGAGAGAGCAGACTAAACTGTAATATCTACCACCAGAGGGAGGTGTTCTATTAGGCTGCATTTTCCTAAACCTTCCTTCCCTGCACATTGATTTCTATTCTCATCATCTTCAGCAGAGAAAAAGATTCCTTATTTCTGTAAAGACACTTTGAGGAGTCTTTTTTTATGTTTATCAATTTTAGAGTAAGTACTGCTATGGCAAATTTGATTATTTAACAGAAGCAACTTGGTAACTAAATCCATCCTTTCCATCTCAAACAATCCACAAAAACCTTGCCCTTGATCCTCGTTCTCACACATAAAACAAAGACAGCATAAATACTCATCTTCCATTATGACTGGGGACCACGACAGAATTTTTTTTCCAAAACAGAAACGACTACTCCTTTCTTCAGTGAGGAGAAAAAAAAAAAAGAAAAAAAAAAAAAAAAAAAAAAAAAAAAAAAAAAAAAAAAAAAAAAAAAAAAAAAAAAAAAAAAAAAAAAAAAAAAAAAAAAAAAAAAAAAAAAAAAAAAAAAAAAAAAAAAAAAAAAAAAAAAAAAAAAAAAAAAAAAAAAAANGGCATCACCTTGCTGTACAGCAAATTATCAAACTTGAAAGATAAATTTTAAATTAAATAGGAGAAAAAGATATAGTTGCAGAAGCAAGACTGATGTAATTTCATCTTTGGTAAATTCTGCTGTATAAATCTGTGGGAACAACCAGCAATGTAGTGTTCTATGAGACAAAGGAGTGGTACCAACAATGTCTAACTGCAAGAACTTAGTTCTGGTAGAAGTTTGAGAGGACTGAGGCTGCGACCTCCGGAAAAAACAAAAAACATTCAGCAAACGCTAGCAAAAAAACTACTACAATATACAGTGCCTAAACAGCGCTCTTGAAATACCCACTTCTACTCACTACAGTGAGCAACTCAGATATGCATGGGAAAAAAAAAAAAAGATCTCACAACTCTGCCATCTTGCTTTACAATGATTTTTCCTGTTCTGCCTAAGTAATAAAAACAAGCTCCCTGTGAGGAAAAAAAAAAGACAAGAGTTGTATGTTTCCTACAGAGCTGAACAGGTAATACCTGCAAAACTTGAACCAGAAAATAGAAACGCAGATGAAAAATAGGGAACGATCACTTCAAATACAGGGTACACCAAATGCCAGTCTTCAGGAGAAGAAATCTGTCATCCACTGCACTGACTATTTTTAATTAAAGTCTGCAACACGAGATGGTAACTTCTATCAGGACAATCTCCAATGTTAAATCTGATGTTGCTGGAGGAACAGAAATACATCTAAGAAAAAAAGGAGAGCAAAGTTGTACTCATTAAATGGATTTTGCTTGGAAACAGTAACAGTAAATCTAAATTGTAATGCTCTGTGACTGATGTTCCAGTGTTTGTCCTCATCTCAAATGCCATAAGGTAACATTTCAATCCTGCCTAATCGTCTGTACATTAAAATATCTGAGGCAAACAACTTCAGAAGTTATTGTTCTGAAGCATAGATTTTATTCTCATAATCATATACTAGGACCATAGTGACATATATAACACCAGATACATTTTAATGCCTATATATAAAGTAAACTTTAACAAAAACAAAATATATTTAGCACAGGTAAAAATGAAAGATCTTTTTTTTCTACATGGGACAAAAGCAATAGAACCATTAATTTTATTCACACTATGGACTTGGGTTATCTCTAGAAACACTGGTTACACACACAAAAAGATTTTTTACGTGTTTATTCAAATAAAAAATAGGCTGCACTAGATATTCTGGAAGGCAACATCAGAAAACATGTGTCTTTCTATTAGTTGTCCAAGGTTTCTGTAAGCATTAGTCCATCAAAATTCACAGCAAGTAACACTGGCAGCTCAACTGAAAGCAGAAATAAAATGAAGGGATTTTAGGTAATTAAATCAATCCACAGACCAACACTTGAATTTTTCTTTTCCTAGAACTAAGTTCCAAGTTGATGCACATTTTCTCTAAGACTTTTAATTAAGAAATTTATTTGTAGACCTGCATGCTAACTATACTGATATTCCATAGGAACCCAAAGTCTGAATCTTAAATCTTGTTTCATAAAGGCAAATCATCTGCAAATCTCCTACACTTGATTTCACAGACTCAAGAGAGTTGCTGGTTATGCCCTATCTTCTTCCTGCCAAATTCAGCAATGACTAAGAACATATTAGCACTACGAACCCTCTGATATGAAATCCATATATTCAATTCTATCAACATACTCCCTTGCTAATTAATTTGTGACCTCTACAATGCACTCTGGGACTTCAATCTATAATATCCTCCAGTTTCCAGTTCAGAGTCTTGACTGCAACACTGGTCTGGCTTCCTGCTTCCTTCATTTCCAAGTTCCCCAGGCTATACTAGAATGTGTCAGCTGCATCTGAGATAAACAGTATGATTACAGAAGTTGAACTTTCAATTACAAGATTTCAAGACCTCATATTTAATTTAAGCAAGAACACTAATTTTTATGTTTTGTAGGCATTTACAATAACAGCTGTGCTACTTCTGCTTTGCCTAGTCTGTCCCAAGTTGAATTCTGCTCTATCAAATTAGCAACAAACCGAGTTCTGGTTGTGATGCTACTTAAATTGGCAGATTCAAACTTGCACATTCAAAAAGATTTTTTTTTAAAAACAGAGACAAATAAATTAGTAGCCCAGAAGGGACCATGGTGGCAGAGGTGACAGATGAAATCCAAGCTTCTGTAGTATGTTCAACTGGATTATTTCAAGTTGCTTTACACCAAACTGCACACCATTTAGAGTGAAAAATGTCTCATGCTATATGAATAAAGGTTAAGTTTGTGTTTACTGTTGATCTTTTCAGCATTATCAAATACACTTTTGGTACTGTTAGCCATATTTTCATAACCATTTTCTAAGGGTATCCAAATGTCTTTAGAGATAGGGAAAAGCTACGTATAAGGAAAATTAAGCTACTAGCCCAATTTCATGGTGGAGATGCATGACAGTCAGGAAGCCAACATTCATTTCAAATTTAGGGATGGTTTCTTTGTTGAGTATTTTTGGAAATTTTGAGAACAGTTTGCCCTATTTGCTTAGTCTGGCACCTGGCTCACAACCGATGAGAGGGTGCTGACTAGTCACAGCTTTGGCTGGCCCTGTACAAACATTATTTTCTTTAAATTAATGAATTATTTAGGAAGTGCTCACTTGTGAACAGGAAAAAGTTTGCAGAGAGCAAGCAATCTTGTAGCAAAAAATGGAGCTGAGGAAGGAACAACAGAAAAGAATGAATACAGTTCCTAACTGTATACTGTGTGAAGAACTCAATGTCACATCAATTAATACGAAAATTCTGGGAATAACCATTTTGCTTATGAATTGTAAGGCTTGCCACTTTTATCTTCCTTAATTATCTTAATCCTTCTAGATAAACAAACCTGTTTTTAAAAATTATTTTTGAAAAGATCACCCAGCCCTTCTGAAAAGAAACAGCACTTGTAACATCTTTATAAACATTACACAATACTTAAGTAGCTTGGTATTTTGCTAAAAGCAAAGTGACTAGCATAACTTTAAATTAAGTAATGCCACAGCTGACATGAAGAGCTTTTCAGTACCTGACTTTTGCACTCCTTTTCCAGACAACTCTGAAGGAGCTCACTATAATGTATGGAAAAATTAACACTGTTTGATTCTCGAGCTACTTTCTCTTATTCTTGCTTTACCAAACCTGAAATCTCTTTCCTTCTCCACAGTCGCCCAAAAAAGTAGTTTTAGAAATGTGCATCCTTTGCTCCCTGGTCAATTTAAAGATGATTTACACAGTCAGTATTTCCCATCAAACTTGCTTTACAAGAAAATTACACAGTTGTATTGATTTGCAATGCCAGGAGAAAAACTGCATCAGTCTGAAAATCTGCAGCAGTCCCTTATGTTGAAGACATGGCACTCACCTTAAGTATTTTCAGACTAGTTTTCACATCAAAATTAGGTAGCAGAAAAGTAAAGACTTTTTAAAAAGCATTACAGCCACAGAGACAGCTAGGACCAGGCTTGTCTGTCAAATTACTGCAATGCTGGATTGTCAAGATGTTTTATTCACGCTAAAGACTGAGGCAGACATTGGCCAGTGGGGAGTGGTAATGATACATGCCCGGTAATGACGTTGCCATCAGCTTCTAAATTCAAGACTTATATTTGTGATTTTCTGCACTAGCTGCCTTCTAGGCTTCTTTCACTGCTGTAAAAAGTATTTTAGCTTAGTGATACACATCTTCTTTTCAACATTTATTTTTAGGGAGCTGTACCAGATGTTACACTGATTGACACTTCATGCATTTTCTTTCCTCTCCTTTTTGATAATATCCCCAATCAAAGGATATCTTAAAGACGTTATACAAAAGGGAAGTTAAGAGTATTGTAGGTCATATTTGCATTGTCTTCTCACGTGAGCATAATTCTACTTTCTTTTTCTTTAAGTAATTCTCTTACTTTTGTTATCAAGCACAAGGGGAAAAAAACCCCATCACTGAAGCAAGTTACAGCAACTTTATTCTTAACCTGCTGAGAGAGCAAAACACACTAACACCAGGCAAATGCAAAGCAGTCCCAATGCAGCTGAATCCTGTCAAAGCAGAGCATGCCAGAAGTATCACGTTTAAGAAGATCTGAAAGTTCAGTAAAGGTACAGAGCTATCCTGCTATTGTCAACTCATTTTCATAGTTTCTTTAGGGAAACAAATCCTGGCCTGCTATTCTGATGCTGAGAAAGGAGAGTTTCTGTTCTCTTCTTTACCTGTTCAGTGACAGCAGAATGAAAGGCTTTTATCAAATCTCATGTGGTGAAGAACAGAAAGCTGTAGCTTTCCACCTGGATGCCTGATTAGTTCTAAAATACCTTCAAAGACATCTGCTTTTAAAAATAGAGGTTGGTAGCACAGCCTCTCTAATGTTAATACAAAATTGCTGTCTAATTGAAGTTCAAATGAAAGTAATCTGGAAGTGCCAAGCTAACACTACTCTGCAGACTTCTGTCTTTCTTACAAAGTTTTATCACTTTTTACAAGAGGAGACAAACTCTCTATAGTGTGTTATGTCATGGATCTATCATTGATGACTAGAAGTTCTTGGTACCTATGCTTGCTCAGTTTTACGGAAGGAGTCAGATGTGGAAAGCCCACAACTATGAATTTCTGCAAGTTTTAAGCAAGAGGTTACATGACTTATTTAGGCAAAACCCAA
Organism: Illadopsis cleaveri; assembly: GCA_013399915.1. Taxonomy (NCBI): domain Eukaryota; kingdom Metazoa; phylum Chordata; class Aves; order Passeriformes; family Timaliidae; genus Illadopsis; species Illadopsis cleaveri. The sequence continues at coordinate 230,600 of VXBB01023989.1, forward strand.
CATCTAGTCTGTATTCAGCTGCCAACAAGGTATTTCTGGAAGTACCCTCTAGGTTAAAGAACTAAAACTTGCGTCAGAAAAGTAAAGAACACTAGGATATATACGTATCCAATTAAGAACAGTAGCTATTTCTTGCAGATGTTCAGCGTATATAACAAATTATGAGATTTGTTTAAAAACACATCAGACTGATGAATAATTGAATTAAGAAGTGATTAGAAATGTGTAGATGCAAATGAAAAAGCAGCCAAGATGATAACAACTTCACATATTTTATCCAACTAAACTGTAAGTGCAACTAAAATATATTTACTTGAGATTTATTCAGCAACTAAATATAATGAGAGAAAAGGAAATAAACAGAGAGTGATTAGCTATGCCACGAGAGAAAAGATGCCATGAACCTGAAAGGAATTTTATCAGAAAATAAAAATCAAAAAGAGATATTGCAATAACAGCATGCAGTTTACACACTGCTTTTTAAAAAAGCAATTGTCATCTTTAAGAAAGCATTCAATAGTCCTAGGTTAATCAAGATGCAAAATTATTAGAGGAATATATATATATATGAGCATATACACCAAGCACTTACTGAATTATTTCAAAAGTAGTTTAGTAACAAAAATTTGTAAAAAAAATACGTCTACAAACAAAATACATCTTAAGTAAATCTATCTTAAATCTAATGATATTTATGCATTTCTGCTGCTCTCCTAAAAATGATTTGGTAAGAAAAAAGTTTGTGAGGAAACTCAGTAGGTCCATTACCATTTCTGTTGTTCCTGTAGAAACTTGAACAGGCTGGGACCCATTTCCTCCTCTAAACTCTACCACATAGTCCCTCTTTTCAAATGCAAATGGTGTGTGAGAGCACAACTATTTAATTCACCCATTTAATCCTCTTAATACTTTAAATATGCCAGAATTTGGTCACAATGAAGAAGGCTTTTCTCTTGTGGCAGAGTATTACCTTCATCTACTGTATTTTAGTATCTATTTTTCATGCTCATTCACACTAATTAGGGCTTTACTGAGCAAGAAGGTAACAATTACTGCGTTCTCTAGGCAGCATAACATTGCTTCTTCTAATCAACATGTTGTAAAAAGACAAGACAAAGAAAATGACAAAAAAAAATCCTGAAAACCAAAAAAAAATCAAGTTATTTTAATCGAGTACCATGAAANTCTTCTAATCAACATGTTGTAAAAAGACAAGACAAAGAAAACGATAAAAAAAAAATCCTGAAAACCAAAAAAAAAATCAAGTTATTTTAATCGAGTACCATGACAGGCAGTTATTATCAGAGATTCTGATACACAGTACACTGTCAAACCACATTCTTAGTAAATATGTGAGCTAGAATTACAAGAGATGCTACTCTGCCCTTTTTAAAATACAAATCCATACTCAAATGCAAAACTGGAATTTTTTTTTTTTTTAGTCTCCGCTAACAGCAGTCTTTTATATAAATATTACAAAGGCAGACAGCTGTGAAAAATTTTCTTCTTCAAAACTTCATATTGATTTTCTGTGGCTTCACCTATTATTATAGAAATTGAATTAGTTATAGAATTCCACCAGAATTTTAATCCTTTGTATGTTCACTGACATTTTATTCATTTGATTAAAAGGATTTTAAAAATATATACTATCAAAGTGTTTTATATACAAAAAGTACGCTTTAGGAGATTGTGTGGCAAAGAACTCCGCCATGGAACTTTAAGATGTTGAGGAAAACAAAGCCTCCGAAGTGCATTTTATTTCTGTTCTCTTTATTGCACCAGACTCAAAAGAATGAAGTAACTTCCCAGTTGCCATTCGCTGTTTCATGACTTACACAATTCACCTGCAGATTTCTGGAATTTGAGAGCAATGTAACTCTTCAGAACATCTTTTGACATTTACACTTAACACAGCCATAACATGCTCCCAGCACTTGCTGAGTTATTTTCTCATGAAAAAGGAGGAAAGGGGAAGGAAAGCAGTTTGGAAAACACACAAGGATTTTGATTGTGCTGATAAAATTCTTCGTGCAAACAAGTTACTGAATGTGTTTGACATTTGATGTCAATACTTTAGGACTTGATCACCAATTTTCAAATTATAAGCAGTAAATAAATGGATTTGTGTCAGACATCAGTTAAATATTCAACAGATATCAGTTACAAGTATCTATGCAAAGAAAGGCTTTAGCTGAATTAGTATCTTTTCAATATGAAACAAATCCTTGTACTTGTGAAGTAGTCTGCTTCCCAGTGCTAGAGTCTCAAAGATCTTTGATTAACATACTTGTGATTTTATGGTTTGCTATTTCTATGTTAAGTGTTAAAGTCTAAATTTCTCTTACTCAAATTTTCCAGAGTTCAAAATTTCCTTCAAGCCCCTGGGAAATTCTGAACCTATAATGTAACCACCACATAGCCCCAAATATTTATCAGGCCTCAGTTTATAGGGTCAGGGGTAGAAGTCTGGATTAAAGGAAAATATTAAAACTTTTTTTTTTTTTGCCTGCTTGTTGAGATAATTTATCATTTATTGTAAGGATCACTATTTTTGTTTACACAATACTCTGACCTGAATTTTCATCTCAGATATTTAAATCCTATTGATTCCTCATAAATACACATTTTATAAATCAGACATCATAGAAAAATTAAATAATTCTATTTAGGGTAGTAAAGTCATTTGTGGGAAATTCCAAACTTATCCCACATCTTCAGATCCTTTCCTTTTCCTACTTTCATTTCTTACTTTTTAACATTACTTTATATACTTAGTTCCTGGATAATTAGTGGGTACACAGATTTATGTCTATGTCTATGTCTATGACCACATTATAAATAAATAAAAAATATGAGTCCCTAAATGACTACAAGCTTAAAAGCCCTCACAAAGCTGTGTTCTACCATCTTCCATGTAAAGATACCTAAAAGTCACTTTTGAAATTATGATTTTTTGATTCCTAATGGACAATTTGACTGCACTTAAAAGAGCTCTGCTTTCACCTCAAATGGACTCCATCAATGGGAAACAACAGTTACTGCTGTTATTTTTTCCAGGCTAAAGGAGTTTTTCCCATGTCAGTGGCAGATAATCCTGGTTTTGATTCTGAGTATGTTTTTAAAGTGTACACTGAAACACAGCTGTGGATACACACAAGCCCCATCTGCTCAAAACCCAGAGGGTGTTGTGGGATTAAACAGACCCTTACTTTTGATATGGCTACCAAAACTGTTGGAATCATTAAAAAAGGCCAGGTTTAAAGGTGTTCTGCTAGAGATGGGCACTGACATAGTGGCTGACAGATCTCTGGAGTAACAGAATATTTTTTTAACTGTAAAAGTCAGATAGGTAAAATGGAGGAGGCAAACTGTTCATACACATATCTACCTGCCCAGTCCCATCCTTGCCCCAAAACCTTTCAAATGAAAAATCTCTTACAGAGCCTGCACAGGATTTTACCCCTGGCAAAAGAACAAGGGAAGTGTCAGCATGAAAATATCATACTTTTTCAGCACTGTCAGAAAATGATCAAAACACACAGTGACACATGGTAAAGAATCCTGCATAAAATATTACACAGATGTGCCTTAGAGCTGATTTAAATTTAACTAATGCTGGGCAAGATGGAGCAGTAGGCAGTCCAAGGATTTTGAGAGGCAATAAAAAACCTCAAAAACGTTTATGGTTACAAGAAAATCTAAAGCACAAACCAGGAAAGTTGAACATAAGCATTTCTAGAAGGGTTTTTTTTTGTATTTTGTTTTGGATGTTGGTTTGTTTTTAACATTTTCATAACCATCAACATTTGATCAGCAACAATGCAATGACTACTAAAGAGCAGAAAGGAACTCCAAGTATTTAAGTCAGAGGTTGACCATTATTTTATAGTGCTACCTTCAAGTGGCCTAGAAACTATTTGGAATAGAACATACCCAGCGATGAAGTTGATTTTATTCCTGCATCAGGAATAGGTTTATCTAGCTCTATTGGTACATAGCATAGAGATGTTGGGTAAAAAGAAATACCACATAGGGACAAAACAGAGAACACAAATTTCTATGAGAGAAGGCAGTGAAGATCCTGATCATTGTTAAAAAACGTTTAGTTCACCAATATGCTGTGATCAGTGGAAGTGGCGGTTTACCACCAGCAGGCTTGGTAGGAGAGTTAGTGTGATCAACTACTGGCTGCCCAGCAGCACTGAACAACCCTCAAAAGACCAATTCAACATATTTAGCCAAATGTATAAAACACAAAGATTCTGAAGAGAACATCACTGGGTGAAAAACTTACAGTCCTGCATGGTGTAAGAAGACACAGAAAGCTGAATGAATAGAACAATTTCTGGTAATTTTTAGAAGACTGGGCCACCCAGCACAGAGGATACTTACTGGTATCAAAGCACTTGGGAGCTATTCAGCTCTCCAACACTGGTGTTCTGGGTGATGTTGCACAAGTCACTATATATGCTGGTCATGTCAAATGAGCTTGTAACTCATCAACACAATGATTAGTTCTTAAAATGCATCTACAAAGTTTGCTCCAAAATGTTAAATTAAAAATGAATTAACGTCTGAAGTCTCTGAGCATAGGGCTAAGCATAGTAAAGTCTCATGTAAATTTCTCCAACATAAGCTTGAGATTGAACTTCACACCTCCAGTCAATACACTTGAGTTTTCCCACATCTTGCACTGGCCTGCCACACATATTCAGCAGTGGATTTCCAAAGTAATATTTAAATAAGACCTTGGATATACAAAATTACTGCTTCAACTCCTTAATTATTTACTATGGCTTTAACTGCTTCAAGTAGTACATAGGAATTTTCACCCAAAAAAAGATTCTAGAAAGATTCTTTTTCGTAAGAACTAGAATCAAAATTTCCTAGTCTAAAAAAACCACACCACTCTAATATGCAGCAAACTAGCTGCAGGCCACCAAATTAAGCTAGCACACCTTCTGCATTTTAGTACATTTCTTGAAAAGCCTTATACTAATAACCCATATATATACCCATTTTCATGGACAGATCATTAAACCTCTCCACACTGCTTGTCTCAGGTAGAATAATTTTTGATCTAATCCTAACAGATTTTCATCTCAGAACCAATTGTAAATCTCAGCATATACAACTTCAACAGGACAGTCTGATGCAAGAATCTGCTGACATACACTTATTTAGATTTGCAGTATCTTCCTTTTGGAGGTCGGAGCTCAAGGAGAAAGGTTAGTTGAAAAAAGAAAATTTAAAAAGAAGTGACACTTCTTTCCTGCTAATCATATTGATATGACTATATATGAAACATGACTTAACTGCTCATGGCATTTCTATTTACCTTTAGAAATTTCAAAACAAACTGTGTTCTCTGTTTATAGGTGCTTCTCACTGCATCTACTGAGTTGCAGAAATTAATGCAAAGCAAGAAAGCAGCTCTGTAAACCTGCTGACAGCCATTTAATGGGAGAGGTGGCAAGTGGTGGACATGTCCTGGCACTGTGCTTAATGGATACACAAACACCCACAGTCGTCAGCCTAAAGTGATACTGGCACAAAATTAACTGAGAGATGCAAAGCACATTTAACAAAGAGATTCAAAGCAATCTGGACAATATAAGACTGTATAAAGGTTGGAAGAAGGAAAACAACTACATTTCTTCAAGGAGATGGCAGTCCTTAATTTCACTTAAAATGACTTCATTTCACTTAAAATGGCCTAAAAAAGTCATTTTATTTAGCTTTGTTGCTTCCGTGCAGAAGCAACTCCTCTGCCTTGCAAAGGAAATGCTTTTGCACAAATCTTTAAGTTCCCTGGACAGAGCATGTCACAGAACTGCTTGAGTTCAAAGGAGATTTTCATGTTAATAACACTGCCACCATCTCATGTTTTCTTCAGACACCTCAGAACGTGGCTGCAATAGAAATCAAAGTCTCTCTCTCACATTGTGGCCGTTTGAAAAAGCAAACCTCAGCCACTGTCAGACCTTTTGCAATTACTGATAGAAAAGCAAACCAGTATATTGAATTATACCAACTACTGGCACTGGGAAATAGAGAGAGAAACCTACAAACCATGATTTAAAATATCCCAAAATACAAATTAAAAAAACCCCAAACACCACAAAACCTTTCTACATGGTAAATAAGAAAAAAGTCCATTCTTTTTCTATCCATACTGCAGTAGTAACCAGCTGCCCAAACAAGTCAGGACTGCTGTTCTACCATACAAGGTGAGCTGTAAACAAAAGACAACATGCAAAGGCTAGACTGCAGAGAAGTATATCTGTGATATTACAGAGGACTTCAAATAACATCATGAAATCACAAATTCAGCCTTCTGTAACATTTCTATGGGATTCTGTCTTTGTGGTGACTAAAAGATCAAAGTAAACTATTTTATGATCTAGTATAAAAGGCAATCATCCTCTTCATTAATATTTTTAAGCAGCATTTTTTAAGCTCGTCTTATTGCAGAGCAGTGAAATTCCAAGTGCATGAATCCCTTGCAATAACAAAAATAAGGAAAATATCAGGCTGTCTGTTTTCTGGGATCTGACATTTCCCAACACAGACCTGAAGTGACCTGTAAATCCACTATTCTCTTCCTCCAGACCTTCTCTTTGAGCCATCTGTACAGCAAAAGCTAGAACAAAATCTGCAAGTCCTCAAATATTATAACAGGATAATTAGGCAGCATTTCCTTAGGTTTTACAACTATACAGCTAATGGTAAGCCTTGCCATCCTCCCTTATGTAAAATTTTAAAAAAAGACACAGTACGTAATGCTGCCATAACAAGAAGCTTTCTCCTTAGCTAAAATAGAACTTCATTCACTTTTAAAAAGTACTTTTCCTAATACCGTTCATCCAATCACTAGTTGAGGGTGATTTTATTCCTCAAACAGAAAAAAAAAAATCCTAAACCTATCCCACCCTATTATCTGCATGAGCCTGAAGTCTGAAATTCTGTCCAATGCAAAAATAACCGATGTACTTTCCACCCAAATCGTATCCAAAACAAGATGACTGCATCATTAAAAAATTTCATCTTGGAGGGATAAACATGCCAAAGTTCAGAAAACATTTCTTCCAACAGCTGCGCCAGTTTAAGGAGCTTTCCCTGTGTGTTCCTCAGGCAACTGTGCTACACCAAGTGTGATGCACCACACCAAAAAGCTGAATGTGGAAAAAATGCACCACCTCCTCTCATCCTAAAGAGCCGCACATTTTTGTTGTCGATTTTTTTATTCTAGTCAACATCACTTACTTCCCAGCCCAGGTTACACAAAAGAACTGGAGGTGAGTGAGGAGGAAACAGACAAAAGGGTGTCCTTGAAACTCTATAAATCACAGAAGAAATGTACTTGAAACTCTGACTTCAGTTTCATGTATCTCTAGACTAAGCAGCAATAAATTTTCAGAGCAGTTGTGTTCTCAGTATCTGAAAACTGGCTGCAAAATCAACTGGCTGCAAATCAACTAACATAGTTACCTTTGCTTCAGCAGCTTTGTGGGAAATTTCTTAAATTAAACCCTCTACCTATAGAGGCATATACATTTTAGCATCAATGAATGGTTCCACACTTGGAGGTAGTATGTCAACACCCTAAACCCTTCCCCCTTCCCCTCTATGCAGCTCCATCCACTTCCTAACAGTAAAACTTTAAAATACCTTTTATCGTTTGGTATGACAATCTCAAGTAAGATTTTCAATATATTTTCCTTTAGAAGTAACTCTCTAAACCATAAGTACTACTGTCTGTCTGACACAGTCAAATATTTATAACAAACATGGTAAATGCAACCACACATCTTCCACAACTTTCCCTTCTTCCATTTTTTTCAGCTAAAGAACAAAATTCTTTTCATTGTAGCCGCAGGTATATTTACTAGACATATCATGGGAGTTAACATTTTAGACAGATTTAGAAAAGGGAAAAAAGACAATGTTTTCATCTGAAAGAAAAAATAAATTATAAATTAAATTCTCCTGCTCGAGGTAAATCAGTTGCCAACAAGGGTCAAAAATAAGCTTCCTTTTGCTATCAGTTACTAGACAGTTGTGCGTTTTGTGTTCTAGATAATTTTTTGCTACTTTTCTTAGTAAAAGTCCTGGATACCTCCCACTCCATACAAGATTTTAAATCCAATACAACTCAAGTGTCATTTCCATGATATTCTGAATTTCCCTTGGCAATAACAAAGGGAAATCATAAATTTACTTTTATCTTTCAGCTTTCACTACGTATTACTCTGGTTGGAAGGCACCTCTAGGCATTGCCATGTCAAAAATATGTAAGACCATGCCATTACTACTGATTTCTTTATTCTAAGATGCAGATGACAAAATCAAGATAACTATTTATTCCTAAATTGATTGTGAGACAGTTTAATAATATATTCTTAGTTTGAGATTAGTTTATTAATTCCAGTACCCATCTATGCTAACCCATGTATAATTGCTCCTTCCCTTGTGGTCTCAAAGTTATTTGTGAGGTGGTGAAATACAATGAAATACAGAACTCATCCAGGTGTTTGCATTTTGATGGGATATCTTGCCCCTAGTTCAGGCTGCTGCGTGGCCGAAACCACCACACCCACAGACGGAAATATCAAATAAGGTTTTCTAATTCAGTTTACCTAAACCTGTCCATATTGATAGTGAAATTCCATAGTGAGTTACATTTGAGCTAACTTGACTTCAATCATCTAAACATAGAAAGCTTCATCACCTACAGCTTCAGATGAAACTTCCAAACACCAAGCCAGGAACCAGCCACTGAGAAGGGTGTAACACTGGTCCAAATATAGACAAACTTAACAAAATAAAAACAAGGCTGAGAAACCTACAGAGCAAACTAGACAACTCAGTAACTGAAGCACTTTGAGGCATGGTTACAGTTTGACAGGCAAGAAAGGGGAAAGTAATACATAAAGTCTAATAAAGCAATCTATACCACATGTCTAATTCTATAGGACCTATAAGATGATGTCCAAAACAAAATCTGAAAAAAGTCAGTTTAAAGTGCAAAAGATACTAGATAAAAGCAGCTATTAAATCAGTAGACAGCACAAGTCTTCTAAAAGGGATTTACAGAAAAAGTAGTAACCTGAAACATGACATGATGCCTCTAGAGGATGGTTTTATCTTTGATATAAAAAAATTGAACCTATCATAGTGTCACTTCACTGTCTGCTGGGAAACCTGTATCCTGTCGTCTGTTCAACCCCAAGAACAACACTAGGAAAAAATTCAGCAGTGAGCTCCACAGCTTCTGAGAGGTTACGTGATTTTCTGCTCTTGCTTTCAGGTTAAGCAATTCTTACAAAGATGTGGAATTTTGTTTTCCTCCTATTGCTTCTGCTTTGTCAGGAGACAGTAGAAAAAGCTTTAGGAAGAAATATAAGTTTTAGAAATTATCTTGAATCCCTGTATGCATGAAGTGAAGAGAGGCAGTAAAGTGTTTTCAAAAATAGGAACACTGATATAGTGGAACTAAGCAGATCAAGCGCTCAGACTGTGTTTTTAAAGCAATGAATACATGGCTGGCTGGGCACACTAATAAACAACTTCAAGCACCAGCTGAAGGAGCTCTATAACGGAAAGACAGCCTAACTAAATAAAGGCCAAGTAGGAAAAGCAGCTTATTTTTCCGTCACTCCTACTTGTTTGTCCACAAAACCCACAATAGAAGTCTTCACTATTAGCTCTCTATTTATTTTACATATTGAAAACTAGTATATACAAACTTATGTAAGTGGAACTTCAGAACTATTTTGTGTACAAGACTCGTGGCTTGGGTTTTATTTCTCAGAAACACCCTGTTGTTTTGATTGATTTAGGAAGTGTTACTCACTGTTGTGAAAATAATGTCACAATTATAAATTTTCTGAATGATAAAACTATTCTGAATCTGGATAAAACTTTTTTTAGGTTTAGGAGCACTGTAGCAAACACTTGCTTTTTACTCTCCTTATATCCAGAACAGTGAGAATGACTTTCTCATTATTTTTTTCCACGTCTACAGGAGGCATAAACCACATAAAACCCCATTTAATTGTCAGCCTGGGACACCCAATCATATTCTCACTGGGTATGGTGCAGCAGTTTCTACAACTATTTTATGTGAGGTCAACATACGTTCCTGTATTCGCTGATGGAAGTCAGAATGTAAAGATCCAAAATGTGTGTCCCAGCTATCAATGCAAAGTCTAACAGATACAGTCAACAAAGTATTTTTAAAGCATTAAGAGATGGAAAGCTAGAGATGCAACACTGTGAAATTTACAGCAGAACCCAAGATAAACATCTCAGGTCCTTAACTGTAAAGTCATTCCTGCTCTCAAAAATATCCTGTACTGTCCAAGCTACAGGGGACACATGGAAAGCAAGAGAATTAGCACCCAGTAGTGAAAACAGAATAATCTCTTGAATATTTGCATAGTCATTACCATACTAGCACTAAGTCCAGGGCTGGCTGCCACTCAAGTTAGGAATTCTGTCTCGTGGGAAAAAACTTTGGGATAAAAGTTGTCTTCAAAAGTGACTGAAATTTTAGAATTTGCTATTTTTCATAGTTGGTGAAATGTATTGGCAACCAGTATAGTGCAAAATTAAAATTTCAAGTAAGCAAAGCAGTGCAAACTTTTGTTAAACATCCAAATATTTATCACATTAGTAATAGGAAGCCTGGGGACAGATGAGGAAGCTGACATTTCCTACATGGAATAAAGAACTTAAAGAGGACCACGACACAGGTCTCAAAGCACAGAAATTTGCTTTGGCAGGCTGCTACAAAACCAACAGAGGTAAAAGAGAGGTTTAAAAATGTTAAAATTGTTACACTTGTTATCACCAAGTCCTGTTCTCAGGAGCTACAAGGCTGTGTTTCGGAAGCCACAGAGACAAACTGTGAAATATCATCTATAATTAACAAGTACTAGTGTGTGCAAGAGTGATTAGATAGGACACTGCTTCTGTCATTTGCACACTGGACATAAGCAAATACTTCCCCCATTGCATGACAAAACAGGACATTAAATAAACACAACTGTTTTACCAATGATGTTTGTTCATTGTGTTGAAGGCACATGGTGCAGCTGCTTTCCCACTCATTTCTGTTACTATGACAGTAATGTACAGTAAAGGAAACTTTCAATAACAAGTGAGAAACAATAAATAGCAATTTACCTTAACGGGTTGACAAGACGTATAAGCAATGCTTTATTTTTACAGAAACACCTAAAAAGCAGACCTTGAAACACTTAAATGTATTCTACTAGGAAACAAAAAATGCAGACACATCTGAGAATTTGTTCCTATCATTTTCTACAAAAAGAGAATTCAAAATAAAGGACTGGCAGACGTTATCTGAAGTTCTTGACAACTAGTTTTATTCTTTAAATATTTTAAGCCAAATAAATTCAAGATTTTTTTTGCATTAAAATTTTGTTTAGTAAGAAGATAAAATAGGTAACTGAACAATTACACCATCAGGGTCCAGCTTAAGAAATGTAGTACGGTCTTCTGCAGTTGCAGAACTTGCACATGCTTTGAAGCCACAGAAACCCTTCTCTAGGAAGGAGATCATTCCTCCTCCAGGAAGGAGATACTTTTATTATGCCTAATACAACCATCAGCTTATCTGGAAAATGGCCAAGGCCGCATCAGCCCTCCTTTAGAATCAGACAAGGGGCAACACTTCACACCACCCACGATCAGTGGTTACCAAGTGGCACAGCTACCATGCACTGCATGGAGTACATTCCCATACATAATGCACAGTGGCCAGAATTTAGTACTTCCAACATTCCTATCAAGTCACTTGTGGATCATGTGGATACATTGTTGTGGAGGTCAGGGAAGAGACTACAGCAATAAAAATATGTTTAGGCAAACACATGTAGTAATCAACATCCTTAAATGAAAAATGATGTTATTTTTTTCACCCAAAACCAGTTTTCACCCAAAACATACTTTTTCCATGTAGCAACTTCAGTGTTTCTGAACCAAATGCAGACAACATTTCATTAATTTAGGATTAGTTTACCATCTCATACAGCCAATTATCTGACCAAAATCACTAGTTTTAAAACAGTTCCCAAGAATTATTTAATATTTTAACAAGAATATGGGCTTTGTTTTTATTGCTGTTTTACTTGGTCTTAATTACTTCATACAGAAAAACAGAAAATAAACGTTTAGTTCCTAATAAAACATTATTTTATCAATTACAAAGCACTTAAAACTGTATAGACAAAAAAATTACTGAAAACTAAATTCAAATTTATGCCAAGGCTAGATTTTTAACATATCAGTCCCTTAAGCATTTGCCTGATTAATAGTTCAGGTTCAATATAGGATAAGATAAACTATACTCACAGCGTATCTCTCTCTCTCTCTCTCTGCATATACATATATATTCACACACACTCCCCTGTATGGATAGGTTTCTATTTAATTCTAGGTACATGGTGTTATAATTGACTCACACCCAATTTGATATCAAGCGTTTTATTTTCCCATTTCCAAAATAAAATTTGAATCAGCCACAATAAAAGCAAGCAACATCGATCGAGCTGGGTGGACGTGTGGTCAGACTCAAAGGAGCTGAATCACCCTATCCACAAACTCCAGGTTTCGGGGCCCAGATTTTATACAGTTTTTCTGCCCTGAAGCAAGTTCATTTTGCACCTTTGTCCAGAGTGCATATTCATGCACTCCTTTTCTTTCGCTGTTAGGTTTTTGTAAGGATTTCCTGGCAGGGTCTGCCTTTTGAATCGGGTTCCTGGAACTGGGCTTTGAGATGCTGAACCCCCCAATCTTCAGGCTCTCCCTCCTAGATTGGTATCAGGCGCTGATCATCCAAAATGTGGTGGGTCCATCTCTGATGAACAGGCCATCTTCTACTCAGCCTTGTCCTTTCTCTTGCAAATGGTGGTTTTGCCCTGCTATTATTATTATTATTTACAAATGTATATGTGTTTCAGTAGTTGGAGATGCCTTTTGCAATCTCTGGAAGTCAGAACTCGCAACACAATTTTAGGTTATAACATACAACATATTTGACACATGAATTTACCTAAAACATGTATCACAAAGGTAAGATGTGAACACTGTTTTCATTATAACACTTCCAAAGAGACTTTGTAGCTAAAACATTGATTTTTCCCTCCAATATATGTCAGCTTGAGGGCACTTTTCAACTGACATGTTGATCCCTGAAACAACTTTGAATTTAGAAAGTGTTTTTGTATAACAGTTAGCAATCAGCTTCTCAAGAGGGCTCTCATTTATGGTGCATGACTTCATCCTGGACACTTTTCAAATTAGCTGACACCAAGATGCTACAGCTTCTCATAATGAGGAAGTGGTATTTATTCCGTTAACATATGGTGCAGCCTTTCTGCTGTCCATTGAAGAACAGTAAGAGTTGCCAAGGGACGGTACCAATACATAATTATTTAGAGCCTCTCAAATTAACACCTTCATCCCCATATCTTGTATATGGATAATTTTTTTCTGAATACCATTTGCTGTTAATTTCTCCCTGAGAATCTCTAGCTAGCCCCGTGACCTCAAACACCTCCAAAAACACATGTAAAGGCAAATTACCAGGATTTTTAAGAACTATGCAGCTTATTATTCAACTACCCCAAGACAGGCAACCCAGGACAAACTGAAATCTTCTAACAAATGCAAATCAGTCAAGGAAAGAGACAAAAGCAACTCAGCAGCCACCTCAGGCATCATTTGCAATGAAGTCCTGTTTCAATTCAGTTACGAAATAATATGCTACCCTTTCAAGGCACCACAATGAAGACAAGTGAATGTATTTTGGGACTTAGTTTGATTAAATCTCAGGGTTTACATTTAATTTACAGAGGGCATTCTCTTAATTGTGAGAGCCTTTTCATGCTTTGCATGAAAAAGAAACAATTAGAACAATCTGAAACAAAATGAGTGTGAAATTTCACCAGCATCCCACATGCCACTGCAGCAAATGCAAAGAGGTGCAACAGCTGGTCAATTTAACTTACATTCTCAGTTATTAAACACTACCTGAAGGTTCATTAAACTCTTTTCTACTGGAAAATGGCATAAAGTACTTTGTATCCACAATGCTAAGGATTAACCTGACCTTTCTCTAGGGCATGATACATTCCTGCTCCAAGTCACTCAAATACAAACCTAAAATAATTTTAGCTGTTCTTCTAGTGTCACATTTTAGAGTTACATCTTTTGTAGGTGACTTGGAGAGTGTCAGTCATCTACCTTATTGTTCCTCTATGAGAAACACCATGGAGTTAATGGATGCCAGGGGGGGAAAAAAAAAAAAAGAAAAAAAAGGCATATTGGCAGATTAATGTTCTATTACACAGTCATAAAAACCCAGGATTGAGAATCCTGGTCAGCTCTTGAGGTAGACAAATAGACATAAGTACTCTTTCATGTGGCTAGTATCTGTGCCTGCTCTATGCAAATTACATAACAACTTTTTCCTATTCTTATAAAATTACTTCAATAGCTCCTGGAAATGACCATACTGGGACACTGCTTTTAATTCTCTGCCTGGAAAAACTGAGATAGTGAGAACTTGGCCAAATACCGATTTTACCTGAATTAACTGCTTGCCACATGACAAGCTACAAATTCTTTACTTTGTGTATCACAATAATTGTATGCAAATTAAGATGATTTCTGAAATCCATCATTACAGCTAACCTAATTATTTAATACATTACAATCCTTGTAAACAGCACAGAGGAAGAATATGTTTGTTATCATTAAAACCTCAAGTAAATCTACTCCTGCTTCAAATTTTGGGAGATATGCTGTTGCTTCCTGTCATGTGACCTTTAACACCTGGACTGTAAAGAAAAACTTCTCATCATTTTCAGGAAGTACACTTCTGCTTGACTGAGCTCTAAGACACAAAAAAGTTAAGTGAAATGGAATACTGCTATGCAGCATAGAACAGCAACTCAAAGATATATTTGGCTAGTAATACCATTTTGCATTTAGACACATGACTGTGTCAAAGCAAACAACTTTGAAACAATATTCTTTCCACGTAATGACTTCAACACACAACAGCCCAAGGAAGCAATGAATATTTCTTGAAGCAATCTGAACCATTAAAAATCTAATTATCTTTTCTTTCCTTCTTTACAAATGTTTACTTTGGAATGGCAAGAGTATGTACTCAGACTACTTGCTCATTTTGCTTCTTCCCTGACAACCACATTCCTTCAAATACAGGCAGTGGGCACAAAATGAAACGTGAGTCTCCATCCAAATATGAAGAAGCACAGGACCCAAGGGAGCGGCCTGAAGTTGTGTCAGGGGAGGGTTAGGTTGGATATTAGGAGAAGCTCTTCTCCCAGACGGTGGCTGGGCACTGGAACAGGCTCCCCAAGGAAGTGGTCACAGCATCAGCCTGACAGAGTTCAAAGAAGCATTTGGAGAATACTCTCAGGCACAGATGATTGTTGGGGATGGTCTTGTGCAGGGCCAGGAGGATGATCCTTGGAGGTCTCTTCCAAACCCGTATATTCTGTGATCCCATGAACACTTTTTACTATGACAGTGACTGAGCACTGGCACAGGTTGCCCAAGCAGGTTGCAGTCCCCATCCTTGGATCTGTTCAAAACTATCTGAACATGGTCCTGAGCAATCAGCTGTAGGTGGCCCTGCCTAAGCAGGGGGCTTGGATCAGATGACCTCCAAAGGTCCCTTCAGACCTCAAGCAGTCTGTGACTCTGTGAAATATTCAGCAGTCTGACCAATGACAAGAATCGCTCTCAGCATAAAGCAGTTCTCATTAATTGCAGATAGTACCTGCAGTACTAAGGCTATTCCTGATGCTACTGTTTGAGAACAGGAACAAACAAAAGATTTGGACAGCACATGGAACATTAAATCCATGTGAAAATCACAGGAGACAATAACCCATAAATAACCACAATCTAGGGGTAAATGTGGTCTCTAAGAAATGGCTGCTGTAAGGGAAGCTGCAGCCCAGGTGATGGTGATGATCTGGCCTGAACTACATTCAACTTCATCATACTCAGGATGCTTTACAGCAATGCTGACAGTCCAAACCCTCAGGGAACTACAACTAGTGCTGAATATAGTAGTCATCATCATACTGCCAGTAGCACATGGAACCTGTCCAAACCTTTATCCTGGCTTCTCAGAGAGGAATTTCAGGTGAGATGTCAGATCTTATCTTTGTGATAAGTGTTATCTGCCAACATGGTGCTAGAAGGCATCTGAAGAGAACCATGCAGAACACACAAATTGCCTAAAGGAAGGGTGAAGCTCACCTGCATGGCACAGATTTCCCCACAGTCAATTCAAGTCTCTGTAATGGATTCCTACAGAAACTAAACCCACTGCAAATATTAGCAGTATCTTCTCTATAGGGAAGGTATACTCTGGTGATGTAGCTTTCACTAACAAATACAGAACAGATAATAAAGACACATATTTAGTAACAACCCTACAGGGCTTACCTTGGGGAAAGAAAGAACAAACCACCCATAGCAGATGCTAATCAGATTGCTTGCTTAATTTCAGGCATTACAATAAGGAGAACTACATATGAAACAATAACCCACACTAAAAAGGTAAATTCATTAGAAAATGTCACAATTGAGCCAATACAATCAGCATTCAAGGACACTGAAAACACTATATTTAGGGCAGACAAGCAGCTAGGCTAGAACACAATCCCACTATAAGATCACACAATGCCACAGAGAATTGAGAGAATGCCTGTGCTCTTGCTGAGTATAACATTACCATGAAGTGCTGCCAACAGCTTTGGAAGCCCTCTTCTGTAGATATTTAAATACAAATAGAAACACTTTAAACACACTGGGCATAGGTTTTTGCAATCCTTACACCGTTCCACAATAAAGGTGACTTTAGTATTAACAGAGAATACCTCAGGATTTTTCTTAAAGACACCATGTAATATTTAATTTCTCTCATGAATTTTAACACATTCCCCTTCTGTTTACAAACATTCTCCTTTTAAAACTAATTTTATGGGGATTTTTGTTTCACATCCATTACACTTTAAGTTAACTCTCATCTTTGTTCTGTAATAGTGATATGCACTAAAAGTATATGGAGTATAAGTCCAAGATTAAAGCCTTTCTCCAATGCAAATATTTGTGCATGTTTACACTTTGGGACAAAATATATTCTAGACCATATTCTACACTCAAATCTAGGGTATGGCACCTGATAAATTAAAGGAAGTGTATTTATAAAACATTTGTTTTCTTCTCACATAGAAAATATTGCATAGATATAATCAGTACTAACCACACATTAATTTTGTTTAGTTCAGTAAATGTAAGACATACCTCCATTATTATTCTCCACAGCTACCATCTTGCTTTGAGATTTATTGCATCTGTGATGACAGTGACTGATGTCCCCTTTTTCATCTTTTTTATCTTTCAGCTAATGAAAATTTTACTTTTGAAACTGCATTTTATAACTATACAGTTCTGGTAATTCTTAACTTCTTATAGCAATTCTTATCTGCTAAAATTTTTGTACTGTGCAATCAACATAACAAAGACAATTACTATATATGAAATTAAGAAAAAGAAATTAGAGATAATTTGAATGAGAAATTCACAGCAGAATGAAAACAGCCCCGTGGAACCTATCTATATGAAAATATTTAAATACTATGAAATGGGTTTAAAAGCTATCAAACTAGTCCAAGATGTATTGTAATCTGCTGCTCAAAACCAAATAGTAAAATGTACAGTCTTACTTATATTATCATTATCAATGGAAAAACTGCTTTTAACTATGCCTTTTTTTGTCTTCACATAGAAGATGTTCTTAGAGAGAATGTATGCTGAAGTTCTTATGCAAATAGGAATTGTTTCTTTCTTCCCTTTACTGTTTAACTCAACACTTTTGTAATATACATTTTCTATATTCCACATGTCAATTGCAACTTCCAGAAGGGAAAACCTGCTGGCAGCTAAGATGTACATTCACCCACAGAAGAATAACTGCATGCTAAAGACATCACTAGACAGAAGTCACTGAGGAAATTTCTAGTTTGATTTGCCTAGAACTATGGAAATAGAGATTTATTTCTAAGAACTTTAACTAAAACTCAGAATAAAGCATCTGATACAAATTTTTCTACACAAACACATCAGAGGCAAAGGAAAAGTTCTGTGTCATGTTAGCAAATTAAATTTCTACTAAGAAGCCTCCTAAATTGAGAAAAATCTGTTTAATGGAATCTCTGCAAGAGTCAATAGCTTCCACTATGGCCTTGACACACAACAGTGCATCAACTAATAGATAACAGAACTAATATTATTTTAGTAATGTCTCCAGCATTATGGTGCTCCCACCTTCACTTTTCTGTTTTCACCTCTCAATCTTCCATTCATTCACTGTCAAACACAATGCAGCTGATCAATTCTTATCTCACTATTAGCAATGAAGAAATTTTCTATTTAGAACTGCTAAGGGTACACTTCAGGCCATGCTGAACAGGTTTCCCCTCCCTTTTCAAACAGATGCGTGACGTCCTTACATGTTTAAAGAGCCTTTTACCAAGGAAAGAAAATAAATTATGCACAGAATATGCATGAAGTAGAGAATGTCCTCTTGCAAAGGTTCATCCAGACCTCCAGTAAGAGGTGAACACATTTTGTTGTTCTGTCAAGTGTTTCATATATGTTAGAAATAAGTTAGAAAATAGATGAAAAGGTATTTTACTGATTAAACATTCTCCTTACCTACAATGACAGGTAACAAGAATAAAATGCTCCAGTAGTTACTCTGAGAAAGGAGTGTGTCTTCAGTCAAGGAATAAAACTTGAAATGAGGAATATATCCTCTTTCTACTGAGACTGGGATAGTTGTCATTTATTTCTACAGAAACAGCCAAAACAGGAGGCTCTCAGTGTCTGAGAAACTGATATAACTATAAGGGAAACTAATATAAATAAATGGCTGTGCACATATGCACACAGTCTTCCTCTCTCTCCTCAGACGGCCACAACCACACAATATAATTTAGAAAAAAATCTATTCCAACAAATTTTAACAAATGAAAGGTCTTTGGAAAGAAGTTGCTCTCAGAGTCAAAAACCAATATATTTTGCTCTAAGAAGAAAACCAAGCAACAGTTTCAATGGTTTGCCACCGTCAGCAGTTCCAGAAGCTATTTCATCCTACATGGTTTTACAGGACAAGCATGCCTTTTACAGCCTCAGGCAGAAAACCCTTCACCACTGCCACCTGGACTTAGCTCTGCACTTCCACCTCTTGGTGATTCCATGTCTAGCTCTGATGAATGCAAGAAAATCTGAACACTTACTAGAGGAGCTTTTATTCTGAAAGAAAATACAGGAACAGTTCTTTTTAAAGCAGCTCACCCTCAACATATATAAAATATGCTATATATGCGGCCATCTGATCAAGAAAAAGAAAAGAAAAAACCCTGATGTGTAAATGCTTACATACTTCAGGAGCATTAGCTGAACACTTTTGCTCACAACATTTCAGGTTTTACCTTGTGAGTAAAAAGCCTGCATCCATACAGAAATTTCAATGAGTTCCGTGTGCCCTGCTTTAGCCTGCACTCACATTTTTTCATAAATTCTTCCTCCCTATGACACCAGAAATTAAAAAGGAAGAGAGAAAATTCTATATTCAGGTATAAAGAGGCAGTTCTGTAAAAGGCGGTATTTCAAACCAGACATACATTTGTCACCAAAACATGTCTCACTGTCCTGCAACATGCAAGAAACACCCCTTAAAAGTCCACATGAGCTCCACATGGAAGGAGAGGAACCAGAACTCATCCTCTCAAAAAGGAATCTTCACCTTCTTCCATACAATCTATTCAGCTATGTATTTCCCTTTCCCATGCTACTTGCTCAGGATCATAATCTCAGACAAGATCAACGTTCATTGAACTACGGCAGTAAAAGAGTTAGACTGAGCTGGATGAAGCACCTGTCCCCTCTCCCCCTTTCAATGTTAAGGAAGTTTAATCTGTGCCTCACTTTTATTCAGTATTATTTATTATACAGTACACAACTCTATCCCTGACTGAAGCATACCGAAATTACAACACTTACTGCTAAACAGTAGACAATCCACACAATGAAATTACATAAACACTATTGCCATGGTAAAAAACCCCTGAAATTAGCACCCATTTTTTTTCACTTTTAATGAAGATGACCTAGAAGATTCATTATTGTGACTAGAGCACTAGGGAGTAAAGAATTTCTTCAGGCTTACTAATAACTTTTCATCACCAGTGGTATCACATGGTACCACCAACTGATGCAGACTCAATTGTTTTTAAATTTACTACTTACTGAATAGCTTTGCTGTGCTCTAAGAGAGTAGTGTGATTTTCCAACCCAGATGCCAAACCTACATAAGTGAATACAGCACCATTGTTTAATGCTTTTGAGAAATTTGACAGGAATGGTATGAAATACCGGCCTGCTGAAAATAAACAGCAACTCAAATTTTTGTCAAAATGTTTAAATTGAATCCTAAGATTCAATATAAATTCCCAAACTTTTATTTTACACAATTGTCTCATCTCTCTAGCCCTGTGGATAGAGCTCTATATATTCATTTCACTGGCTATGGGCAGAAGACAAGCTACAGCTGCAATTCCCCCAGAATGTCCAGGGGAGACAGATACAAGCTACTGAACTAAAATTAAAATTAAATATTAACTATTTTCAAAAGGGAGCACAGTTTCTCTACAGAATCTCTTCCAGCTAGCTCCTATACCTTTCACAATTTGTCTGTCAGTACCCAGTAAATTAAACTTACCCTAAATTTTTAATCATGGAGCAGTCCCATATCACACACATACACTATTGCCAGGTTAGAGTTAGGATTAATTTTCAGTTTCTTTGGAAAAGTAATAAGCATACATACAGAAAAAAAAATACTCTACTCATAGCCCAGTACATTTCAAGCGTGAACATATCTGAAAGCTTCAGTCAGAAATGAAAACAGTTTTGAAATCTCATTATAAGAGTTAAAGAAAAGGCCCAATCAATTTAAACATCAGACAGCACAGATACAGAAAAATCCTTAAAAAATGCAGTTCACATTTACCATTTATATCTACATGGAAAAAGATGACAGGAAATGACTTACCACATTAACAAAGTATAAAGATTGTTAAAGTTTCACTTGTTCTCTCTCAGTGAAAAACAGCAGGAGCATGCTGCTCACATGTTAATGCACATCTGTCTCTCAGAGAACCTTCATAATATTGGTTTTACAATTCTTGAACACTGTGGGTTCGATTTCAAGAATTCAGAAAGGTTACCAGAGAACCCCTGATTTGAAAGGAACACTTTCCACTGATCATACAAGACAGGCAATGTATTGTATTGTAGGGATTAAAACAGCTTCCCAGAAAGCCATCAGAGATACAGATGCTTTTCTTTAGCCACTTTGTACTGCACTCTGTAAGAGATTTCCACACTGACAGATGTGTCATCCTCTGAATTAAACCAGGAAACAAAAAGGCGGAAGGACAGGGGCATTACAAAGAACTGTCTAGTATAAGGGAACTGTTTCCAGACACCTGCAGACATGGCAGCACAAACTTTTGCCATCTGGAACACAGAAATCCCAAGCTCAGTCCCTCATTAGATGAAGGCTTTTCTGTTCAAGCAGATCCCCCATTTTCTTTTGTGCATTTCTGTAGATCATGTTGCATAGTACAAACTCCCATGCAAACCTTTAAAAAAAAAAAAAAGGTAATGATCCATTCTAAGTTGGGCTCAGTCATGAGTACCTTCTAAGGAAGAAGCCATAGGCTACCAGGACAAGTTAGAAAAAGCTAAGTTACACTGACAGCATTATAAGAATTCTTGAAAGAAGACAAGTCCAAGGTAAGGTAAATGCCTCAGATTCTTCACACCTATTGGGCACCAAGCTACACCTGTCATTCTGTGAAGGTCTCACTTCTCAGAAGGAAGGAGAATGATTAAAAGGAAAAATATAAACCATTTAAATCAGTGTTACCTATAACTTACTTTAATCCTAGAAAACTCACACTCATGTTTTGTGCTTTATTGGTAAACTAACATATTGACAAACCTTATGTTATTATTTTAAAACCTCTACAAAATCCTCTAGGAGCAAGTCTAGCTCAAGGGCAAAAACAGTGTTTGACAATATGATTTTTTTTTTTGTATTTGCAGTGCAAATGCTAGGTTTTAAGTATATGTATTTCAACTCCATTTGGTATCTCTTTTCACGTCAGTGCAATTAGTTTCCCCTTTGTTCTTTGAAAAGATGAATTGAATTTATTTGCCTTTAATCCTCTAAACAATTTCTGTAGCCCTCACGAGATGCCAAAAGAGAGTATCAGAGATCCTGTATCATCTGCAGATGGACTAGGTGAGCAAACTGGTTTTACTACACTAGGTTATGGCTTCTGTAGAAGCTTTCATCATAAATGTCATTACAGAGAGTCAGTCTCACCTCATGAGCACACAGCTTGGACTTTCAGTAGAAAAGTTTCCACCTACTGCTTTTGCGTCTAAATTTGAGCAGTATCAGCCAGATAAAGAAACTAACTCTAATCCTAACTTTCCCATCTCAACCTATCACTCCATCCAGTGCATGACTCCACTTTTAATTCCTGGTTAAAACCAAAATTTGCACCAGTTATAAAAGTCTCAAGGCACAACACTAAAAACCAATGTAAAGCAAATTTCATTTTATAACACAGCCAGTTGAATATAATTTGAAGACATTAACTTCAACCAAATGCATTAAAAGAAGACACTTTGTATGATTCTGCTGTCACTCTACAAGAGAGCAAGCAGATGACAGGACACTAGAAAAACTCCTGGAAAACCACAATTGTCCCACAGAACAATTTGAAGATTATTTTCTTTTTCCTCAGCTGCTGTGTGCTGGCCATCCCACTAGGACAAAAAACCCACAACAAATACAAAACAGTAAGAGTAAATCCCCACTTGCCTCAGGAATGCAGCACATTCTGAAATGCCTAACTTAAAAAAATATCAAAAAACTGAGTGCTTCTGTCTAGGGCTGTTAATTGATGAATTATTTTCCATTCACCTTTTCTGTTGCTGTAAAACATTTGAGTGGTTTTCCTGTACACACCATCCCCCTTGGCAGAAGTCTGTGCTCCACCCCTTGTCAAATACCAACTCACCCACATTTATACCTAAGCTCTGTCTCAGGGCTGTAAGCCTTCAAGTAGGATGATTAAATTACCTTATACGCAAAACAAATAATTTCTTTCCATATCACAAACTTCTTACTGGTTATGCTGAGCACTCCAGCTCCATCTATACAGATCTATCTCTTTGCTAAAGTTATAAAGCAAAGGCTTCATCTGAGTATTCTGAAATTTTTACAAAGTATTCAGTAGAAACAGGATTATGAAGCCTGTTTATCTTCCATAGGCAAACAGAAATCCCTTATCAATAACTTCTAGTTAAGGCTGACCTGAGCTGAATCAGGGCAAAAATCTATAGTGAAAGCATTTGCAAATGCCAGCTCCAAACCTGCACCCAGTTTTGTAAAAAGGCTCTGTTCAAAGCAAACAAAACCAAACCAAACCACCAGGACTGACATTTAATATCAAACAGCTCTCCCACCTCTCCATACGTTGCACAAAATTCACATCACCAGTGTCACAAGGCAGTTATTGAAAAGGCATTATAATGCTCACTCAAGGCAGAATTCTGAAGAGCTGTTTTCCCTTGCTGTACTGACACAGATGGACAAGAGTATCTCCTCTTTCTCAGGAGTTTGTCCTTTTTTTTTGCTGTGATTTCCACTCATCCTTTTGCATTCTCCTGATGTAAAAGTGCTCCACAAGCACTTTTTCATACACAAAAGCAAAACTAAATCATACATTGATTTTACATTATAATCTTTTTAGCTGAATTATACTTCTAGGAAAGTATTTAAACAATTAATTTTAGTGTACCAGCAGTAAGATTTTTTTCCATTATGTTCCTATCTGAAGACAAGAACAAATCCAGTAACAGAACGTCAACATTCATTTAAGAGGAGAAGAAAAATGACTTAATAACACTGCACAAGAATACCATTCTTCAACAGGTCATGGAGGCATAAAATTTTCAACAAATTCATTCTTGTACCACTGTATATTCCTGTTAATAGGCCAAGGCACAACTGAAAAATTGTTAATACCTTGCTGCACAAACTCACATAGTGGAAAGAGAAGCTAACTTTTATAGTCTCTGTTTCCCTGATCAGCAGTAAAACTGGGGAAAGAGGTGGGAAGCCTCCTACTTGCTTTCCCTTGAGCAAAGGGCAGAAAATGAGTTGCAGTTAACCATGAAATGCAACTCAATATTAAGCTTCTATTTAATAAGTGATACTAAATACTACTATAGACATATTCTTGTGAAGGAAGCTGTGCACCTAGGGAGCCAGAACAGCAGAGAACAGCACAGAAAAGTCACAATAATAATTTGCTACTAGTTTCATCCAACCAACTGGAACCTGCAAGTACACTCAAAACTCAAGAAACTTTCTCTTCAATAACCCAGTTATGGATGAGTATTTTGTAAAGGGGCTCATGTCCTTACTAGAATACAGCACCTTGCTAAATGCAATACAAGGCACAATATAAAAGGAAAGAAGAATTTTCTAACACAAGGGAAGGGAAGAAAAAAGTCTGTTTTGGGCACAATAAATGCCATGTCACTTTAACTTCTCCAGCCACCCAACCCTGAGTGTTTCAGAGAATGAGGAACCAGAGAGGGAAGATGGCCCAGACATGTGCCAAGCTAAAGGGCTTCCACTGAGAGTCTAGAAGCCAAAGATCCTTTTGGCTAAGCAAAAATGGAAGGCTGGGTAGAAACCAGCAAACATCTCAACCCTTGCAGTTAGTTGCTTATACAAGTTCTACAGTTGCTCAGCCTCAAACCTGACAGAGAACACACAACAGAACATGTGATTTCACCATGTGCTCAAGAATACAATCCCACAGTAACTTATGATTTTCCACAATTTTCAGGGCCTGAATTCCTTTGAGTTTCACTAAGAAAACAAAATGGAAGAAATAGGTTCTAACCTGGCAGCTCTAGAAAGAGTTTTCAGATTTTAAACTTAGAAAATGTTATTCTAATCCTGGTTCACAAGGACTCATTTTAACCAAAATGTTTTATTATTTGGTAAACATGTTTGAAGACTGATTCTTAGTCACTGTTCACATTTAATAATGAAATTTAGAACTTCTTTTTGTTAACTAAAAAAACTAAAGGCTACCAACATGCGTTTACAAAATAATTAAGGTTAGTATTTGTCCTGTTTGTGGAACACTTGCTGTTTTCTAGTTCATTTGTCTATTCATGGTTTAGGAATACAGGAAACTGGAATTTCATAGAAGGTTCACAAATACAGGAACTTAAAACTGATTACTTAGTCGAATAAGAAGCTATCTCAAATGTTTTGTATTTATTTAGAGGCACCACTATTGTTAGTAAAAATGACTGATTTTAAGATAACAAAATATTAGTAAAAATTTCACAGAAATCATCTTCAACTTGAATTTTTATAAATTATGTGTCATCACATTAACACAATTATCTGCTTAGCATTTTTTTTAATATAAAGTAGCTAGACTTTCATTTGAACACTTCGCTAAGTTTAACTAAAGAACAAACTGCTACAAGTGCACACAAGATTTAGTACTTTAACTGTTTTCTGAAGTCTCCTAAATGAAGATACACTCTCAAGTCCTACTGACAACATCATCCTCAGGAGTCTTAAGTGAATGAGCCATGAGTTTCCCTTCCTCGTAAGTTAAGGCACAGCTAATTTCTCAGGCCCAGGTGTGTGGATGGAGTCACAACTGACCACTCTATCTGCAGGGAGTTACTGCAACTTGCTGTATGAAAGAGAAAACAGTTTCAAGTTAAAATAATTACTCCTGCTCTCCTGTAAATGGACACTCTCTCCTTTGTTACAGTACCTGCAAAAAAGACCATAATAAGTATCTTAGAATTCCTTTCACCAAGGCATGGTAAGTACACAGTGCTGCTCACAATGTCAGATGTTTATGCAGTACCAACTCACAATAAGTATCTTATAAATCAAGTGCAAAATAGCTTTCTTTCCGTCAAAAAAAAGCTCAAGTGGGAACAAATACATGAAATCTGACCTTTACATGAAGAAAAGCTCATTCAGTTACTACCAAGGAAAACTAGTTCTGTTACAAAAGCTTTGAGCACTCTGCATTTCAAAATCTTTTAGATGAATATTTCTATATATTTTTCCTCAACTAAAGCACACCATGACCCTTTCAAAGAAAGAGAAAGAAAAAAAAAAAAAAGAGAAAAAAAAAAGGGACTGAAATGCACTAGAGACCTACTGCTACCCACAGCTACCAGATATATAGATCTGGAGAATATTGCCAGCCATCTTGATTTTGAATTCAGAGATAATCTTTTTTACAATTCAGTGGTGCACAGTTTTTAGAGCTCATTTAGGAAAAAAAAAGAAAATATTCATACTGGAACACATCCAGTTACCTCCAACTAGCTGCAGCTCCACACTAGGTATGATTTTCATATGCTGATTATCAAGTCAGTGCTATGTCTATCTTCAATTAAACCTTTACAGTCAAAAGTTTCCAGTTATACAATAATTTTAACTCTTTTGAAATAATAATTATGGACACTAATAGAAGCAGTGCAGAATGAAGAATAATGTTTGAGCAATTTCTAAACATTAACTTTTTGTCAATTGAGGAGATGCCAACATTCATTATATGCATTTGCATTTTTGGGATTATTTACACCTATCACAATTTTCTCTAGATATTAGTGAGTCTCAAGGGGACAAAAAAGGAAGCCAAGTATTATCAAACTCTACTTTTCAAATTGCTGCTCAAAGTGTTTCATCAGCAGATGGCAGTTCTGATGAGAACTTGAAGCTAAGCACTGACTTTGCCGAGGCACAGAAAACATCATGGTGAAAGACTGCATTCACCTACACTGGGATCAACTTCCTTTTTCTTCACATATTGCAGGGCAAGATGGGTCAACAGGGGAGAACGAAAGCTTGTCTATGAAGAGCAGTAATGCTATACTAAACACTGCTAGAACACAAAGGTAAATAGCACAGTGTATTTCCTTCTCAGCCTGGAAATGAGCCAGACTGGTATTTACCTCCACAAACACCCTCTGAAGTGTTGAAAGTTCTAGGTTGTTTTTTTTTATTCCAAAGCAAAACACAAGATGGAAGGCAAAACTCCAGCATCTTTTGTTAAAAGAACAAAGTCTATAGCTTACAGAATAACCAAAAAAAGAAATGAGTCTTTTATTGCTGATTGAGCTCGCCACAAACAACTTCCAGTGAATACTATGTCCACTTTGAGCAATCCCAAAGCATGTGAGATGTACAAGTGTATTTTTGGTCATTTCTAATGCTTACCAACCCCCCAAGGCATCTATTGTCTGCTCATAATTTGCTCTCCACTTGCATGGGACCTTTTCCACAGAGCTGGACAGAAATGCCCCAACCTCAAAATATAAAAGCTCCATTTTTAATGGAGCATAGTTTAGGAACTGAACCCTAATAAAAACGCTACCAATGTTGCTAAACTATTAATGTAGATAAATGTACACAAATACAAATGTTTAGAAAGCTCCAAGGTTCTTCCTTATACATTGGATCATTAACCTTGCACATCATGAAATTCATCTGTTCACTTATTCAAGCAGTAAGCAGCTAGGATGTGAGTAACATTAGCAGTTAAAAATAGTAAAAAATATACAAACCAAGCCTCCTTCCACATTTGTCTGATCAGAAGCCTTAATGCATAGGAGAGAGAAAAAAAATCTTGCATTATGTTCCGAAGACTGTTACTAGAGCTGCTTTTGTTGCAGCAAGAAAAGAACAATCTCAGAAGACAGACTTCAGCTTCAGCACTTCTGATCAACTGTGAAAGAGCATTTGGGTCCAACCTGACTGCAACCCAACAGCTCATTCCTCATCAACATTCCTGATTCATGGTTTGCAAATGCTTTGGCCCAGTAAGAGTTAACAGTTCCATATAAATGCATTTATTTATACTAGAAGATTGGGGGTGGCATTACAGGATGGCAAAATCCTACACTGAGCTTGAAAAGTCAAGAAGTCTGAAATAAAGAAGTGCCTGATCTAATAAATTTTTTACACTTGTGATCTGACCCCTTTATTTAATTTTAAATTACTTTCATAATGCATGCAAGTCACAGAACTTCTCTGTTAGAGGACCCTTAACTTCCTTACTGGATAGAATGAAAGACATTCAAAACGTGCAACCGGAATTTTACAGAATGCAAAGCAAAGCTCAGCTCCTTTCTGCCCTTGACTTTGTTTTAACCCCAAGGATGACTCCAAATAAAAATCAAAGAGAACTAAATTCTACCTACTTTCTCTGTTACTGTGCATAATTGACATGACTTTTGTAATGTATTTATTGTATTTATTTTCAGGATGTTCCAAGTTATTCTTAGGTTCACCAACAGAAGCATTAAATACCTCTGCAGCTCCGGAGAGGTAGGGAGGTGTGTACTTTTAACGCTTAAAGCAACAAAAACTTTTATGTCTTGGGGAGGGAGATAAAGAAAGAATTGCAGTTCCAAGGCTTCTCAAAGTTGATACCCAGTATCTGTGGATGTTTGACATTTGTGCTTTAGATTCTCATCTATGTATAGTGAACAAGAATATCACCAACTCTGACTCACAAAAATGTCAAGATGGTAAACTACTTGTTTTCTTGAAGCACTAGGGGGTTAATGAGTTCTTTAAATAAATTCTCTAAAGAAAATAATTATTCTCTATTCATCTTAATGTGCAAATGCCATCCCCATAATGTTGCAAATAAGAAGGCACACCTTAATATTACTTGATAGTGAGGGGGCCTATTCATTAGAAATACTACCCACCATGGTGCATTCAGAACCCCCAGCATCCTCACATCAAGACAGAGTAGCTGTTTAAAGGAGAAATTTTCAGCAAACAGAGCTTAGCTAGATGATATTTAATGACTTGTGATTTAAAGCAGGAGATTAGGCCAGTAATCTTGTGCTTTCCTGTACTCTGATCCTTTTATCATATTAAAAGACAGTTACAATGTAAACACACAGACTGAAATAATTATTACAGCACTATAACCTGTCTTGTCATTTCCTAAATCTTTAGTCCAGATTCAGCCTATGCTTTCTGCAAAAGAAAGGAACAAAATCTTACAGGTTCAACTACTAGAGATGCAGTTATTTCAGGTGACTTTTCAAGAAAGGCCTCATCTGTATCTCCAGCACAGGATTACACACCTGCTCCCATAACAGAGAGGCATCTACTTGAAATTAAGGACAAAGGCATTCCTGGTGAAAACTGTTTTAAGGTACTTTTTTCTCCCTGACTAATAGTTAAGCAATATTTAATCACTATTTAGTAAGGGATCTTTATTGTGGTAACAAGGAAGAAGATTATCTAAAGGGGTATTTTTCCCCCAATGCTTGCAAATTAATCCAACAGTTTAAATTTTACCTTTGAAAAATTCTATCTCATTCAGTGTAAAATTATAACTACTTCATCTCTGAAGACAACAGTCACTAAACTTCTCATTTAATTAATACTTCATGGAAACTCACTCACAGGCTGTTGTGCTTTTTTTAAAAAACAGGAAGTTATAGTTGTATTGACTAAATCTGCATGAGCAGTTTGCCCTCTGGTGACTAACTTTGTGAGAATATTTTGCAATACATATAAGAAGACTGGTATGAATAAACAATGACTGGCATGTTTGCAGGCTTCATAAGAAAAAACATTAGAAGTTTTAAAAGAAATGGTATGCATGAATTGTAGCAGTGCAATATGATTTCCTTTAAATTAAGAGGAGAAAGAAACTGGACTGAAGATAAAGTGCCAAGAAGATGAAGAACGGAAATTCAACTGCAGAAAAGACACATACAGAAAAGAACTGAAATTCAGAAGTTTTGCCTAAGACTTCTGAAGGCTAAGACAAAATAAAGGAATAAAAGGTCCCTAACTGCATACATTCCTCAAGGGTATGAAAGGCAAAATTCAAAATCAGTTTGTCCAAAATCAGCAGAGAAATAGTACCACCTCTCAGTAACTGATGAGAAACAGAAGAGCAAAACAAAAAACCCCAACTTGTCTAGTATCACAAAGAAATCCTCACTGACTGTGAAAAGGAAATCAAGTCAGGATCCTAGCTAGCTGTCTAGCTGCTAGATCACATTTCCTTCATATGAAATGGCTAAAGAACAGAAAAGTCATCAGTTACTTTTCGTTCTATTATCCAGATCACATTTGTCTCATACACTTGTTAGCCTTCCCTAACAGCTTAAATCACCTTAGCAAACAGCTGTACTTGCCTTACAGCTAGCTGCCCAACAAAAAGGTTTTCACAAGGGAGGTCTTTCTTGGTCTTGGTCTTGCCTTGCTTGTGTATGGAAGGACTGTTGAAATGTTGTCTGAGGTAACTGCCATGACTGTTCACCTAAATTCTTTCTCACTGTCCTTAGCTAATACTTGCTGTTGGACAGTAGTTACTTCCATTTGGAGATGCTCAAGCATGTAGATGTACAAGTTAATAGTAACGACAGAGGAAAGGAAATGTTGAGGGTGGAATGCAAGAAAGAAATGCAAAGTAGAGTTAACTTCCTAAATCATTGTTGTGTCTTGCTTGAATTCACCAGGAAGTTCAGTTAGTTTGAAGATCAGTAGAATGCTGGATAATTTCTTCAGTGATCACAAATATTGATCATAAACACACATCTTCCCAGCTACCTCAAAATAGTAACTTCCTCTTGGTCATCTAGCACATAACCTTAGTGCTCTAATTAAATAAATGCTGCTTCCACACTCCTTCCCTTGCAAACTTCCTTATGAAATCAGCTCTTTCACCATCTGGCACTCCTATTCTCTCTCAGCCTCTTGTGAAGCAGTACAAGGGGAAAGAAAAAGGTAGCTGCTAGTCCTGTACAATTTTGATGTGGCATTAGCAATCAGAATCCTAGAAAACATGCAGTCAGCTCGACAGATATCCCTATGAATTCCTAAAAACTCCACAGGCAGTAGCGCCTAACATATCTCCAATGGCAAACTACATTTTATTTAAAAGACAAACCATGAATCTGCATAATACTTTTTAAAGGAATGAGTTGAACGTTTCTAAAATGCACACTGTGATATTGCCCTCTCTTCTCAGGCAGAAAGAGTTAAATATCCTCTTTTTATTCCCCGAAGGCTGCTGGTCCCACGCAGAGGTGCCATGTTTTATTTAAAACATGCTCTCTCTCAGTAACCACTTGTTCTAATTGGCAAGGCAAGGCTGGGTCCCCAAAGCACACAGCTCGTTAGATTCAGTTTGGATTACAAAAACACGATGAAACAAACTGCATCGAAATGTACAAATTAACAGCTCAGGAGTGCACGACACGGACATGGAATTAGATTGTAATATGGAACAAACTCCACAGGGAGGCTAAGGAACAAATCACTAGTGTCTCTATAAACTATAGAATGGTTCCAAATGAGCAAATACAAAAAACAGAGCACAGACTTTTCCATAAATCAAGCAAATTGCTAAATTAGAAAAAAAAGAATAACATTCCTTCTATCTTATGCACACATTTATAAGAGAATGGAGTCATAAAAAAGTTAAATAAATTAAACCCGTGGGTTGCACATCCTCAATAGGTAACTCCACTTTCATGCTGGCAAAGTGCAAACATCATGGCAATTAAGTCGTATTTCTAAACCTTTTTTTTACATCAACACAGAACTTATACACAAGAGACTAAATTACAGCTGGTGCTTCAACAAGTCATTTGGAAAGGTTACGAGTTAGAATGGGAAAAAGATACTAAGAAAAGAGAAAGAAACTGGCTTTACCATAAAGAAAAAAAACCATACTAGAAAACAAAGCTATAAAAAACTAAAAATAATGTAAGTCTGAGGAAAAAAAGGGCTTCAGCGTTTTTCTTTGCTTGTAGATCAATCTATACAATGGGACTGGCAATCCCCTGAGATAAGAAAAAGAAAACAAATGGAAAACATCAGTGATGTCCTGTCAAGACAGCAAAAAATTAAATGAAGACTTTCTGGTAGTCTTTTCAAGTAGCCAGTGCTGAGAAAAGGTCGTATTTTTGCTTGAGTGAAATTTGTATTTTTAACAAATGAGCCCCAGTCTACTAGATTGAATTTTGCAAGACACAATCCAACAGCCACTAATGTCCTACAAGGTAGTTTGCTGATAGGATTGATTGACTGTAAAATGATAATAGTTATTAATTAAAAGGCATTCAATTTTACTAGACTGTGTTGGTGAAAAGACACTTATGTGACAGGATAATGTCCCACAAACTTAAAGCAGCCAGAAAGAAGAAAAAAGAAAAATCTATCCTACCTCAATACACAACATTTGAGTGACAGCTGTAAAAGAAACTCTTTCTTCCCCTAACAATTGCACAGAAACTTCATGGGTCCGTCCTCCATCAGTTCTTGCCCCTTCCCACTATTTCATCCAGGGTAAGTTAAAGGAGGATGAAAATAAATTGAGCACATCAAACCAGCAGCTGAGCCATTGGCCCTGTTGACACCCTTCATTGCACTGCTGTGCACACAATGCTTTTACACAGCCAGGTCCCGTAAAGGTGAGGGTTGTGCCTTTTACACAGCGTCTTCTACAAGTTTTTACAGAATGCACAGCCAAATCACACCAATAGTGCCACAAAGCAACACAGGAGCACTGTACTCTGCAGTTTCCATGCCATGACAATGTAGATATGGACCCCTCAAGTAATATTTTACTAACTTCACTTAATATGTGATCCGTATTTAACTCCAGCAAGGCTAGAAAACTTCAGGTATCCCTCTCTCCCAAATTTCCAATTCTTCTGTATAAACTGAGACTTAGGAAGGTACTGTATAAATATGCTGGATGATTTGGTTGATGTTTACTTTTGACAAATGTAAAATGATTAGTTCTAAGCTTAGAGCATACAACTGTATTTGAATAAATTAATTTTCTCCTGATTTGTATTTCCCCTCCAAATCTTTAAGACAGGTTAGGGTAAAAGGAGTCAACTAAAAATCCCGCCCTAACCTTTCCACAAAATTTTGCCATGTTTTAACAATCCAAACAGAGCTACTACTGGTTTTTTATTTTTTCATTTTTTTAAAGCCAAAGAATAATGTATACTAACAGAGTAAAAGGAATGATTGGGGTCAGCAGTGCAAATCAAGCGCATAAATAACTGAAGCAGTTTATCCGATCGTTTTCTTAATTCCATTTCATGGTGACTCTCTTTTTCAAGCTTAGCACGCATCTCATATTTCAAGCTTACTAATTACACTAAGACATCTTTTTCCTACCAGGTTTACCCATTTAGAAATTCTTTGGGTACAGAGTACAAAAAAGAAATTGAATGTATGCCAAATAATATCTATGGTTATATCTGAAATGTAATATTCTTTACTAGAAGGTGCTCTAGAAATAAGAAACATTTTTGTTGCCACTGTAACAGCAACACAATTTTCCCAGGAAACATTTAGCTGCGAGCTTGACTCTGTAACAGAAGTTAGAGATGAAGCTTGACTACGTTCAAACTCTAGCCAGTGAGGGCTATTTTTTGTAGCAAGCAGTTCATGTACTTCAAAATACAAAGATGCAAATACAGCAGCAAATTCTAACCTAATGAAGCAACATATTGGGGCACTGGCTTCTCTTACAAACCAGCAAAGGGAATACCATAGTGAAATGCCTTGTATAGTGGTAAAGAAAACAAGTTCTTAGCGATGTTTTCAAGTTTCTGGAAACACTTCTTGCTGCTTTTCTATCAAAATGCTAAAACTTGTAGATTCGCATCAGAAATTACAAGTGTATCAAAAACACAAACGTAACAGATTTGTATCATTCATCTAGGACTGAAAATTTTATGGACACAATACTGAATGAAGCACAATTTAGTAATTACCATACAATAGGGTATAGCAAAAAACCCATAATTTGAACTAGCAACATGAAAGATGCACCTGCTGAAAAGGTTTCCAGTAAGCAAGCTGAAAGCTTGACTAAGGATCAAATCAGCAGTTAATTAACAGCAAAATCTATTTAGGCAGGAATGCTGATTTTTGCCAGCTCATGCTTACAATAGGAGTTATTACTGCCAAATGTGGCAGCAGTAACAGACAAGTTCTAAAGAGCTCCCAAGATTTACAAAAACTGAGAGAAAAGGAAATTGTACTATTCAAAAAGTCTGAGACACAAAAAACTGCCAATTTTGAAAGCTCCAAAAACTGCATGTTATTTAAGCATGACAAAATAAAGGTCTACGCAACAAAGGAGGAAGGTTAAGATATGCAAAAATAGTTCAGGCAATAGGTGAATAATCTGACATTTCTAGACCCAGACGATATATAGGACATATTAATGTCTATTTTTCTTTTTCACTCCTTATCAGGAACATAAAAAATACTACCAAAGTTTCAAAATTTCATAATAACCTAGCATACAGTTAAGCATATGTTTGAAAATACAGACGAGGTTCTAGAAATACTGACTTCCTGCTAGTATAATGAAGATTTAAAAATTCTAATTTTATATTCATCAAGAATCCAGTAAGTAAAAAAAAGTGTTTTATTTCATCCTAACAATAAGACCAAACTATGAGTGGAAAAAACTCAGACAATTCTTTGGTTTTATGACAGAGTTATTTTTTCCATTTCAGTAACACTGATCTAGTACTTTGCACAACATGAATATATATGTATTGCACAGCTGGATTAAGGGATGGATAGCCACCTCTAGAAGTTTCAATTACATGTTCAGAATGCCTATGATTTTGATTCACAAATCCATGAATACACTAATCATATTTTATCTTTTTCCAGTTTTGCAAGTGAATCTCTACACCAAACCATGCAATGCTGCGCTTACCTTTAGCTTCACACACTACTGAACAAGCTGAAATCCAGTTCCTGTACCTCTCTTTCCATTGCTGATAGGGACATAACACAAATTAAGCCTTCTAGGCTCACAATCAAATGGATTAAAGATAGACTGAATTTCTGGAGGGTGATGTAACTAGAAAGTGTATTCTTATCATTTTCTCCATTTAAATTTTTGTTCTTACTCTGTAATAGTTCGTTCCGTGACTGTTCCCATAGGTTCCAATTAAAATTGAATTCTTGAGGTAACAGATGCTGTTTCCATGAATGCAGAATTCCTGCCTGAAAGATCCTGTTTTATCAAGTGGCATTTCAAAAAGAACTCAAACAATGTCCCTACCTGAACCTGATACTAGAGCTTCCATAAACCTAATGGGAGCAAAAATAGGTTAATAAAGAGTACTTTTGAAAATTTTAACCCATCACTGTTCTGTAATTAATCACTCAGAATTTGCAGTTTACTGTATTGAAAGAAGAAAGGCTGCAGCATTCTTGAAAGATGCAGTGTCACTAAGGGAGATACTCTGGCCATAATTCTTATATTTTACTTACCAGCCTATATTCTCACCAAAAAATAACCACCAAAAAAATCTCCAAAACCCACACCACTTTACTGAATTTGTATTCTAGATGCATGGGAAGTCTGAAGCAATTATGTCTTCACCATCTAAAGAGCATATTTATCTGAAGCACTTCAACATGTAGGGTTACACTTATTCTGTATCTGGAGACTCTGGGGCATTGACAACACACGGTCAGCACTGAATTGGAGACAGAATATTGTGAAGTACTTTGCAGAAGTACACTTAACTTGAAATTATTTCAGAGAAGGTCTTGAACATTTCAGAGTCTGTTGCTTCTACAGGGTTTAAGTAAAACAAGTCAGGTATTCCTTATTGGAACAGGCAGATGGTGTGAAGAGGAGGCAAAGACAGCTGAAGAGAGTAGCTAACTTTAAGCTCTTCTACAGTATTTATCAACCCTTATGTGCAAGCTAAGAACTACTCTTTGGCAAATGAACAGCAATTTTGTGGTTGTACAGAAGAGCTTAGTTAACTTTCTGGACCTAGACCAAAACACTGGGCAGTTACAGGCAAAGAGCTGCATGTACCTGTGCAGTATGCAGCTCACTCTTGCCATAGAAAACTGAACAACTTAATCTCTGTAACAACTTGTGAGCAGTATTCCCACATTTAATGTAAGAAAAAGTACAAAAGATAGCCAAAACAAGGAGTCTCCCTGCTGTGTTATCTAGTTGCTTTTGCAGTTTGTCTCATCTTTGGACAAATGTGAGTGAAAATTCAGTGAATTAATTTTGATAATAAATTTAGAAAACAGAAGCATTTGGTCAAACAATAAGGCAAACTGATATTACCCTTTGCTCCAATTCTGGGCTAATTGATCTGAGGGATGTCAAATTTGACCTTTTTTCCCCCAAGGGATGGGTGTCACGGTTTAGGAGTGGTACTGCAGAATTTAGTGTCCCACTGAAACCCCAAACCACAAGCGGCTCCCTCACTTTCCCCTCCCCTTGTGGCAGGTTGGAGAGGAGAATTGGAAGCACAAAGGTAAAGATCACAGGCTGAGATAACAACAATTTACAGCAATGAGATAAGGAAAGAACATTAACAGCGACAATATTAATAACCAAAAACATACCAGAGAGGGGAGAGAGGTTCACATGCAAAATGCTCAGAACTGGTGATACCCAACCACTCCTTCTGCCAGACTTTCTTGACTGGAAGGCAACCCCTTCTCCCTGGAGGAGTGTCCCCTGTCCCCCCACCCCTAGCAATGAGGTGAGGTGGTACAGAATTACCTCCTGTCCCAGCCATGCCCTCTCCTGGCTACTGCAGAAATTAACCCTGTTCTGGCAGAACCAGAACATTGGGGAAGCCAGGAAATGCAGAAGCAAAGACTTCATGAACATGTATTTACAAACTTGTTGATAGTTCAGAAAGTCTGAAAAAACTGCTAAGATAGGGAGGTTCCACAAATAAATCATACTGCACTGTAAACAGAACATTTCATCCCTTCAGAACTTGTTGCCCTTCTCCCCTGATATATATAAAAAAGGAATGCTTACACAAATGTAAGGGTCCTTCCTGCTGTGTGTCTCAAATTTTTTTTTTTTTAAAGGAAGACTAGATTCTTCCATCCAGAAAAAAATGAACCAAACCAGTAATTTAAAGAGTTACTAACCTTTTTCGTTGTGTGGATTTCTTTTTTCTGAAATAAAAGAAAAAGAAAATGATGGTCAAGAGAAATAATATTTTGAAATTTTACCTCTGCTTCAACACATTTGAATAAATAACCTGCCATATTAAAAGAGAAAAAAGAGGAAATATTTTTCACATCCTTTCTCTGGAGTGCCTGAAACAGTGAAAAACATCTTTCAACACTTTACTTGCCTAAAATCTTGCTACCTGCGGTGGTTAAATTTACAGAAACAAGAGTACATATCTTTCTGTATCAATGTGTAGCTAAAAACCCAGTATAGAAAATATGCTAAAAATATTTCAGTAACATCAGGGAAAAAAAAGAAAAAAATAGAAAAACAGTTTTATGTTGGAAGGATGACACTGAGAGGTTTTGAGTCATGACTCCAACAGAACTGGTTATTTCAATACTACTTGTTGAAGAAACCACAGTTAAGATCTAAAGAAGACAGAGTATATTTGTCTTTTTCCACAGTACCTTCTACAGTACCTTTATTCCAATCACTAGTAGCTTCTTAAGTTACAAAAACTCTTCCAAAGACTTATATCATTAAAATAAACAGGCTCTAAGGAACATCTTGAAAATTTAAAAACACAAGCTCTCCCACCCCCATGCCGCCAATCACACAAGGTCTCATCTTATAACATTACAGCAGAGAAAAATTAACTTTATCAGAGGTAATGGCATTTCAGAAAAATTGCAGCATAGAAGCCAAGAACTCTTCTTCTCATCAAAAAGAAACAAAATTACAAACAAAAGAACAAACAAACAAAAATCTAAACCAGTAAAAACCACAAGATGCTCTGCCTAATGCCTGGTCTGCTGGCTGTGAAGTGTTGGGTACTCTGCTAAACTCAGCAAATGAGGGATGGGCTGTTTTGATGTCTCGGAATCAGAACGCCTGCATTGCTGAGTACACAAACAAGTTATTTACAGAGCTAATATCAACATAACAGTCCTACTGAGTCAAATCAAAGACTTGCTTGTGACTGTGGTCAGTAGGGAAAGAGTACAAGAAATGACTTATATTTTTCTTCAATATACACTTTCCAGAGACCCATGGCTTTGGAAAACAGCCAGAGAAATACATTTTGCTGAGCAACCTCTTAACAATCCTTATTACCCATGTGTTTGTTTAATGAAGTGATGCTGAACCCAAGATCTGAAATCTAAGTCAAAAATCTTTTGTTGTTTAAAAAATGCTAAAAAAGCTTTAAAGTTGAAAAAAAAAAATGGTGAACCTTTTAAAATTTTATCTGTTACCCCAAGGCAGTTAAAAATCATGAGCTATGATAGGACCTTAATTACAATTAAAAGTAAGCTTACAATACTAAAGTACACCAAAAAATTAATTCAGAAGGGCAAAGCTAGAAGCTGCTAACAGGAAAACGTCAATAACAATTCCTAAGATTTCACACAATAGCAATGACCTTATAATGAGAAAATAACATGAAGTAATTAGAACAGCCTACCGATGACTTACTGATGATTTAATGTTCAAGGGCTGGAAGTTAAAGGAAATGGAACAAGATGTTCTATACCAACTTTTCCTTTTAATTTTTTATCCATTCTATATATCAGAGGTTATTACAAAATAAATCCTACAAAATTCCAAATTACAATTCAGACTTATGTATTGAGGAAACTACATCATCCATACAGGAGCTGTGCTGGCAACTGAGCTCTGTAGTTCAAGCATGTACCTAAATTCCATAAACTTCAAGAACAAGGTTTGATGGGTACATTTACACAAGGGGTTCTTGATTAGCAAATAAAGGAAGCACCAAAGTGAGGAAAATCTGATTACATATATACACTGAAGGAAGAGAAACCCATGCACAAATCCTAAGCGAGATGCCAACAATGTGGTTTCAATAATCTAAGGGAAACACAAAACCTTTTACTGCACTTACCAGCAAAGCATTTGGAACAGAGATTCATAGTCTTGCTGGACCTGGGGCAAAAAATAAAAAAAAAATAGAGCTAA
Source organism: Illadopsis cleaveri (assembly GCA_013399915.1). Classification (NCBI taxonomy): domain Eukaryota; kingdom Metazoa; phylum Chordata; class Aves; order Passeriformes; family Timaliidae; genus Illadopsis; species Illadopsis cleaveri. Next base: position 269,842 of record VXBB01023989.1, read on the forward strand.
AAAATTCATTATATATCTAATCAATACAGGGAAATTTTGGGGGGAATGAAGCAAGGGTACAGAGAAGGTAAGAACTTAAATGGCTAGGAATCAAAGGTAAGTGGCTAGAAGTGGCTGAACTAGAAACAAGGGTATAGAAAGAGACTTTGTACAGTAATCTCTTTCCAAGAGTTTCCAAAATATGACTTCTACACATTTACCTCATAAATGAAAATAAACTTAATTTACTAATGTATATGTTACACATTCATAATTCAAATCTTTGTATTGCAATGTGATAATAATGATAGACAGGAAGCACCAGTACATTCCACTTGAATATTAGACTCCCCTTGGCAACAGCTCTGCAGTCCTGACAAATCCTGAATACAATACAGCAATGGAGAGATTAAAGTATTGTACTTATAAGGACACAGACAGATGTGCTCTTGGAAGTCTAGCTGGAATGGTTTAAGGAGTTATTACATCAAGCTGTTCATCAATACCCTCAGCTGCTTGCAGCAGTAATTTAAAATAACCTGGCTGACTTTGCACTGTCATGGACTAGGATAGCTCACATGATCCACAAGGGTGGCTCAGCTTTGAGGGCAGCAACCTTCAGCTGAGAGAAAAACAGCAGGAGAACAGCAGCAATATCTTAAGCCTCCCAGATGTCTACAAAGTGCATATGCAATTAAACCTCAGAAAGTCAGCAGCCTCACAAAAAAATTAAGGTTATTAAGACCTCTCTAGGGCCCCCATGAAAACACCCAAAGCAATACACTGTTTCCCCCAGTTTACAAAAAGTTCTCTTCTAGTATCACATCTCTTTTACAAAGGGACCTGGAGAATATTCTCAGAAGTTCTCTGTGTGTTGGAGTATCTTTCGGTAAGAATGAACTGGCTTCTGTGCACACTGCCCAATATTTGATTTGTTCAGCATTCCTGAATCAACTCTTACAGGCATTAACGCCATTCTGGGCAAGTCTGAAAGCACCTATTAACAGGCAGGGTTGTACCAAAACTTTCCATGCTCATAAGACATTTTTCCCTCCCCAGGGCACTCTCCAGGTGTAACATATCATTTAGCCAAATTAGCTGCACCTTTCTCTCTAGAAAAATGCATACAAAGAAACAACTGAGACTACCAAAAGAGTTGTTTTCTATCTCCAACCAAATAGGAATGGAATTCTGAGAGGAGATCAGCATCTAACAACACATAAATTATAAAAAAATGTTTGTTACCTTGAGACAAAAAAAAGGACAATTTTTCCCAAGCAATTATATCACAAATGAACACATATCAGAATTATAGATTCCCCCTGCCCGAATTTACACATGGGTATTTTGAATGACTTTCCAGTAATAAAGTAAATCCATACTTGTCAATCATATCTTGGTATCAGTCACATCAAAACATTACAGATGCTTTTCAATTCACGCACTGAAAGCTGGTTTACATAAGGTTCAAAAATTCTCTAAGAACACATATCATTGGAGATCTGAGACACAATCATTTGCCAACTATAGCAAGAGCCATAGACACATGAAAGCTAGTTTTAAATGCAAACAGTATGTGCACAGGAGAAAAGTTAATTCCCAAGAAAAGGAAAGCAGAACACATTTGTAGCCATATAACTATATCATCAGATTGGTAGACACCCAAAGATACAATGTGTTGACGGTCTGCACAGATTATCTACCTTCAAGAGAACCGCAATTAAAAACAGCATGGTGAGTCAACACCTACAGCACTAGTGTGCTGCAGTTCAGTACTCACTGCTTATGGGTTAGACCTTCTGGAGCAGCTCAATATGCCAGGCAGGACCTTCTCTGCAAAGCCATTAAACCCCAGGGGCAGCAAAGAAAAAGAAAGGCAAAGTTCAGCTGGTTCATACTGATGACATTGGAATGGGCAATGACAAATGTTTTCAGTGGTATAATCAGCCATCTCAGCTGTTAAATATCAATCCAAAGCCTCATATAGTATTTCCTTATCAGCACACCAACAATGGAAAACACAGATGCAAACACAACATAGAGCTCTGTAAAAAAGAGAAAAAAGGCTGCCATGCACTTCTAACACACAAAACCCCACAAAATTTTCTCAAAGCACAGCACTATTGGACAAGTGACCTTGTAAGTCAGGTAACACTGTTACAGTTTCAAGGATCACTTTCTCTTCAATCCTTGTATATGCCTTTTCAAGGCATCCAAGTCAGTCTGAAGCTGCTACTATGATGATAACCTGAACTTTGAGTGGTTTTTTAATTTCATTTTCAACTGTGTTTCGTTTACACAGTCACTTATGTGAGAGCAGATACACCAACATTACAGTAGAACTAAGAAAACAGCAAAGAGTAACAGCATTAATCAACATTCAGCTTCTTTGTGAAAATGCAGTATTTAATCAGAGGAAGAGTTTTATGAAGAAAATGCATTATGCAGTTTATATACATCAAATTTAGTAGGTCACTGTCTGTCAACTAAAATGTTTGACATCTTTTTGCTACTCAAAACAATGCAAATCCCTCTTCTCATTGCTAGGATCTCCTCTTTTCAGCAGGCAAGGGTTCACCCACCAGACTTAAAATTGAGCAAACCTGAATGCTGCTGCACTCTCACAAAGCACATGTTAACCATATCACTGGTTTAATTATTTCTTAGTGACTCCAGAATTCACCAGAAGCTCATAGTGCAGGAACAAAAAAATGTAAAATTTCATTGTTCCCAATGACCCACTCAAATATATCATACATCTGCAATATCTGTTACTTCTAGAGACAATTTTATTTGAAACACTCCAAGTTCTGAAATACCAAACAGTCTTGATCACAACACAGCCCTCTGTTTCCACTTCATAGGAAAAAGGCGGTTATGGACGGCTTTTAGGGAAGGCAATACAATGCCTGTTTCTAGGAACACATAGCAAAATCATGACTGTAATGGTGTATAAGGCACAGCAAAACCAGAATTCTGAGTTAGTCCTGGCAATGAGAATTGTGTGTTTTAGAGTGCAAGTCTTCAGGCTGACACCCAACACTTCTACACCCTTCTGACGCAGCTGGCTTGGGGTACGCTTCTGAATCAGATATCAACTGCACATATTATTTAACTGCACATATTATGGTAATTCCTAGATTTCCCTCATAAAACGTCAGCTTCATGCTGAACAGCACCTAATCCAGAATTACTCACACTATACATTTTGTATGTACAATATCCCTAGAAAGCCATTTTTATACAGATAATTTATAATCTCCACTTGTACATAATTTAAGCTGGTATTCAGAAAGACATTCATATTTATAGATAAATCAAGTCAAATAGAATGGCATTATCGCTGAGGCAGAATATATAGTTAAACCCTCTGAAGGTACTTCCATCTGTCAAAAAGAAACCATTTAACTAAAGTGTGACACAAAATTATTATGTAGATTGGAAACCACAAGGTGAAGCAAGCTCAGAAGGTCAAGTGGCAAACTAAGTTAAACACAGAGGATACTTCAAGCCCAGAGGCTACAGAATGATTGCATGCAACAGTTCTGCAGGGTTTGGTCGGAAAGAAGTGAGGGTACGAAAATGCCTCTGCTGCCAAAGGAAAAAAACACTCCCTTAACAACATGGCCATGAAAGCAGTGGCAATGACACAGGGACTCTGAAAGAGGAAGAAATTTACAGAAATGGGAAATCCTGGAAGTTCTAACATGTTTATACTTTAGGCAGGAAATAAATTGCATGGAAGGGTAAAAAAATAGAATGCACATTAGAGGCTCTCCAAATCATCATCCCTTACTTGCGCTGCTGTGCCTAGAACTCACCACAGCAAAGAGAACTATTTGAGCATTCAAACAGACGTGCACACAGACCACTATAAGGTCCCAGCCTCAGAGAGATGCATGTCTGCATCTCCAGTTAAAGGTGCACAATGCAAACTGAAAGCCAGCAATGGGCATTAAATAGCAAAAATCACATACCTCAAATCCTAGACATGCTCATACTGTGCGCCACAACTGGTATGTAATTAATTATGAAAACTGGAGGGACTGCTTCCCTGATTCCATTTTCTTATGGTACTTCCAATTACATTCTTATGAAGTGTGAAGTGGCCTTATCTGCTCCAAGAAGAGCACTTGATCTTATAAACTTGATTTTATGCTCTATACTATCAATTATTTCTTTTATTCCCTGCCATTTTACAGTATATCATTGCAAGGTACCATCCAAATCAATGCACACTTTACTCTTCACTTTAGTCTTCACTGGAAATTTGGTTTTCCTTCTCCCTCTTCCAGTAAATGACTACCAATACAAAACCACATTCAGAGAATGCAATTGAATTCTAGCCCTAAATCTCAAAGACACAACTCTTAGATGTACAGCAGCTGATCAGAATAAACAGAATCAAAAGACAATTTCACTCAGAAGATTCAAGAACAAGTCACATGTGAAAATTTTGCGCAGTCAAAGAGAGTTAAAAAGAAGTATACCAAAATTTGACTGATCTCAACATACTCAGTCTCCAAAAACAAACTTCTTCCAAGAAACTTGGATAGGCACACCTAATAAATAATGAAGGTTTTGGTAACAGAATCCTCCATTTTCCAGCAGATGGTCAGGCGCTTCATGACTTCCCCATCCCATCTTAAAGAAAAAAAACAAAAGGAGACCTGAAAGACTAAAAACTAATACTAGCTTTACTCTACACAAGTGACAAAGGGCAATACAAAATGCTCAGCTTCACCTGTATTAGCATGCCACCTAGACTTTTAAGGTAATGGTGAACTAGTATTATTAGTGCAGATGCTCACCAATGACAAGAATTGTGCAGCTGTCTAAGAGTAAAAATTCTACTACTACATACAGGTATGTATCCTCAATGCTTGAAAAACACCACTAGAATAATCATAATTCTTGAAACTAATTTTTGTTCATCTGTCTTTTGATAATGGAAGAATAAGGATTTTGGAGAAAAAAATGCTTTCATGTAGCATATGTGTGTAACACATTTAGTTTTAAAGATATTAAAACTACAGATGCTAATTAAGTATGACCATAAAATCCCAGGTTCTGCATTTTTATTGGAAACAAAGCCTTCCAGCATATCTAGTAATGGTTTGTTACGATTCAGAAGTTGCTATGACTTGGTAGCAGGAAAATGTCTCTACTTCAGTGTCCCTGTAATTGCACTGGTGATTAAATGTAGCATGTTAAATGCTTCCTGGTCCCCTGCCAGCACAGCAATTACAGTGGGACCACAGTATCACTACACTACAAATGTATCTCAGCCCCTAAATGATACCTGTCCAACATTGTCAGGAGCCCTATGTTTGAGAAAGATTAACATAGTACAAATCATGTCATTAATCAGTTAAAAACACAAAAATACTCCCTATAGTCTCAGCACATACTGTGTTACGCATTTTGCAACTTAGGACGACTATACACACGTTAAATCAATGCATTCATACTACTGTAGTTAATGATCTGTCACCATTTCCATTAGAAAGCAATTTTCAAAGCCTCAGACCAGTGCTAAGAATTCACTCTGAGCTGAATCCTGGCACACTGCAAAAGCAAAACCATAGCAGACACATTTACTTTCATCCAAATAACTTAGAAGGATTATTTATTATTAAAAGAAAATCGATCCAATTCTGTATTTCCCTGACACTTTTCATCATTCATTAGACCATCTAACGCTTCACCTTGTACAGGAGGGAGGTTAATTAGGCTGTGTTAATAAAACCCTCAGTTGTCCTTTGAAAGTTCTATATATCCTTTACACTAGCTTCTGAAAAAAGCTATTTTACTTTTCTAAATCAGAAGTCACCTCACCGATTTCATATATGCTGCATATTTGATATTTATAGGTCCTCTGTAATTTATAATCCTGTTAAGGGAATATAGGCAAGTTTTTGGGGGCAGTTTAAACAACTGTTCATATTTTTAAACTAAGGTAGTTCAATTATTCTTCATAAATAATGCATGTCAGATTCCTTTCAAATAAAAGAGCAGAAGTGGACCATGGCAAATACAGGTGGACCTACAGAGAACTTGGCAATGAGGAAGTCACGTGCATTCAGAAAGATTTTTAAGTGAACAAAGATCTGAAATTAAATATCCCACAAATGTATTCAAAATCTTCTACTTCATCATCTGTTCTATACCTATATGCTCAGAGTTAAGACTCTAGTTCAATTAGAAAAGTGTAATCAGTAACATTTTCTTGCGATTACAACTACTATAGGGGGTTGTGGTTTAAAAACATCAGTATTCTGGTATTGGACTTCTCATTTTCACCACAAACAATCTAAATGTTGCTTATCATCCAAAGATTTTAAGTAAGCTGCTGAAAATGATGCATCAGTCAGTGAGCCACACATTCTTACCTCAATTTGAAATGAAATGGAGGGCAAACTTAATGAACATGACAGTGTACTTGTGCAATGCCCTTCTGGCAGCTTTCTACACTCACAAGATATGCTGATGTAGCCCAATTTATTATTTTTTCCAACGGGTACACTAAAGCATTCTTTTAAAATTCTATGACTGAAAGACTTTTTATGTTTTAAATACATAAGTATTTAAAACATAAAAAGTGTTTCAGTCATAGAAAGCCACCGAAGTGCTCAGCTGACAGTCTACAAAAGAGCACGAACACACAAGTGGTAAGAAGGGTGAATGTGGAAAATACACAGTAAAGTGGCTGAGTCGTACAAAACACACAAAAACACTGATAAGAGTTTTCACTGAAAGCCTTCTCCAACAATTCTTAAAATAAACTGCAAAAGAATCCAGTGCATTTAAATTAGCTAAGACAGGTTGTGAGAACTTCGATCTGATTCATCTGGATTTCTAGCTGAACTCGTGTTGTTGCCCTCCAGTCAAAGCTAAATGGTTCATATTCCCATGAATACACAACTCTATGCTTTAAAAAAAACAATCTCAGCAGCAAAATCATATACCAAACATTCCTTTGACAACTCTTCAAAACCTTTTTCAAGAAGATGTGTAGCCGACTATTTAAAGGACAATTAAAAGGTTGGAATTCTAAGAGCTGAAGAGGCCTTTACTGAAGTAGGAATAAAACTTGAAAGCTGTGATCTACCCACCTTCCACCAATTCCTCAAGGGTATTATTTTGCTGTATATTGCAGGTAATAACTAACACTGCCCTATGACAACACAATCATCCTCCTGAGATTTACAATAAGATTAACTTTATCTTTTTCTTCAGATCAGACACTCCAATAAATGCTTCTGATAAGCACCACTCAAAAATCTATTCCAGTTCTGTTATTCCTTTTACCACAGGATCAGTAAATAGATACTAAAAAGTAAAACATTCTTAGAAAAAAAAAAGGCAGGTGGAAGAAATCTCAAGAAAGAAACTGTTTTGTCCCCAGACTTAAAGGTACGGGTAATTACATATCAAACCTTGCCAGGAAACCCTCCTAAAACATTTTCTGACCTGAACTGTCAGATTTAGCATAGAAAGGAGGAGAATGTTTGATTCTTGCTGATTTTAAGCCCAGTGTGTCTCTTCTCTATGCAAATGCATAGAGAAGCATTAAATTTTTTTAATCAAAGTTCTTTTTCTGGCACAAATACACTTAAAAATGCCTGCCATTATGATGGCTTAGAATGGTTAGAACTTTTGAATTTTTAGTAGGGGGAGAGGGGAACAGCTTTACAAAGTATTTCCAAGACTGCAGGGTTTATATCAAGTAACATTTAAAAGGACAAGGTATGTAAACTGATTTAAATATGCTGTTGTTGCATTAGCATTAACAAATCCCACCAATAAAGTCTGGTACAAATACTGTGCCATGTGTATTCTCTCAAAAGCTAACAGAACACCATAATTATAAAACGAAGTACTTTGTTGCAGAGCTCTACATTTTGTGTCTAACAAGTCAAACATTAATCAAGCAAAAAGGAGTTTCAAGCGTTGACCATCTCAAACATGGAGAGAGAAAGCACTTGAAGGTGCACTATATGCAACACATCCGACAGGATGAGTTAAAATCCTAACTGTTATTTTGGCTATTCATTTCTATGAGTTAAAAAGCACAGAAAGCTAGGTTCAGAAGTAAAGCAGCCAAAACCAAGAGGGGAAAGAGTATTCCTTGGACAAAGCAAGAAAGTATTATTATTCTGGGTAAGGAGCTATATCCTACTTAGTAACGAGCAGGTTGTCCAGCAGGATCTCTCACCTGCCTAGACAAGCCAAAAAAGTAGCAATATTTTGTGAATGAGAGAAAAACTCCCTTTTATGGTTCCCTGCAGTCCTTGGTTATCAAATCTTTTTGGAACTGCACACCATGGTAGAATTGTGGCACTTGCTGAAAAGCAGCTGAAGAATTTTGACAAGGTGCCTGCAATCCTATCTTACTACATTGTTCATAAACACATCTGAAAGAAGGTACCAATATGAAAATTAGCTGGCATTTTTCCTACTCCCCATTTACAATAGGTTTCAGTAGTCCCCAAAAGTTTAGCTGGATGTTCACCATGGAAAATTCACTTTTTTCCATCCTAGCATGCCTTATGGCCAATTGTACAGTCAAGAAGCAATGGGGCTCTTACTCTGGTCACTGCTGTCTCTTATGTCTGACTGACTACAACAGACATTTTCAGTTCTCAGGTGTGAAAATGCAGCTATGTCTCGTAAACCTAGAAAACAAGAATACTTCAGCTCCTCCTCAGGAATCTGAATTGTATTAAGACTATACCTACACTAGGAGCAATCTGCCAGTTAATTAAACAAAATACTCCTGGAAGCAGCTCTACCTACACTGTCAGAAAACAATTCTGCCCTGGTGTTACAATAGCAGAAAAATAAGACAAAGAAAGTAGGAAAAAAACCCCACATAAAAAGTCACTTTTAAAGTTGGAATAAACCACCCAAGACTATCTCACTCTTAGCAAAAGCAGGTTTACATGTTCATCTTGGTCACCACAAAATTTTGGTCAATCTCCTAATAGCTCTCAGGGAGACACCTGCCCCTGATTTTGTATCTGCCAGGTAGTAAACAGAGGCTCCCACCCTCAAAAGAAGCACCCCAGAGTAAAGAAACAGAGCGTAACACTCCTGCTATACTGCAGAAATGTTATAAACTAACATTTCCACCAACACATCACAGAAACCCTTGGCTGAGAACAACTGTTCGGATGTTTAACCTTGAGAAGAGATATCCTTTCATAAGTAACTTTGGAGTTTTCTAACAGTTCAGCGTAATTCCAACCAATACAACATTTCTAACCAGCATAAAACTGCTTATAAATAATTCCTTCACAACCTTTCTGTGTTAAACATTCAACTTCTAGAGTGTCTGAAAAAGAATAAATAAAACAGGTAAAATTTAGAACAACAAAGAGTTAAGGAACAAACCAACACAAACATGTTTGGTAACACCACTTCAAAAAGCAAACAGGCCCTCAAAAAAACCCCAAAACACTATAAGCAAGAATTAGGCTGATAATAACAATGACTTACACAAAGCAAGACAGAATCTGAACATAGAAATAGACGCGATTTTTTCTTTCCCACGTGTGCACCCAGGCACAAACACAGGTAAAGAAATACAACAGCAGCAATACACCAACCAGCCTTAGTTCAGTGCAACAGGACGTTTGATAAGCTGGGACCTACAGCTCCATTGATAGCTCATATAAAGCACCATCCTCTTTTCAGCAGTGTTCAGTACAAAGTTGCCTTCTCAGGAGCTTCTAAGACACAGCGGACACTGGCCATGGGAACTGTCTTCAGCCTCAAGACCATTCATGCCCTATGAAACATCCCAAATCAGACCATTCAAAAACAAATCCCAAAGTGGAGGGTGTAGGAAATCTGCACAATTAAGAAATCCAAAATGAAATGGAAGTGCTTGAAAGACTGAGTAGTTTTTTTAGGGGGAAGGGAAACAATATTTTGGGCTTTTTGTTTGGTTAGTTTTGAGGTTTTCTTAAGCTGTGATTAAAACATTAAACATGAAAGATATTAAAATATCTGAAAATCTCAACCCCTTCCTACATCTTCAACACAATTCTCATGACCTGAGCTTGACCCAGGGAATGCAGCTCAATGCCATTCTTTTTTTTCAATTTTGGGAAGTTAATGAGTTAACAGTGTGGTAGAGTTCAGTAAATAAACTGCAAGTAAACAGGCTCTTTCACTCAAATCATATGATTCACGTGCCCAGGAGGAACAGCTGCTTCAACTCTATGCAGCTATGTTATTGAAAACTCTTCTCAATTTTACTTTGGATAGAAAAATGCTTAAAATAAATTTGACTGGGCTAAAGAACTACACATTAAAAAATAGATTGTAATAAACATCCTGAGCCCAAAAGACTTGAGCCACAATGTCCAGAATTTGTGGTAGATGAACAGGAAACCACTTTAAAATAATGTAATGCACCACAGTGTCCATGTCTTTCATTTTCCAGCATTCTGAATGCAAATGCATGATCTCCAAGAGCAATTACAATAGAAATTAGTACTCTAAGTTTCTCAGAGAAAGCATCTTAAATACCCCACTACAATTCTAGAGGGAGAAAAGAAGTTATTTTCTAAATGCAAATTCTAAACCTGCCTATCACTGATGTAATAGCAAATACTAAATTATTATTATTATTATAGTAAATCTTCTCATTACCTACAGTTAGCTATTAGGTCTGGCTGCTGGTCTTTCTGCAATTGCAGTCATACAATTTGGTTCTATAGAAGAACTAAGTTCACTAAGTTACTATAGTAAAGGTTTTTCAAAACACAGATGAAGAGTGCCCTATGCAATTTTTCAGTAGACAGTATTCCAGTCTTTGCTACTTTCTTTTATCACGTTAATTCAAGTTAACATGCACCTGACTCACTGAATAAAATTGACATTCTACTAGTTTATGTTAATTAATTTCTTCCAGAGAGAAAATTGAAATTCTCAAACAAACACCTGATACAGGAAGCTAATAACCTCTTGCGTGAAAGCTTATTGCATAAATGTTTGCATGTTTAACTTCCTCTGTAAATAATGAAATGAAAGGATACAATTAAATAAAAGTATTTTAAGTCTTAGTATGTAAATGTTGATAATTATACAGATGCTTTTCATTTTTCTCCTAAATAGACCAATATCTTTCCATTTTCTTTTGCAGCATTACTATGGCCACTACTACTCTCATGGTACTGATCAGGAAGTCAACTGTATGAAGTATTTTCCATAAGAACTGAAATAGAATGAGAACAGTAGATGAAAAACAACCCAGACAGCATCAGTGCTGAATTGGATCTATCAGACAATCGTCACAATGTCCTAATGGAACACTGGCATTTTTAAGCTAGATTATTCTGAGTTTCTTATTTTTGCATCTTTTAACTCTCTATACCTTTTCAAAATATTACATAAAACTACATTTCTCAAAATTCTAAAAGGAAGCAACAGCAACTTGTTTCCACATAGTCAGATTTGACAGTTAATATAGCTATCCCAATAAAACACTATTATTTAAAATATCCAAGTGCTGAGGATCTTGTCAGAGTCCTCAATTGTTTTGTTTCTGACTGTGACCAAGAACTGTTCTCTCTGCATGTTCAACTGCAGCATGCCTGAAAATCAGTCCCTTATATTCCAGTATGAGCATCTGTACCCATGGAAATAGAGAAAGGATGAGGGAAAAGAACAGATTCACAGATACATTTAAAGTACCTTTCTCCATACAGCCTCTCATCCCAGATTTAACAGACTCACTGTTTGAAATTTTAACTAAACACTCATCACTGTAAATGCTGCTGCTGTTATCTCTGACACAGAACAAATCATTCCTTAGGCTGTCAATCAGCACTGCTCACAATCTGCTACAGGCATATTGTAATCACTTACACATGGGCTAACTTCCAGCTAGTTATCCAGCTAGTTAATCCTGGGGACTCCTAGGATTTGTTAACTTGGAACCAGTGGCATGAACTTTATCAAACTTTATTTGTTAACTTTATTTGTATAACTATATTATGTTATTTACTTGATTACTACCTGAGAAGACAGACAGATCTACAACAACAATACTCTCTAATCAGAAGTTTAATTTGATTTTCTTAGAGGTATTAGGGAGAATTGGTGCAAAAGAAATAATGCAGGTGTTGTGACATCTATGCAACTACAGCTAACTTTGAAAATATCTTGTAAATGTAATTCTTAAGATAACTTCTTTTCCTGAGAGATATTTATGGTATGAGCTTGGTACGCATTAAATCAAAAGCATCTCTAAGAAAGACCAGCTGTGTCCCACAGTGTTCACTAATACAGGAGGTTATTTAATAATAAATATTCCACCTGTTTTTTCTTGAGCACATCCTATGAAGAACTGGCAAATTGTTCCAGTGTATCTAATTGACCTACTAAGGGAAAGTGGACCAGACTCTAAATCTCAGTTTAGTTCTTGGCTTAAAAAGTCTGGAGAACTTAAAAAAAAATAAAATATTAATATTAATATCAGATATGGCAATAAAAAAGCAGCAAAGGAAGTCGGGGAGAGACTGTTCATCTTTTATTAGATAGTGCTCACTTCCCCTTAGCCTTCACACATAACCAAGGTCAGAAAATTAAACTTACTGTTTATTCAATAAAAAAATGTTAATGATTCAATGTACTTTTAAATATACCACTGGTCTAACATCCATGGGTTGTACCTAGCACCCTTAAAATGATGTGGCATCACAGAAAAGTATCCACACAGGCAGGGGTTAACATAGTGCCTGTCTGCTGTGTTAACAAAATCCATACTCTGGGTCTCTGCTAGTTTGCACTGAACATTTATAATTCTCTAGGTACTCTAACATCTGTGAAACATTTTACAACTCAAACTATCAGCACATATGGGTTTCTGCTGCTGTAAACACTGAATCAGCTGAACTACTAGAAACACTAAGAAGAATTTAATGTATAAAGGCAATAGATTACAGGAGCAGGCTACCACACTCTAGTACCAGAGGGCAAGTCACAACAGGACTTACAGCAAGTTCCGAAGATCATCCCTCAGCTCAACAAAATCCAAGTTAAATCATAACCTGCTTATACTTGCATTGCAAGGCTACAGTTACTGCCATTTGTGGTGGGCACTATTATATGATAATTTAGACTGCAAATGCCCATGTCTGCAAATAAAGCTACAGGGAAGAAATACCACTCACCAAAATTAGCATTTAGTAATCAAATACATTCATTGATGTGCAGTCTTTTGTGCTATTAGAATGGGAAATGCTGAATACTGTATTAAATGAAACGGGATAACTATTACAACTTAGCATATGACAGGATTCAGTATCATGTAAGCAAAACAACCCAGAAAACTTACCCAGTATAGAAAAGAAAATATGAGCAATTACACAAGCTTGTATCTGTTTGCCTCCTTTTCACACTGCATTACAAGAATCCTGGTCTATTTTCTTCTGCTTTTCTTAATAGCACAATAAAACTAGCAAATCAGAAGGTGAGAGAATGAACACACTGGAAGGCATTATTACCGAGGAAAGAATGTATAAAAGCAAATATGAATATTTACTGTATTTAAATAGAATGAGAGTCACTCACAAAATGCTTGAGCAATGCCAAAGTGAATAAAAATCATCATTTCGACTCACTTCCTGCTCCCTCAGTAAAGGTTTGCAGGAACTCCTATTTTTGCTCGAGACTTTAGTAACTTCAGCAGAAGCAAAGAAGTAGTTTGACAGGCTCACCAGTTCCATTGAAAAATTTCAGTCTTTAAGTGTTTCTATAAAGGTTAAAACAACAACAGAATAAAAGCAAGTGAGACTCTTTCGGTAGTCCCTTTTTAAAAGGTAAGTGGCTTAGTATTTTCAAACAGCTGGGGCTTCAGACTCCAGGATTTTATTCTCTGCCAAATTTTATTTGCAAGTCATCTGAGAACCGTAATTATTGGACTTTCTAAACATTGATAAAGCTTTTGCTTTTCTATGCATCATATAAGAAATTGTGTTTCCCTGTATCTTAAAGTTTAAAAAAGGTAACACAGCTTCTTTGCTAAAGTCAGCCACAACAGAATAAATGTTCAATTTAGTAAGAAAGCACTGAGGTCCATGGCTTCAATGTAAATGAAATATAAAGATATAGAGAAACATCACAGAATAGTCTGAGTTGGAAAGGAACCACAAGGATTACCAAGTCCAACTAATGGCCCATACAAGGATGGAATCCACAAACGTGGCATTATTACCACCGTGCTCCAACTGAGATAGAAAAATACATAGATAGATAGATGAATATGTATATTTGTATTAGTATATGTTGATGTTGTCAGTTTATGGCTTGTGAAATGTGCTGTCTGGAAACCTGAAATTGACTAGAAATCATAAGCTCAAGCAGTCAGCTCTAGGCTTTCATAATGTAGGAGTACAAAGCAATAAAAAGACATATTGCTTAAAAGTCATTTTCTCTAGACAACTTTCTAAATACACATTAAACCGTCACACTTGAAATAAAATGCCTTGAAATTATGAAACAATATTCATTCTAGGGGAAAAAAGGACGGAAAAAACCCAACAAAAAAACACAAATCCTCTCAGTTCCTCAGGTATCTTACACTATTTCTGCTATTAAGTTAAATTTTCTTAGTATTTGTGAATCAGTGACCACTTTCCTAAAGCTTCAAGATGCAAATACAATTTTAGCTTGCATTTAACTAAATCATCTTCCATAGTTTACCCATCAGCTAACAGCACCATCACTGTAAGTAGTTTCAGAGGAATAAAAGTTATATTTAGTTTTATATTTTTGCTACTGTGTAGAGAGAACCATAACTACATTGCAGGTTTCATTTTTCTTTATAACACCTAAACTAAAACTAGTTGCACAATCTGGGCAAGGTTTGTTCCTGTAATACAGTGTGAACATTTCATCCCAGAGCACAAGGTCCAGAAGCCTCCTCAATAATAGTGAAAAAATGGTCCAAAGGAAAAAAATATTTTTGAACTGCCTGCTTCTTACCTCTCAGCTGCCAGTGGAACAGACTGTCATATCTGTCTCTCCTTGTTCTGCTTTTTGTTCCCTAAAGGTAAGTGCCTTATTTTGAATCATCACTTCAGTTGAAAAGAAGTATTACAGCTATGATTAAAAAAAAAAAAAATCATCCTGTGAATGGGAATACTCAGTTGAATACTCTGGTCTTCACTCTTCAGTGAAGTTTCCCTGATGTACAAAGCAATGCACTTATATATCAGGCCCAAAGGTTCTGAAAAATTTTATCTTACCATTATACAGCTGAAGGTCAGTGATTGCAGCTGTATTTCTGGCATTTACAGCATAATAAGAAAAAAAGTTGGATGATTTTAATTCAAAGGCTGCTTAGGGGAAGGCAGAACACCTCTAAAAACATTAGCCTTCTCCATAAAAGCTGTGTTGTATGAAAGTTTTACATTCTGTTGATACCATATGTAATTACAAAAGTAGAATTTGTGTGGATGGAGCAATGCAGTTTTTTCACTACTGACTCATATTCCAAGTTACTGAGGCTTTTGAAATTGTACTGAATCAAGTACCACACCCTGAACGTCAGAGCTTACAGGTTGTCTGGGCTCATGGACTATTTCTTACCCAGTGTAGGTATCCACATCTCACTGAAACTAGAGGGGCTTTTTTGGGTGCATTTACTATGGCAAACACCGTTGGTAAAGGCAAAAATATTCCCAGTACCTTGTACATTCACAGGATCAAAGGTTAAACATGCATACTAATGACAGCTATTATCTCTGTCTCCTCTCCTATGAATTTAACAAGGAAGTATGGGAATTTGAAAACCTGCTAATTCAGAACACCCAAACTTAAGTATATTTTAAACACCTTTTTTTCCATTACCATCATCTAAATTATTTCCCTCACATCAGTCAATGTGTTCAGTAATCCCGTCTTGTCCCCTGCTTCAAACAATTTATTTGATTGCTCTGTTCAGGAAAAATCCTATTGCTACCAGCCCTGCCAGATTCCATGAGATACTTAAACATATTGCACAACGAGGCTGCAGAGAAACTCATTTAGGAGTTAAAATGCAACAGAATGAACCCCCTACACTTAGGATTTCCAAATTTTTCCCTCTAACTTGTAGACCATTTTGCAGGCTGTAAACATACTCATGCAACAACGTTTTGCAAAGAAAAATTACTGTATCTTTTTGAAGCACAACAAATACCTAAAGGAATTTCCAACTCAAAACTCAAAACAAGTCAAATGATGCGAATATTTGGTATACTGCTACAGGGTCTGTCAAAAAAATAGTTATAAATAGAATGTCAACATAGTGCTGATAAAGCATTTCTTCCAAAACAGTTTATGATCAGAAACAATAATAGGTTACTGTGGAGTGATGCAAATTACTAATGGGGAACACATTTATATTTTTGTACACACACAAGATGATCTCCACCAGTAACTAAACCAGTAAGAATTAGAAAAACTAAAGCCTGCCTTATGAAATTATTAAATAATTATTGTGAAACTACAATAAAAACAACTGCACTCCTGTCCACTGCCACAGAAAAACATTTCATATGGATATTCAAAAAATGTTAATGTCACCATGTGTTTATTACTTATTTTCAGATGTGTAAACCAGGGACAGAACCATAGTTAGTTATCTTATTTCATGGCATTCCTTTAAAACGTTCTGAATTTTTAGTACAAGACTGAATGTGAACTACAGATTGCATATACAACAGGTTTTGCTCTGTTGTATTGCTAGTTGGGGAAAAGATTAAAATGTAAAACTGTATTATTTATTCCAACATGTAACTCCTTTCAGAGTTGTTAAAAGCTGGTTCAATATAAACATATGCATGTTTTCTAAAAGAAATGGACTACACAACTACATTTGAAACACATTTGGGTCAAGTCATACATAAGCCTATCCAATGCTGACTCTGCCACTAAAGTAAATCACCCCCACTAAGATACTCACCAGTATTCTGCCTCTGGATTCAGTCCAACAAACCTACAATCACTGTTTGATTGCATTACATAAGTATGGATGGTAATGTAACATTTTCAAAGGCTCCTGAGTGTCAGGGGGTTTAACACAAGTCATTTAAATGCTCTGAAATCATTTATTATATTTAGATTTTCAGTGAAGGACACTCAGTTACAAGAACTATGTTTGCTTTGTTACTCATGAAAGATAATGAGTTTTTTTGGTTTTAACCCAATCATGTCATTTTCAGGGCATCTCTAACTAGATAAAAGGCCCACCCAGGAAATCACTCAAAACTCAAGTTGCACAAGGAAAAAAAATACAACAGACTCTATGATTCTGTATCAGTATTCAGCTGTGTTTACATCAGTCTTAAGCTTTTCAATATTTGAAAGCGTACAAAAACAACCTCAGCAAGAGAAACACAGAAGACGAAACTGTAACACACTCTAGAATGAAAATACCCATTTGATTCATGATTTCTATCAATGTAAAGTAATACTTTTACATTTTCATGCTTCAAGGTGTAGTCAGAAATTTTAGCTGTTTTTCTCACACATCTCTTTCAATCTTGTATATTTGTATATCTGTATCTCTTTTCTTGTATATTTCTTTCCCTCTTAATGAGGGAAAATAAAGCTTGAGTTCTTTCTAACTGTTTGTCTCCCAAAAATGGAGTTTGATAATACCCATCCACTGCAACAAAAATTTGTTCTGTGCTTCCTCTGAAATTGAGCTCAAATGACTCCTCACAGGTTGTACAGTTGTGCAAGCAACTCTGCTCTTACCCAGTCACCATGCAAATTTTGCTCCTGTAAGTAGCAAATTATATACCCAGTAGAGATCATTCAGCATTCCTCATACACACTTTCCATTCACAAATCTCCCTTTATGTTTGCAGTAGGATAACAAATAATTTGATTTTCAATCTCCTCTGCATTTTTCCCAATGTTATACTTTTGTACCTGAACTCATTTTTATCTCTACTAGACACAGGTATTTCCTGGTCTATGTTGTATCACACTTCTTTTATGTGCTTTGGAAAGAAATTCCGTTTTAGGATTTTGAACTCCTCTAGTGCAGAACACACTGATTTATTAACAGTTGATAATTCTTCATAATGTCAACTTGACAAATTATTTTTCCAGTTTAGGGAAGTTTTTGTCCCTAAAGTAAAAATAAATATTTTCACATGATTGGTGCTTAAAGTTTAGGTTTAATAGAATCAAAATATTTATGAAAAATGTATTTATCTTACATGTCAGTCTCTCTGTGGCAGCTCTGAAAAGCAGGATGTACATGGCTATCACTTGCAAATTGTAATAAATCACATAAAGCTCAAAGAAACAAGTGGAAGCTTTTGTTTTTTGAAAAACCCAGCATTTCATATTTAACATCTTAGCAATGCAGCAGTACAAGAAAGTGTTATACAAGAATCTGCCAAAACATAAACAAAACCTGCTAATCTCATTTCCTCTCAGCATCTAACTAATGAGAAATGCAACTAAGTAAACACTATGCATGCTAAATCACAGGGGGTTTAGTTAAGTGTTTAGGTCAATCATCAAATGTGCCATCAACAGCAGTAAGTCTTGTTTGGAAACAACTTCGACATAACCAAAACTGTTGAGCTAATCGGTGACCCACAAATCTAAACTCTCAAATTTAAAGAGACTGATCTACATCAGGCCTATAAGTTCTGTTAATTCATGCAATTAATTGAAGAGAAGTACTTCAAAACTACATAAAACCCATCAGCAGCCTCTTTTAAGTAAATAATCAGGATCTCTCAAACATCTTAAACCTTACCCTCCGATGTCCTACTGACTCCGTCAAGATCTAAAGCAAAATTGTAAAAAGCTTTGGTGCTTACCATTCTGTAATGTGTTTCTTGCTGTCATAATTCAATTGCACATAAGCAGTGAGGTTTTTTCTAAAGAGTTTTAAGCAGTATGTGAAGAAGTTTGCAGTGTCTACCTAATAAGATAGATCACACTTTGTGACTAGCCACTTGACATTTTCCTTATAAATTTATAACTAAAGCCTTTATGCAAGTGCAGCAGAACTACAATTTAATGGCTGGAGGATAGACAGAACAAGGTCACTCAAAACTACTATATTCTTTCGTTGACAAAAATAAAAACACCTAGGTTTTTCTTTTGTCCTTGGAGAACTTAGAAGAAAAGGCATCAAGGGTACTAAAGGAATAATCAAAATGTGAATATGCTTTACCCTCCCCCCTTCCTGTCTCCTTTAAAGTTTTGCCAGTCTAAATTTATTCTCAAGTGTAGATGTTTGTGGACAGTCTTTCTCACACGGTGCCTTGGAAGCTGAGTCAGGAGCTCTTGTTCCACTGCTCTTCAGGTGAAGCTCCCTAAGGAAGACCACAGCTACTACAGAAGGCAGCGTGGACCAGCTGTAGCGGCAGCTCACTCTTCTCCACTAAATTTGCCCTGGTCATCTCTCCATGGGAAGTGGAGGAAATGAGCTGCTGCACATGTCCTTCAGTGGCTGACAGGCCAGGGAACAGCACTTTCTAGGAAGGGAGTCAGTCAGATGTGAAGATGGGATGAGACGCCCTATGTAATGCACTGCACCTTTCTCCTATTTCACACAGCACACTTCCCAGGTCTCAGGCAACTGCACTTCAATTACCAGGGTAAAAGGAATTCAGAATGCACATTTTGCTTTAAAGTTCAAGGGTTTTAAGCATCTAGAGAAAAAAAAAAATACCCTTCATCCTATTATCCTTCATCCCATGACAGGAGAAGGAAACCTTTACACAGGGTGATATTTTGGCTTTTCCATCTCCAGATTAATGTAAACTATAATCTTCACAGCTGTCATTTTCACAAGGTAGTTTTTACCATTTCCTAAGCGCTCAAAGTAGATAGTCTAGAATTATTTACACGAACAAAAACAAGGGCATCACAGCACTCACAGAAACCATTATTAGTCTCACCATTTTCCTATTTTAGAATAACACGGAGAAAGTGTGGGAACGAGCCTCAGCTTCCTATTTTCCTCTAATAATGGTGACGGAGAGAATAAATCACAATCAGTACATTTATTTCATCCAATTCTGACAGTGGGAAATCAGGGGCAAGTTAAACATTTTATTCTCACGCATGCAAACAGAAAAGGCTCCTTCGTTAGAGCAGCTTTTTCTGCATCTCTGAAGGCAATCTCAGGCTAAGGCGCAGTAAGCAAGCAGAGCGATTATTAACAGCAAATAACACAAATGAGCCCCGAAACCTTACCTCATCCTGAACTCCCATCCAAGCTGTGTGTAACCACCTCAGTACACAAGAAGAACAAGCAGGGTGTAACCACCTAACCACTGTGCCAGGCTGCAGCTGTACACTGCAGCTCTACTGCTTCATTAACTACGTCAAATTAATGCTGAATCCTAAACAGAAGCAGGAGTTACAATGAGTTTTAAAAACTAGGCAAGCAGCAGTAGCAGCCCGTAATACTTCAATCATCTCCAGTCTTCAAGTAAAATAAAAAAGAAAACCTGGTATTTCCGTGATTCTGCCTAACTTTAGGCTTATAATCATAAAACTGTGCACCTTCTTCAGCTGCATCCTTTACACATGGAAGGCCCCTTATGAGAGGAGCCCTCAGAATCTTTTGTCACTCTCCATTTACACTAATGCACGACAGAACTCTGGGAAATTTAGTGACCTGTAAGAGAACTAAAAAAAAAGTGCCTTCAGCTATTAAACCAATGAAGTGTGTATTAAACTTATTAAAGTAAGCAAGCATGTAAATGACTAATTTAGTGTACATAGTTTTCTTGCCCTCTTACTTCCCAAAACTTTCACCCAACATCTGACCCTGTGCAAACAGTAGACTGGCAGATGACAATCTTGGATTTTCAGCTAAGCATCATTTGTCTCCAGTCAATTCATGTAGATGATTTTGCTCTGTTTTGGGAAAATACTACCTATACCCACTCAAAGAAAATGTTTACATTTGCCTACTTCAACTAGACTCAAAGCAATCTCAACACATCTCTAACTTTTTCTAGATGGTACAAATTGAATAGTTCAATCTTTTGTGGTAAGGAGAATACAACATTTAGTGTTTGCCACATATCATGCCAGAAACAGGGGTTTCTGAACAATAAACACATGAAAACAGCTGAAAAAAATACAGAAACATTAAATCAGGCCACCTGTCCTGGCTGGTAGAACACATTTGTCTTTCATGTCATTGCTGCAACCATGATGACCTAAGGGAATGAGCAAGACTGATTCTGGGGACAGAGCTAATATCTAGGCATATACTTAGAAAAAGCAGATTAACTTTCCCATACACTGAAGAAATGCCTGTGCCTCCAAAAGCTGGTCTACTTTTTCCAAATTAAGTAGTCAGCTGTGCTACTAAAAATGTAACACTTACCTTCAGAATTTGTCCTGCAGAATGATGAGGGACAAGAAAACTAAGCCGAAGAAAGTTAAGCACCACTGATTAACCAGCCAATAAACCCAAGGTGAGAATCATGCTCACCATTTCCCATGCCCTCTTCTGTAACTGCCTTCATGGACCCCAAAGAACACAAGTCCTTAAAGCTTCCATTTGTGTCATAATTTTATTAAGTTACCTTTAAAGAAGTATAAATCCATTTGGACCATAAACTGATTTAAATACTCACTGGTTGTTCAGCAGCCTTAAATAGTCCTCAGAAAAAAAAAATTAAACAAAAAAAAAAGAACATCTGTTCTTTATACAAGCCTGCAAAAAACACCTTGCCAGCAGAAGTCAAAAGCCACTCTAAATCAGGAAACTAAAATAAGAAGGACAAAAAGAATGCTAGTAAGAAAGCAGCTAAATCACTGTCTGTCTCAATGGCATCTAGGGGTGTGATGTAAATTTGATCTGAAAGGGAGGGGGGAACCACAGAAAGCAACCAAAAAAAAAAAAAATTATAACAATCTCTGAAAGCTGCAAATTAAGTTTCTCAAAGCATTGGTCTAGTTCTGTTTACTTCGGGATTTCAATTACAGCAGTTTCAACACCAACCAGTACTTTCTGTTATCTGAATTTCGGCTGTGCTTCAGCTCAGGCAACTGAATTTTAAACTGTAATGCTGGAGTTCTTGTTATACCACTGAGTGATGTCATTTTCAGTATAATATAATGCATCAATTAGCTATATAATAATATACATCACTGTAATATACATTACTGTGGTTTTGTTTTTACCTTTTGAATCTCTCTTTGCAAGTCACTTGAGCAGAACAGGAAGTGTTAATTATTCACCAGAAAGATTTCTGGTCTTTCCTGAATTAGTCACACAAGAACTTTAATAGTCAAAGGAGCGACTGCATCACAGAATAATGGATAATAATGGGGTCCTATCTTCATCAAGAGAGTGCTGCAAAACCACCTGAGACTCGCAGATGTGTAATGCAGGCAGTTCTTGCTCTTCTAATTGCATAGCAACTCTTCTGATTGAAAGAGATTTCCTCCACCCACCACAAACACTTCCTTCTAGATGAACCACCTGGGAAACAACAGGTCAATGGGGCAATATTGTCCTGCAGCAAGTTCTGATTTAAAACAAACACCTGCTTCTAAATGAAAATACTCCTTGTTCCTAAATACTCCTTGCTACATCTCTCATTCAAGGCTCCTAAAGCACTGTGGGATTGAATGAAGAGGGATATATGATCCACAAATGAAAACAGAGAGAGTACATGCAGAGAAAAGCATGGACTGACTGTCACACAGTGTATCAGCAGCAGAAATAGCAATAAATCCTTTCCAAACTTAAATGTCAAGAAGGGAACCTTTAATAAAAAAGGAACATCCTACTACCCATATCTTTATGGGTTTAGAGTCTCTAAAGTCTTGTAATAAACAGATGTCTTAAAAAAAATCAGCATTAGCGCACAACATCTAAAGCAGTACCCAAGAGAAAGTTAAACAGGAACACAAAAATGTTTGGACACATAAGAGTCCAAAATAAAACAACTGCTAATAAACTACAGTCAAAATAAGAGAAGAATATATAGTAACATTCAACACTACATCCAGAGGCATTCTAACATCTAACTTGGATGTTAGATTCTGGAGAAGAATTATACTCCAAAACAGATATGCTAGGAGTATCACAAACACTCCATGTATCTGACAAAGCCACGAGTTAACAAGCAGCAGAGTCAGTCCACTTTCCTAAATAAAAGGAGTCAACCTGCTCCATCTTAATTATTATTTCCAAGGCAAGTTTAACTTCAATTATTTTGCCAAGAAGTACTAATCACAAAGAGTCAATGACAAGAAAAATATATTTGAAGTGTGCAAATATTATTATTTATTGCTTTCTTTCATAAATTCAAAAATAAGTCAGCACCTAGGGAAGGTACTGAATATATATGGACTAATCCTAAAAGCCCCTTATAAGTAATAGGGAAAATGATGGTTCATCCACATATCTATGTAAAAAAATTTTAAAACCCCCAATATTTCAGCTTCTTCAAAGAATTCTAAATGTATTTTAAATTTTGTAAAGTTGTGAGCATTTTAAAAATTTAAATTACAATGCTTTTTTTCCAATTAAAAATTGAGTAATTATGCTAACATGCTTGCAAATTAAAAGTGGAGAGAATCTTCATTATGGAAACATGCTATATGAGAATTGCTTTAATTCCCTCAGAGAAGTACACAGTCAAAACTTTATTCTAAAAATAGAAATGAATAGATTTTAAATTGATAAACATGTTAACAATTCAGGGGAACATCTGAAAGCTCTCTGCATGAATAAGCAAGCATTTGTTAACACCAGGACAATTCTGAAAACCATTACTGTCCATTAGTTCACTGAAGGAGATTACTAAGGAAAAGGCAACAGTAGGGCATTAAGCAATGAACAAGCATTACTAACACCTCATCCTGCAAACTGGCATCAGCAATACCAAACCTAGAACTCTTCTTGGTCAGGGAAAAAATGCATTTCACTCAGTAATAGTGGATACTTGTTAAAGAAAAGTTTCAAAGACACTTAATTGATTTATGAAAAAGCCAGGCTCCTTAATATTGACATTATCTCGGACCAAAATAGTATCTAATCTATAGTTAGAGGACAATACAATTTCCAATACTGAGGGGCTCCTGCTAAATGACAGCATTTTGCCTACTTTATATATGCAGTTTCCTCTGAGACACCTCTGAATATAACAATTAGAGATAAAAATGCCGCAGTTACGGCGACAGAGTTGATGTCAGTAACAATCATATTGTGAAGGACGGTTGTGTTTTAGCAATTAAACCAATGAGGACATGACTTTGGATTCTGCTTTTCCATGGGCACAACTAGGTGGTTATCATGAAACCAGCCTGCTTTTCATTCTTTTAAACACTGCTTCAAATCAAGTATTGTGGCCCCCTTCCGTAATGCTTAGGATTTAAATTCGACTTTCAACTTAAATAGTACATTAAACCAAGCAGAAGTTAAATATACACATGACTAAGGTCTTCAAATAAACAACTCACCCAACATTAGACACTATATAATCTAAAGAGCCAAAATCTAAAGACAGTAATCATCAACCCAACTCTTTTTCTCTGACTGCTTATTAAAATTATTTTAGGAAAACCAGTTTTTATCTCCATTCAAATTTTTTCATTACTTCCAGTTAGTCTCTAATTTACACAAACATTGGAAATCCAACACTTGCATAAGTACATTTATTAAAGGACTTAACACTTATGAAAGTAGTATTAGAAATAAATTTCCTTAAAACACTAACAAAATTACTACAATATTTAGAAACTGAAGTTTATCTTCCTTGTATTGACTTATATTGTTCTAGCTCAAGCATGCAAATGGTGGCAGATGGAATTGGACAGGATACCTAAAAGTCTTCCATACATAACATGGAGCAGCATTCTCTGCTGCACGGAAGATGCCAGCTGACACAATAATTGTAAAAATCCATCAACAATTTTCTAATACAACTTCTCTGTACAGCAAGTACTGCACTTAGCACGATGCTACTAGTCAGAGGCTATAAACAGAAACCAAACGCACAACTGCGAACATCTTCCTTCTCCTCATGGAATACTGAAACTCTTCAACTACGTTTTCCTGAGTACAGGTAAGGAATAACTTAGAGTTAACAGAGCTATCCATTACAATACACTGTTTGACACTCAAAATTTCAAAAAAGTGTCAAAAAAAAAAAAAATACAAGTTTAACCCTATACTCTCTAAGTGTATAAACTTTCCACCATTTCAAACTAAAGACCCATCTCTATTACAAAAACAGTTGTACATCAAAATCTTAAATTAGAAGATAACGACTGGGCTTTTTTGCAGAACCTATAAATACCAACCCACTACTTCTGTACATTAATGTCACCTCAACAGCCTGAAACCATTGTGGTCATTCACACAAAGGTTTCATTTGTCAGAACCATTTATTATTCAATGCATATGGTGTCCTCAACAATATTTTGTTACATGGCCTTCTCAGTGTCCCAAGGAGATGCCATTTTAATATCTGCAGCTACTCTGACCTAAGTTCCTTCACAGATACGTCATCGAGAGAAGTTTTGCAGCTACTGCCTGATTTTCAATTCTTCTTCCAAAAACAAAGAAGGGACTCCATCCTAGTGAGCTCGGTCTGTTCAAAATAGACAGGAAATATTTCTGACACATCACTTAGAAAAGGAGAAAAAAAGAGAGGAAATATCAATGGAATTTACCAGCCTAAAGTGAATATGAAGTTTATCTTAACCCAAATAAGGGTTTCAACATAATCAAGATCAAATGCTGTCCAACAACACTCACAAGACATCTGTCTTAAACTGTGAAGTACATTAATTACATGAGTCAAGGTTGCTTATTGAAGAGACACATGAACAAAATTACATTTTTAACTTCAAAGAATATAAGCAGTAATTGGCTGAGAAAGTATACCACATTCATAATTTTTACCTATTGGCCTAAAGAAAGCCTGTATCTATTTATATTCACTAACTTCTTTAAAAAGAAACTAAAATCCAGTAATGGCATAGCACGCTAGTGAAAACATTCAAGTCAAAACCAGACATCTCCAATAAATACATCAATCAAGGATCATTTTCTGTAGTTAATGTTTTGCATCACTGATTTCAACACCTTAAAAGAAATACTGAGTCATGAGACTTCCCCCAATTTGAGACTTCAACAGCAGTCCAACATGCAGCAATAATATTAACATCAAATTTGAACGGAAGCGGTAAATTGTTTGAAATTTATGGCATTAAAACCAGCAGCAGTATTTCCACAAAACTGATACCTATATTATAACCCTCCGACTGACTGGGCTTATCATCAGAAACTTTTGAGAACCGAAAACTTCTTCACCAAAACGAAGCATTATACAAAACACACCTATGGCACCATACAGAATTTGAACATTTTACTAATTAGCATTAAGACAGATATTTCCTAGCACTAACTGTGGAATAATTGTCAGCACTGCCCACACGGTAATACCTTTGACTAATCACAGTTTACAGAAGACAAGAAGAAGATTCTGTCACACAGGAAGACAGAAACCCAGAAGGTGACCTAGACACAGTATTTTTTAACTCCTCCAAGCTTCAAAAAGGAGGACAATCTGCTTCTTCCTTGTTTGTTCCACTTGTAAGAACACCAGCTATGATAGTGAATTTCATTCTGACTGATGAGGAAGTTACAATTAGATTAAAAGGTGCTGGATATGCCTGTCTATAATTAACACAGCACACATTCAAAATTAGAAAATATTTATAAAACATTTCATATACAGATTTTGAATAAATTCATGGTTTAAGCAAGAGGGCTTTTTCTTCAGATTCTGGCTGCACTAAGTTAACAGACATTTTTAATCAAGCAGGCCTATTTTTGGATCTTCTTAAATAAAACGCCCTCATGCACCAGCTGTTTGAATTTATTCACTCCTTAGAATTATCACACAGCAAATTTAAAGGAAACAAAATCAACTACTTTTTTTTTCCCACAGAGCAAATGGTTAAATTATGGAAAGTCTTCCTGCAGGACACTGTAAGGGTCAAGAGTACACTTGGCCTTACCAATTCATTATGCAAATTCATTGAAAAATAGGTAAGACCTACTAAGCTGTAAATCTATAAAACAGAGGACAACCTCATGTCAGACTGCCAGAAGCAAAGGAGGTATACCAAGATAAGCATCACTGCGTGCTTGCTCTGTCCTTATGCTTGTTCCCTCAGCATCACTTATCACCCAAATCAGAAAGAGGGCTGGATATATCTTTAGTCTGATCCAGAACAGCTGGTTTTCATTAAGTAACAAAATCTCCTTTCTGTTTTGTCTATTCCATTAAGTACTGCAAAAGAAAGCATTGTTTCCACATTCCTAGAAAAGAGCTTATTACAGTTAAAGTATTAAATCCAGTTCATCTGCTTTTACTTCAAGGGCCAATACGCCCCATTTCACAAGGTAAGCTTCTACAGCAAATGGAAAACTTAGCAAAAATGTGGTACCCTGCAACTGCAGTTGCAAGAGGCAAGTGCTCACTGTACAAAAAAAGTGGAAAAAAAATTTATCTTTTGACTTTATTTGACATATCCTTCTAGTTGTATTATGACTGAGGGGAATCACAATGTATCGTTCTTTCTCCTGTATATTTTTATTCAAACAGGGAACATGACAAAGCTCAATTCCTCACCACCACTCTCTCCTCAGACAGAAGCTTCTCTCTCATAATTCTCAATATCGTCTAAAATTAGGATCTAAGCAAGTAATTTCAGTGTCTCTTCAATATCCCTTTTCATACACTGTAGCACTTTGTAGAAAAGTTGTAAATAAATCAATTTCTCATCAGACTCTTTGTTTCTCAGTTAAATAATCTGTCACTTCTATTTCTGCAACACACCAGTAGATATATCATTACAACAGTTAATGCTGGATTTAAATATAAACTGGTTCATGTTCTTTTACCCAAGAATTTAACAGATGTTATATAAGTTCATGCATAATACTAAAGAATTACAATATAAAGTACTTTTAGTCTTAACCTAAGAGCAAAATAGGGAACATTGTCTCACATAAACCAACAAATTCACTGCTTACTCCAGCATCTAATCCAAACTGCCATCCAGTGAAAGCCTGGCTAAGGAACTGCATGATCCAGGCCCAGAGAAAACAGCTTCTCAGAGGGAAAGGTACATATTTCAATAGTTTACTCAAACCTCATTTACGAACATCTATGTGAGGTTGCAACAACAATTAAAGGAAGATTAGGTTTAGGGAGGCATTATGCATTCACGATGACCTACACTGCCCATGAGATTAGGCAGCGTTTATTAAAAAGGAACACTGAGAGGTCCTATGGAAGGAACAGCTGTAATCACCAAAAGAAGTAAAGAAAAGACTAGTCAGAAAAGAGGCTTCTAAATGGCACATATATATAACCATAGTTTGTTTAGAAGCTAAAAGAAAGCTTTGGTGATATACACTCACAAACGCATCATGCTTATGTTAAATGATTCATCGTTTGATCAAATGCTTAATTTTAGCAAACAAAATTGAGGAAAGAGCCAGATTGGCATGGCAAGGATCTGATGATACATAAGTGACTGGAAAATCCAGACTCAGAAATAAACTCTGAATTGGGCCTGCACAGAATGCTTGGGGCACAGTGTCTCATCACACGTGTGATGCATGCAGTGTCAGAGAAAGGCAGCGCAAATGGCAACATCCTGCAAAAGCCCTGTTGGCATGTTCTCAAATAATATTGCTATCACTTTTAGATGAGTACAGTACCTTATAGTTCCCAGAACTAAGATGAGATGAAACTAATCATACTGTGTTTTCAATCAACTTCATGCTGGCTGCCACCATTCCAAGAATGGAATTCATTTGTTTTATGTCTATTAATATATTTCCTTCTTTTCTGTTCTAAGGCACTAAATGCAATGGCATGGTATCAGTCTGGACAATAAAAAAATATACGCAGCAGTCACTACAGTACAAATAGAACTGTAAAAATATTACTCTCTCTGACATACTCACTTCACAGTATATGCTACCACCAGTTTACAAGTCCCTTCCACGCATATAACCATTTAACAGTCCCTCTGATGGTTTCACTCACAAGTTAAACCTTCATGGAGATCTTTAAAAGCCAAAGGGAAATTGCCAACGTGTAGGTCATTAAAGAATCAGCCTCATCTCTAATATGCAAAAAGGTTTTACTGGAATATAATACATCCAGTAATATTTTCATATAGTTATAAAATCTTCAACCTCAAGCTCATACACACCATAAGGAAAAGGCTTCTGAAATCCAGTAGTCTAAGAAAAAATAAACATTACATGACTCTATGATTCTCTGGTCTGTTAACCAGGAAAACAATAAAGTATTTTTCAAGGTCTTAAGAATCAGAAGTTAAGTACAGCATAATTTAGATGAAGTAATCTAAAATAAAAACTTGCACACTGAACCCTTTCCAATCTTTGCACACTAAGACTATTCCAATAAATAGTGAGATAGTTGCTAATGACTGAAGTTGAAGATATAAAAATAGGAAGAAAGGGGAGCAAAATATTTCCAAACACTAAGTTGTATGAATTTTTCATAAATAACATGAATACTGATGAGGTTTTCCAATTGAGATTATCTGGGTAAGTGAAATGATTTTTTTAAAATATATCATCTCAGTGCTCCATTTAAACTTTACTTGAGCAGAAATGACAGACTGGAGATTCTAAAAAGAAGGGCAAGTCTGCAGATTTAAGGACGGATTCCGTGTTCTTCAACAAAAGGCAAGCAAATGTTAGTTGTTGACCTTAAGCAGATGTTTCAGAAGTTCTTAACAGCTTCACTCAAAAGTATCTTCTTTCAGCTGTTCATTTTCCAGTCTCTTAGATCTTGAAACATCAAGAGTTTAGTAGTTTTTCAGTCTCTAGAGATTCCTGAAACTTAGAGGATCTGAAATTCTAATATAAACCCAAGTCTTTTAAAAGAAGAACCCTTCCAACTTCAATGCAATAGCACATACTAGTCTGCTCGTGTAATCTCTTTGCATGCCATCACTATCAACACGTGTCTCTGGAGCTACTTCTGTCCCTGTTGAACCAATGGGCAAGCTTTAGCACTGTAACCCACAGCTCAATTCAATTTTAAAACTTATTTCAGTTTTTTCCTTAATGTTTCCTGTCATTGTGGCTTACTGCAGAAAGCATGCATCTTACTACAAAGAGTCCTGTAAGCATTACATAAAACCAATTAAAAAAAAAAAAAGCATAATCTTTTATACTTGGTAAAATCGAGACCTTATTGTTAGAGCCCCAGACATAGAATTGCTCTGCTGCTTACCTGGCTTGGGCTCACTCAAGAAGAACAGGGTTCTTCTTGAACCCCTGTGAAAGGGCTTTCAACCAGAGACATGGGACTGTCTGGCACTGACAGGGACCAGAAAACATAAAGCAATTCTGTTCCTCCATGCTAAATTATTTACAAATTCAATTGAAACTACTATACTCAATTACACGTTTCAGAACTCTTCACAGCTTTAAATGTCCTGGCCCTGTTGTTCCAAATCGTGACTTGACAGACATTAAGATGACATGAAAGTCACAGGTAAGATGCTGTCTCAAGACGTGTTGCTGGTCATAACCCCAGTTGAAATCTAGATCAGCAGAATTTCAACTTCAGACAAATATAAGTATTTTTACTATCATGCCTTACTTTCTTCAGAAAGCTGGTATAAAACTGTAACCCTTAAGAACTCCTGACAATGCAACTTCAACAGAAAGGCACATCTGCACTGATTCACCAGACAATCCATTCAAGCACAAGCAAGGCCTGGGTAAATAAGGTCATGTAGTCACTTAAGCTTTTTCAGGACTGAAAAGTACAGCAATCAACTCTGGAAACTGACAGCAGCACAGTTTTTTTAAGTGGAAAAATAGATACTTAGTTTGCCACTGTGTATTGAAATGCACCTGGCAGACACTTAAAAGAGACTGAAAAAAAAAGGGTACTTCACTCATTGTATTAGTGGAAAAAGTGAGAGTTTTGTTCCACATTACTGTCTTTAAAAATTATCATACAAAAACACCCCTGCACGGATGGCACTCTGAAAGAAAAAAAAAAGGGAGGGCAAAAAAATACCCCTTGATATCTGCTTGTGCAAGGGAAGCATGTTAAAAAAAAAACCAACAGCTTTAAAGGCAATGGGCTTTCTTGAGAGCCTCCTGTAACCATTAAGCAGATCCTTGAACACAAAGCACCAGATTTTCTTCTCATTATCAAAACATGCTGAACTAGCCAAGAAGTTGAGCCTGAAGAAAAAGTTCATTTTCAACTTTCTACAATTCTCCCATAAGTATCACATTACAAAAGTCAGTGCACTGCATCAGAGATAGCAAAAACTTGTTCTCCACTACTTTACAAAAAAATCAGACCCAAATATGGGAGCCAAACAAAAAAAAAATAGACAAAATAATTTACTATGTATTTATAATCTGTCTTGCAAGATCACTCCCAACAGGGCCATGGCATTTGTTGCAATTCAGGCTTCTGACATAACTCAAAAATGGGATTTCATTTAAAATCCTGCCACTTCAATAAAGCAACCAAATGTACAGTGACATCACTAAATCACTCTTATTGCATTTCTTTTCTCTCAGCCTCCACTTCCCCAAAGTACCTTAAATTGCACGACATAAATCCCAAGAAGGTACAATCACAGACAAGTGTAAATCTCAGGTGGGCCCTCAAAAGTCTATTTAGTCACATATTCTTTGAATTTTCCATAAATAAGAACATTAGGGACTAATGTAGCTGTGATAAACACTAAAGACATTTTATGACGATGTGTATCTGCTAGAATACCATCCCCCATGGTACATCTGATTTAAAAAAAAAATCAGTAACGGAAATATCTTCAACAGACACGACCCTAGAGGTGGTAGTTTAGGAAGGAACAGATTTACTCCTTTTTCTCCACCTTTGGCAAACAGGAATGACCCCTAACTCCTTCTCCCTAAAAGGGTATCAGCAAGCAGCTAACAAGGGCCTTATCTATTATGAGCCATTTGGCTTTCATAAGGTGGAGAAAGAAGTATTTTTTTTTGTCTTTAGCCTTTTTCCCTCATTAGTTACGCTGCCCTGCGTGAATTGTAGCGACAGCTCCCTGTTCCCGGGCACAGGGCAGGGATGTGTCAGGGACACCCGTCAGGGCACCCAGGGGCCCGCATTACTCATCTGCGCCTTTGAGGAGCTAAAGGCAGGCCCCGGAGCGCAGCCCGCAGCCCCAGCGGAGGGGCGGCCTCTCCAGGAAACCTGCGTGCCTGGGGAAGCGGTCGGGCCTCCC
>VXBB01023989.1:302639-334288 GCA_013399915.1 Illadopsis cleaveri
TCCCGCTGCCCTCTTTTGCCTCTACCCATACGCTGGGCACACAGTGGTACCGCCAGCGGGGTGGGGGGGGTGGTGCCGCTGCCGCTCGCACATGCGCAGCCGGGCCCCCGACGCGGAAGTCTGTTGGAGGGAGCGGGTCCCGGGGGGCCCGGCCGGGCCCGTCCCGGGCTGCGGCTCCCGCTGTGCCGGGAGTTGCTTCGCCGAGGGGGGACACCGAATATCTTTCACTTGTTCTGGTCGCAGAACAGAACACTGGTCACTGCCAGCGCAGTGTGCCGGGGCTGGGCCGGCTGTGCGCGCTCGGGAGCTCTCCCCGGAGGCTGGGCGTCTCTGGGGGGCTCCGGTGAGGTGCAGGGTGAGAGCAGGGACTTGTTCCCTGTGCGCTCCGCTTGGAGAGAGGTCTGCAGGGCCCATAGAGCGACGTTTGGCCTTCTGTTTGCCTGCTTATCCTGTAGATGCTCGTTCTCGTTTCCCTCGGTTCGAAATAAAGCCGTGTACGTGTTTGACGTACTCGGGGGTCTTCTGGCCTGTGGTAAACAGCACTTGCTGCGTGAGGACACGGAGCTGTGGGCTGGCTGCGCTGGGCCCGTTCTCCGGGACCTGCGAGAGGTAAGGTATGGCAGGGAGGGAAGAGCACAGCGGGCACGGTCATTACTGGCTGCCGCCCTTTGACGGACAGGAAAGGAGAGGGGAATTTCCAGCACCTGGACTTGAGGGCTGAGTAATGGGGATTGTACTTCTGGTACTGGTTTAGCCAATAGTATTGAGCAAGTTACAGCCTGGCACTCTTTGTACCTTGGTTTTGTCTGTGAAATGGAAATATTGTTGATCCCCCTCCTGCCAGAAATCTGAGTGGAAAAATACTGGTGTGGCATTAATGAAGGTGGAATTTTGATCTATTCCTGACTGCTGTTGCCTGTCTTATACTTTGATTTTTGCTTTGCACTTAAAACCAAGGTTATTAAACTTTGAAAATAATAAACATTCTTAACAAAGTTCAGAGTATGTGAATCTTTGTAAACAACTAATTAATTCCAACAAAGATGTTATGGCTTTAGTATTAAGCTTCCTCAAGCATCTTCTATCAAAGTAATTCATGACAGAAAAAAGCAATAACAAAATACACATACACACATGCTTAAAACCTTTTTTAAAAAATTGGAATTTAATTTCAATCATGTGAGCAGACTTTTTGTGAAAAGGCTGGTTCATGACAGTTTAGTAATGGGGGTGATTTTATCAAACCATTCTTGTCTGGGAGTGCCTGACTTCCAGCTGATGCAACTCTCTGTCCTCTCTAAAGTGTCTGTGGCTGCAGACCACCCTGAGCACTGAAGCACCAGGGCTGTTCCTTGCCAAAGCTCTCTGAGGACAAAGCTGAGCTGCTGAGGCAACACTGCTGAGGGTACCAAGAGAAGTGAGCATGTGCAAAAAAATAGCCTTGGCCTTGTTAACTCAGCCCTTTAAGCCACTAAGTCAGCTGGAAGCTGAAATGGTCTCTTTTGTGCTGGCTACCTGCACCAGAGGATGTAAACTCCCCTCAGATAAGGAGTGGCTTCTTAAAGATGACCTAATAGGCTTTATGTCTATAATTGCTATTAAAGTAAGCTCATACTGAGTTAGCTTTCAACTATTACAAATGTTGTGGAGAAGCATTCTCTCTGCTCAGTACTCTTGTGTCATTTCAAATAAACCTTGGCTTTCAGCACCTGAAGGGAGCCTAGAAGAAAGATGGAGAGAGTCTATTTACATGGGCATGTAGGGACAAGGACAAGGGATAATGGCTTTGAACTGTCAGAGAGTAGATTTAGATTAGATAATTGGAAAAAAAGATTTAACTGTGAGAGTGGTGAGGCACTGGAAGAGGTTGCCTAGAGAAACTATGGATGCTCCATCCCTGAGAGTGAGGTCAGCTTGGATGGGGCTCTGAGCAACTTAGTCTACTGGAATTTGTCCCTGCCTGTAGCAGGGGGGTTGGAATAAGATGATCTCTCTTTAAGTCCCTTCCAACCCAGGCCATTCTATAATTTTGTAAAGTTGTTGGGATAATGTCAAAATTCCAGTTTTCCAAGAAGTTCAGATTTTGAAAAACCCTGCAAGGGTGTGGTACTTCACTCCAAAGTTAAACACAAGAAAAGCATAAATTTAAGGACAAAGCTGTTGCACAAAGCAAACACTTATTAAGCATGCTGCCAATGAAGATACATAAACAACTAACTGACCACTACTAATGCTCTAAGGAGGGATAATTTTAGGGACAGACACATGATAGACTTCAGGATTATAGTGCAGTTGAATACTATGGGATCCAGGAGAGGGGAGCATGTGCTTTGATTTCATGCCATGTTTGTAATAATGTATTTGGCCTTTTTTTTTTCATATGTGAGTTTTGCAACACTGGGTTTGTATATTTCTGATATTTCCTACGTTTTTTAGACAACAGAAAACTACCAATGTATCAGTTCAGCTTTGTTTCATGGAAATTCAGTATGTTAATCTGCACCTGCTTTTCTAAACACCAATGTTTTGATTTGTGTCATGTGTCTGCTAATCACATCCATCCATTTGCACCCACCAGAAAGTCTGTTTTTGTGTTGAGATGTGGCAGCAAAGAGAAGTACAGCCGAGCGATGCTTCTTTAGAGGCTGGCAAGGAGAAAACGGGTTCGGCTGATCTAAAACTAATGCAGTCGTGAACAGGGCATTGCAACCTCCATTCAGTGTGTGGGCTCTCCCTCCAAGAGATCTTCTCTTGAGCCAGGCCTCTGGCACCTGAGGAGTTTCAGTGCTAACTGGCATTTTCTCTGGCTTTTTTGATCCAGAGTCCAGGCCCTGAATGCTTTCTCAACAATGTACAAGCATCCACAGACAAATGGATAAACAGCACTTAGGAAAAATGTGGAGGGATAGGTAACATATTATTTTGTCAGGGCTGTCAATATTCATATGCGGAAAGTTATCAAATGGTCCAGATGCAGCAAAGTATCTTTCAACCTTTGGAAGCAAATATGCATTGTAAACATACATTAGATGGGGGAAAAAAACCTCCTGAGTGATGGGAAGGTAATTTGGAGAAGAGTGATGCTGGAGTAGTGACCAACAGTTTAAGCACATAACAAGAGAAACAACTCATGCAATTTTAGTTCTGCGTATCTGAATGCATGAAAGAGATGGGGAAGGTGCTAATTCTTTTTAATGAGTGACCCTGCAGCTATTCTCCAGGTATATTTTTTGCAGACAATTCAGAGAATACAGAGAAAAGCTGCCAAAATACAGGCTGCAGATGCTAAAGTACTTGAAAAATCTAATGTTTACTGTCTGGCCATTTCAGGAGAGATTAGAACCATACATTCTTATTTAAAATTGTCACCAAAAATAGAAGGTATTTGCTAGCAGGACATACAGAATTTAGTAAAAAGTACAAACAGATGTCTCTAAGGAGGTAAATGCTTAGGACATATACAGAAAGTGTTCTCATGGTAAAGTCTGATTTTAACCTCTCATTGAGGTTCACTTCTAGTTCATTCTCAGCAGACCCCATTGCAGGATTCGATGAGATAACAGACCTCACAGAATCAGGAGACAAAACTCCACCAATTTAGCAGCTTCAATTAAATACCATTTTTTCTCAAGAGCTCCTTTTTTTTGTCTCTGTATGCTAGAAAAGGTTGTACCTGTATATAATCAGAACATTTGAGGGTGGTTTATTTTAGTATAAACATGATTGCCTCACTGAAATACATGTGCACAACCATAAAGTGGAGCAGGTGGAGAGTGTCACAAGTATTGTACATCTTCTCATTTTGAGATCTAAATTACCATGAAATGATAAAAGTGACTCATGATGCCAGTCTGTTTGAGAGACTCTTGAACTGATTGAAGTAATCACCATTTTTTAATTCCTCTCCAGTAGGCAGATATTCTTAGTGAAATCATTTCTTTTGGAAGATCATTCTTGTTAAAACCTGTACTGAGGCTGCGAAATAAACTGAGCATATGGGAAAGGGCAGTGGAGAGGACATGTCTGAGCTCAAGCCATAGCAAACAATAAAAGTGAACAATTATGATGATTCACTAGAGCCCAGGGCATGGACTGCAGATCATGAAAGCATTAACCTGCAGCAAGTCAGCAACATAGATCTGACCCTGGAAAGGTGACTGAACTGTGCCAAAAACTGGCTGAATTGGGACTTAGGCTGCCAGGTTTGCAAGTGCCTGCTCTTTACTGCATAGCTCACCTCATTTTCTCCATTTGAAACACATACCTTGGGCTTTATATGCACCCAGCCTGGCAGGATGTGATCCAGCTGAATGCCTCAGCATTTGCTTATTCATTTTATTTTAAGTTAGGTGTCAGTGCAAGCTGTCTGCAGAGAGATGTGCCCGCACCTTAGCCTCTGGCTTGGCCTCAATGAATCCAACTCAGTTTTCTTTGCTGCTTGAAGGAAGTCTCCAGATTAAAGAAAGCAAGCTGAGCTCACCTTGGCCCTCAACGTCGCTTGTGTTGACAAAGCAAATAAAAATAAAAATTTAAAAAAAAAAAAAAAAAAATACCAGCCATGAATTATGAATTTGTGAGTCACGCAGATTAGAAGGTTTTTGTAGCTGTGTCTTTTTAAAACATGAAACATAAGCTTGGAAACTAAAGAGCAAGTTTAAATAGTTACAACACAGAATTTGGAGTTCAGACTTCGATATTCTGGTTATTTTAAGTCTCTCTGTGCCTCAGTTTCGTTTTCTCAAATGGAAACAATAATCTCAAGGGCACTCTGGTAAAGGAGTCTTTATTGGAGGGTGTTTTTAGAAATGAAAAACTGCTGTTGTTGCTATTACTGTGACTAAGAGAGTGCCATTTCTTTGCAATTAATGGCTGGATGGAGGGTCCAAGGTCAAAGAGAAAATTCTTAACCAGTTGCAATTTGCATTATTATGACTAACCCAGAGGCAATTAATAATATTTCTATTTTTTCATACATGTAGTTCTTCCCCTTCCTGCCCCTTATGTAATCCAGGGCACTTCGAAAAAAGCACAGATGGAAAAATTGGAGTCCAATTAAACAAACATTCTAGGCTAGTCTAAAATGCCAGATAATATATTTCAAACAAAAAATCAGAATATTAGACATGATTTAGTAAAAGGAGTGAGGATGCCTAGAAAACAAAAGTAAGTAGTGACCTCACACCGTGGATTGACAGCAACTAATACTGAAATCATTCTCACAAAAATAAACCTGCAGATGTTAAAAGACGTATAGATGTGGCACTTTGGGACATGGCTTAGCAGCAGTGCTGGGTTAACGGTTGAACACAATGATCTTAAAGGTCTTTTCCAACCTAAATGATGCAATGGTTCTATGTTCTATATAAGTGAGACTTTCATTATTATTAGAAGCCATGAGGCTTATGAATCTATAATGATGCTGAATTCGTGCTAGGCTTTTCCTGGTGCTGGATGGCAGACTCAGCAAAGACCATTCTTAGCCTTTGAATGTTCTTTTTAGCAAATGATCTCCTGTACTTCTTTTAAAAAAAAGAAAAAAAAAAAGGTAAGCATTGTGAGAGCAATTTTACCAGGTGGAAAGCAGCTTTGGAAAGTGAAACAAGCTACCTCGAGTCACAGAAGAAGGCACCTGCAGATCTAGTAATAGCATTCACATTGCTCAACTCCCAGTATAGCAACCGATGCAGAGTCTGTACCGTCTTGCTGAACTCATGCCTTGGGCACTCCTATAAGCACCTCCCAGGACCTGCTCCCTCTGTCACAGTGTCCAGGTTTGCTTAACAGTGGTATCCCAGATCATCTTTGCTGCAGCTGCTTGGTTTATAAATTGCATGGATAAAAATTAATAAAGCACTATACATGTCCTTCCATTGGAAAAAGCAGCTTAGGCCAAAAGAATATGGTTAAATGGAAAGGTAGAATATTAGTAATATTTATATATTTCTTCTGTTCTCTTTTAACTGTCTTCAGGATTTTCATAATGCCTTGTGCAAAGGGATCTTGTCTGCACCGAGGTCTTCTGGGTCCTACTGCAACACAGATAAAGAAGCATTATAAAACTCTCATCTTGTATAAATATGAAAAAGTTCACCCTTCATTAGATTGGAAGGTGCCTGCCCCTGATAATCTGTTTGAGTATAAGCTATTTCTGCTCTTTCCTCCACTGCTCTGAAGATGTCAGCCCCAGGGGCACAGCAACTGAACATATTTCTTGGCACCTCAATAGGTTTATTAATTCTCTGACTTCTGACCTGATGTTTCTGAGCATGGCTGAGATGAGCAGTAATTCCCTCATAAACACTCCAGTGTCAGGAAGGCTTAATTGCTTGGCGTCATGAGCAAGTGTTTGGTGGTTCAATGACAAAAGGTCTTAGAGAACGTGAAATAAGAGCCGACAGTTCTCCCTTGCTGCCCCTGCCTGCTCCCCTCCATAATGTATCCAGCATTTAGCTTTTTCAGGGCACCAACGTTAGCAGAGCAAACCCTGATCCTGGCGTTTATGGTATCCATGTGATCACAGCAAGATCAGAAGTTAGAAATCATAAGTGCAGCTTGGGTAATTTTGTAAACAGCAGCAGCACCAATTTCTTTTACAGCAAGTTAAAAAAAATACATTGCAACTGGAAATGAAGAGCATACAGAGCAGCTGTTTCAAATTTGTTTGATGCCGTTATAAAACCAGTTTAAAGTGTTAACAGTTGTACCCATGGCACAGTTTCCCCTGCTGGGTGCACACTGACAGCTTTCCTTTATGGCATATAACTGAGCTACCACATTTGTGCTCAGTTCCCTTGCTGTTCCTCTGAGATGCATTTCTCCAGCTGTGGGCTGGAAATGATTGGGCAGGCTCCTGGACTTGCAGGAACGCTGGGCAGCCAACCACAGTTATCGTGCTATGCAGCAGCATCTGCTGGGCTGACCAGTGCTTGTGGTGGTCCTCAAACCTTCTGCCCATCCTGTTAAATGTGTGTCGCCTTCTGACTCCAGGGGAGGAGTCACACCTCCAGGGAGCCCCAAGTGTTTCACACTCTGCCTGTCACATCAAGGTGATGGCAGGATACAAGCAGGAAAAGTTGGAGGGGGTGGTGGCCCTGACCAGCGTAGTGCTCCTCAGGGCAGAACAGCAGCCACTGAAGATACTGATACAGATACGGAAGAGGAGGTGAACTGGTGAGGGGCTGCTGGAGAATCCTGTCCTGCCTCTTGCAGTAACGTACCTGGGGCAGTGCGCTCTACTCTCCTCTCCCTGGGCTGAAAACACTGAGATCTGAAGTAGTCTTTCACCCAAAGGGCAGAACTGCTACTCCAGTTTGGAGGAGCTGGAATATTTGCCGGAGAGTGAGGAAATGGTGCTCGTTGAAGGTAAGAAGAATGCTGAGTCTTTGAATTTTCCTTAGAAACTCAGCAGGTGATTTCTGTACCCCCCTCTGTCAAGATGCAAAGCATTTCACTCTAACAGGCTACTGCTAAAACCAGGATACCCCATTTTGTTTCAGTCAGGCGAGAAATTTGACGAGAAACTAGACAGCAAAGCAACAGATAAGAAATCCAAGCAATGAGCCATGAAAGAATGGTTTCCAGGGAACTGGGGAAGCTAGGACTCAGAATCTGGAACTGAAGCAGTAGTTAGGGAGATGCTCCTGACAAGATACCAGCCATGGTGAGAAACCTTGGCCCAGCTGAAAAAGAAATTGATCTCCACAACAACACTAGCTGGGACGGAAAGTGGAGAGCAGACTGGATGAGAGACAGGCTGCAGCAGCTGAACCTCATGACCACAAGCCCCAGTGGGAGCAGCTGGGAAGCTCCAGCTGCTGATTCTTACTTTACTCTTGCACAGCTCTATTGATGGTACCAGCAGTGCAGAAAGAGGAATGAGCTGCATGATGTGGGGCCACTGCTGGGTGGAGGTGGGGAGATACCATCTCCCACAGCACAAGGAGCAGCCATCCTTTTCCTACCCACAGCAGCAGGCATGGCAAGCCTTGTCCCAAAGTCTTTGGAACTCTTCATCCCAGATATCACAGCCTGTAACACATCAAGTACATAGGTGGCCCCAGACTCACACAACTACTGTGACAGGGAGGACTTCAGGTGGGAGGGAAAGTGGCTGCCAGTGTTTGTGTATGGGTGAAGGAGGTGGAGGTCTCAGAGTGGGCAGAGGAGGTGGAAAAGGGCTCAACTGCAGCTTCTTCACTTTCTGAAGGTCGACTTACTGTTCCAGCTTCCCAAACGCATCTTCGACTTAAGCAGTGAGTCTGGCCTGGATGGGCTCCAGGATTGGTAGGATAAATTGAGGCTGTGAGTGGAGTAAGAGTCTGCCTAGAAGACCAGTGCAAATGCCTACACTCAGGTGTGGAGCTGAGTGCTGGCACAGGAATGAAACACTGGGTGATCTAAAGTATGTGTGCAAGAGAGAGAGAATAAATCACTGTTGGGGTTTGCATATCAGTTTCAGAAAGATTATTGCATTTTACATTTTACAGACAACTTCAACAGAAGGACAGCTTACAGGGTATGTACAGCCTTTGAAGGCTGCTGACAGGAAGAGGTGGAACCTGGGCCAGGTCAGTAGTTAACAAACTGAAAAGAGTTCAGTGAAATACCACAGGCAGAAACCATAGCAATGGAGAAAGGAGTAACAAGAGGATAGGAAAGAGGAAGTTATCACCGAGCTCTTAGGAAGCAATGCAAAAACTGAGGGACTTCTGAGCAGGGATCCTCAAGGCCTTAATGTCACAATTAGCCTTGTGAAGCTTGTCTATGTTGCTGGGACTGTCACTTCTGTTACTTGCTGAGTTTATTAATTTCTTTATTAACCCCCACATCAGTGGTTAACAGGAAAGGTTTAGGAAGACCAAGGGAAAAACTGGCAGAGTGGCTTTGTCTGTAATGACTTTTATTTCTGAAAAAATGTAACAGTTCAACACCTCAAAATGGGATCTGAGACAAACTTCTTTGTTTTCAAATTCTGTTATCCATAGTCAAGGCTGGATTAACACTGTGTCAGTGCAGGCCTAATCATTTCACTAGGGAGGAAAGTTTTTTGCTGTCCTGGTGAAAGAAAATTTGAAAAACCCTATTCAGGAATTTCTACTACGTTTTGAAGGCAATTTATAGACAACAGCTCTGAGGTGTGAGCTGCCTGTGCTTATTGGTGAAGTACTGTTGTTATCGACTTTGGTTACCACGTAAGCTCATTCACTTCTGGGATCAGAAGGTGTCACAAGTCCTTCAGGATCGTGACTGGGAGTAGGTGTTGGTAGCCATTACTCACTCTCAGAGGTGCCTCTCTGCATTTCTGGGATGGGCCCATCACCTCCCTACTTCTAGAAGGCCACACACTGTGATTCTCACTTCTACTCCAGCACTTTCTGGTAATGCTGATTTACTGCAGAGGAGGCAATAGCTGCTCTCACACTCGGAGTCGTTCATCTGGCCCTTGGCCCTGGGTAAAAGGGCTCCAGCAACCAGACAAGGGAGGCTGTACTGCTGAAACTGAAAGCTGGGTATCTCTTTTTAAAGAAAAACAGACTGCATTGCTCTGGTCCCAGAAGTTAAATGCTGAAAGCTGAGTACCTGGGAACCAGTGGTTTATATATTTTGAGCTGCTGTAGTGCACACATCTGGTGCACTGAAGGCATGGCCATGCTGCTAGCAAAGTGCACTGGAAGCAGCTCATCTTTACTGCAACACAGTGCATCTGCATAACATTTGTGAGAAGATCAGGAGACTTCTCCAGCAAGGGGTTCAAAGCTTTGCTAGTTTGCACACATGCATGGGCAGCAGATTTCAGCACCTGTTGACTGATCATCATATGAATGAATAGGGAGAGCTAGCTGGCAGCTGTTGGACATTGATCCTGCTTGTGAATATCAGAGCCTGTAGCAAGTCTGTCCTCTGTAAAAAAAAAAAGAAAAAAAAAAGAAAAAAAAAGAAAAAATAAAAAGCACCCAGTCAGGAAATTGGAATGAAGAGGTGAACATGCTTTTCTTGTTGAAACCAAGAGCCAGAAGATGATTAAAAATTATTTCCTTTCCAGCTTTCGGCATAATTCCCAAATAGCAGGCTGTGAACAATAACCTTTAGTATTCCTGTCAACGTTTTCATTCAGTATAGCCCTGGGACTGGTAAGGGCCTGTGTGGGACAATGTTGCATCACTGGTTTTGGCACATCTGGTTAACAACACACGGAGCTGCTCAAAAGAAATGTACTCATGTAGACCATGGTTGTAGACCATGGTTCTCCATTTCCTGTCGTACGCTGAAAAATGCATCAGTTGCTTCATACATAGCTACAGATACAACTCTGCTGCTCCATTTATTCTGAGCCCATTCCCCAGGAGATCTTTAAAACACAATTATCTCCAGCTCCACTTAATCACACAATCTGTCCCAAGGTCTATTCTTGGTTTTTTGGCCCTCCTGTTGCCAAGGGCTCTTACAAGGACTCTGCTCTCTCTGCTTTGATCCTGTATCAACACTTGTCTGTGTGCCTTGTCAGTCACCTTGCTCTGGAACAGCCTCATGGCAGCTCTTGCTGTTGCGGCACATTGCCTTGTAAAGCAGATAGTGAAGTGGTCTAATTGTGTTTAACCTGCCCCAAAGCAGGACATACATCTGCCCAAGCATTTCCTTTGCCATCTTCCCATGTCTGTTTTCATCTGTGTCATGCACCCATGCAGGTGTCAGTGGGCTTACCCAAACCACATTGTTTCCCCCTCTCTCACAAGTGGGCACCCAGGACTGAGCACTCAGCCCAACAAATAGTCCATTCAGGTAGTGTCTT
Organism: Illadopsis cleaveri; assembly: GCA_013399915.1. NCBI lineage: Eukaryota > Metazoa > Chordata > Aves > Passeriformes > Timaliidae > Illadopsis > Illadopsis cleaveri. The sequence continues at coordinate 313,429 of VXBB01023989.1, forward strand.
TTCAGGCTGTTGAAGAGATCTCAGCAGTGAAGCAATGGAGAATGTTGTGATATTTTGGGTTTCAACCTTGCTAGAAAAAAGCAGGTGGCTTCTAGTAAGCTGGAGGAAAAGGAGGGGAAATAGAGAGTCTGGAAAATATAGGCTTAGGAAATGTGATGGCATTGAAGAACTACTAAAATTAAACTCTGCTGTCTAGGTTTCAGCTGTGTCCAGCTTGGGTTCAGCTTACACTGAAACCTAGGCTCTAATTTATACCCTTGCAAAAAGGTCTGTGTCTAGATTTCTCTTTTTCTGGAGGTTGAAGTAAAATGCATTAGGACAGCAGCCATAGGTAAGGCAGTACAAAAATGGATGAGAGACAAACTACCAGTAGTTAGCTGTAGCTTAATACATAATTATTTACTGCAGAATCTCTTACACCCATGTTAGTCTCTTGGGTTCTATTTCTGGAGACAGGCTGTTAGACATTGGTTAAGCAGGTGGTTTGCCAATGACTCCCACATTATATATTGATCTGTTCTGGGCTCCCTGTTCCTGGCTGGTAACTTTATCAAGGCAGATCTGCCTATGTAGTTTATGTTGTGACAGTGCCCAGAAGTACTGGGCTCCTAAGTGAAACACAAAATCCTCTACATGTACAAAACTAAAAGCCCCAGGCTAAAGTACCCACTTATGAAACTTCCTCTCCCCTCTCTTGTTGGCCCATGCCATGCCAACCCTGGACAAAACCTAGCAAAAAGCTGTGATCATTCATTCCCCTCCCTGCAAGGTGCTAAAGCTGCTTCTCAGTCCCCCACCAAACTCGAGGGCAGTGTCTCGCAGGAAGGCCCACCTGATTAGATGTGTCACCCCTATATAACATCACTGACTACTTTTTGTCCCCTTTGCTCTCTGATCCTTTGCTCCATGAGCCAGCCTAGACTGATCTCCTCCTTTATCAGTATCAGCATGAACTGCTTCTTGATGACTATTTGCTCCAGCTTTGGATATGAAAGGTAGCACACACTTTCTTTTCTTATACTGCCTCTTTCCTGGCTCATGCAGGCTAACACATAAACCAAGGGGAGCTTGACTGTGCACTGTGCCTAAAATTTTATGCTGTATCTTTGTGTGGCTTAGGCATTTGGGATAACATATCTCATCATTTTCTCATCCAAATCCAGTAATGCTTCATATTTTGGATCTGTTTAATCCAAAGATATACCTTCTTCATTGGATAGCCCTGACAGTACTCCCATATTTTCATAAAGTGACAGAACTGGGCCTTTGATATTTGTTATCTGACCTACCCTGCTGTATTGTCCCAACATGAAAAAAAAATGTAGGACAGCCTAAGGGCACCAAGTTAGCATTTTGGTTTCCACAGTCAAATGCTCTGTCTATAGATGTAAAGAAGTGATGCTGCAAATTCGTGGATTAGGTGAAAGGAGTGAATTGGTTCCTAGCTAGACATAGCTCAGTCAGAGATATTTCCCTCTTCACACCTTCAATAAACACTCAAAAAAAGATTGTAAATGGACTTCATAGGAGGCAGAAAGTGAGAATGACCTTGGGGAAGGATGGAGTTCCCCTATGAGATGATAAGAATAGTTTGAATACCCAGACTATTTTTTTTCCCCATTGAGTTTGGTTATAAATCTTCTCTTTCAGAGTAGAGGTCTTTTTGCCTTTTTTTTGTGCATTCTTTTTGCCCAGTCATACCATGTCCTTCCAGTAGCTGATTTTACATGTCACCTTTTGCCTGGCAGCAAAATGTCTCAGAATGGTTTGAAAATCATGGAGGACAATCTTACAGCAGAGAAACAAAAATGCCTTATTCCAAGCTCAGTTCTGCACAGTATCAGTAAGACGCAGTTACTTATGCTGTCTGAATCAAAAACATTTATTGCCATTATAAAAAAAAAAAAAAATTCAGGAGTTTCAAATGGGAACTTGTAGCTTGATGCACTGATTGGTGCTCAGAAATTTATTAGGCATGTGATAAGTAACTTGAGAATAAGAAAATAGCTGTAATCAATTGAAGATGCATTTAACTTTGAAAGATATGGAACCAAAAGTAAGTATATATTAGTTGTAACATTAAGTAAGCATGTGCCCTGTTTCCTGCAAGAAAGTGTGACCTGTCTTGAACTTTGCAGTCGCGGTTCAGAAGCAGTTTCCATCAGCTCATGCAGACAGCTACAAAATAGGTATCCTATTCTGTTGAAATGAGGTAAAATCCCTTACCAGGATCTGTTCTAATGTGTTTATAAATGTTCTACACATTTGAGCTTCTCCTTGTATTCTTTCCTCAGGTAGTCTACAAATTGTTTCTGACATGTTTAATTTATTCCTGAAAGACAAGTCTGCTCAGAAAACAACATCTGGTTCTTCTCCTGCTTTCTTGGCTTTCAAAGCATGAGATCGTATTGATGAAAGGAAATGACACCTGCTTTATACCAGTTAAAAGCTACAATTATTAATGCTATATTAGCCTTAGTAACACCTATACATCCATTCTTAGGATTAGTACCAAAGTGAAAGAGAAGTCATTTGTGGAACACGTTGGTCTCTTGGAATTTCAAGAAGCTTTGTTGACTAAGTGATAGATGGGGAATGTGAGAACCTGAGTTCCTGAATTTCTGCTATTGGTACTACTATGAATTAATTTCCACAGATTGCTTGATCTTTATGTGTCTTGGTTTGCAATACCTTTAATGCTTTTGCTCTCAGGGAGATGTAACCTCTTAATAATTGTAGAATGCTTTGAGACCATTGCATAGAAAGTACTGCATGAAAGCTGAAAATTACATACAGCAAGTCTGACTTCAGACTTCTTGTTGATTTTCTGTATGACTGATTTTAATTGCAATGGGTTAAACAGCTGTAAACATGCAATTTCTGGACATTGAACAAAGGTTTTCATTCCTGGGTTCCCATGCAGGTGTGTGGCTGTGACCTGACCAATACTGTCTCTGCTGATCCTCCTCTGGTTTCTCCCTTGCAATCGATTCTAGCAGTGATGAATTCACCTCTTGAAATTAATAATGTCAAGTTTGTCAATATTTTAAAAGCTAAACTTAATTTTGTTCTCTTGAGCCTTGCCTTTGGCTTGTGAAAGCAGATGCTTTAAACTGTATTATTTGGGAAGTCTACTGGGATGCCTTGGTGTGGCAGGTGCTATATAAGTTTAGTGCTGCATCACTATTGAAGTCCATTAAGAAAGATCTTTCTGGAGCTGTCAGCATTCTGCAGATTAAAACCAGAAAAATAAAGGCACTCAATAAATGCTGCTATAATGGTTCAGATAGCTGCAGACAGAGGACTTATCTTTGGCTTGTGATCAGTTTACTTCTGGGTTCAATGTAAAGGTTTTTTGGCTTCCTGTATAAGCTCTGAGAAAAAAAAAAATCAATATGGAGAAGCTTGGATGAGTGCCAGAAGAAATATTGTACAGAATCCAGAATATAGAAATCCTTCAGAATTTCTGTATTTTGCTCCATGCAGGCTCTTTATAGTCTAGCAAGAACTAGGCTTTACTATCATGACTCCAGTACCACTGCAGGATTGTACAGGATGTGAACAAATTGTCAGATTTTATTTGGTCATTTAAAAACACATATCAGTGCCCCCCCCCCCNCCCCAAAGATACTGTTAAAAAGGCAAGGTGGGTAAAATGTGAGAGGAAGAAGCATCAAACACCTGCAAAAGGGCTGGGAAAAAAGCATAGGAATAAGCGTTCAGTTTTGAAGTTGGTGAAGATTGGCAGCAAGACACTTGCTTATCCCTGCCATGGCTACTATTTAACTCTGGAAAAGGGAGAGCAAAGTGAGCTGTTAGAGGTGGATTGGACACTGCCACGGAGCTTCCTCACACGTAGAGGAGATGGAGCAATGGCAGAGGCATCCTGCATGAGCAGGCATTGGACAGTGCCTCTGGAAGTGGGGGTGGAGGGTACACAGGCACTCGCAGGGTTTTCCTGGGACTGCAATGCCTCAGGAAAGGAACTGTGAGAGTGCAATGGACTCTCCTGCTCAAGGCATAATGGGATGCTCAAATTTGCAGGTAATTCCACTGAGAGTATTGGCCAAACCAGCCTGCAGTCATGGCAATGCCTTTGGTTGGGTCAATGGCACAATACTTTTACCCTGCTCTGGTTTCTGTTTGGTAAAGATACTGAATTGGGCTCTCAGATGCAAGTGGCAGAAATTGCAAAGCGATCTGAATGGGATGTTTGACTGGGGAACATCTGGAAACACTGGAAGTTGTACATCAGAGAGGAGGTCCTTGACTGGGATGCAAAAACTGTGGGTGGTAGAAAGAAGGAGAAATAGGGAGAAATAGATGCTCCTATTCATGCTCCCAGAATACAAGGACAAGGGAACATTCAATGGAAATATAAGGCAGCAAATATAAAACTGTTAAAAGGAAATACATTTTATACAATGCCTAATTAGCTCATTCCCATAAGATAACGTTAAGCCTAAGAGATTAGTAGGATTTAAATAAAGGGATTAGACATTTATATGGATAATGTAATTGGGGATGTTCTTATTAAATAGAATACATATTTTCTTTTGTTATGGAAGGATATAAGCCCTCTTGCTTCAGGGCCTAGGCTAGTTGCTAACTGATAAGAATTAAAAAGAAACTTCCCCTTTTGGCAAGTCATTCCCTACTTGTCTTCTGCTAAATTCCTTGTATTTAATCTGAATTGTTTCTACAGGCCCTATCACAAGATTATTAAACTATATGGTCCATTTGCTTAGTATAGCATGGCAATTCTCTTTGTTCATAATCAAATATCTCACTGACAGATCACAAAAATCTCAGTGGTCTGAAACAAAATTCCCTTTTTCTTCTTCTAATTCCATAAGAGGATTGACCTTGAGTGCCCACCTATTAGACACCACCAAATCAGCACCAACAAATCTCTCTTACCTGTCCTAACAGTAGTATCTTCCAATTCTCATTCAGGACTCACACAAGCTCAGTTAGAGGTGGCAGGACACCAAAGATCCTTCAACCTTCACCAAGTGGGTTGTCAAGCATTGAAACAGGCTGCCCAATGGAAGTGATGGAGTCCTCATCCCTTAACTTTTTTGAAAGATGTGTAGATGTGGCACTTAAGAACATGCTTTAGTGTTGGATTTCACAGTGTTGGTTTAATGGCTGGACTTGATGGATGATCTTGAAGGTATTTTCCAACCTGAACAATTTTATGATTCTATGTCCTCCCACAGATGTGAATGGGAGTGTCTCATGGATGTTGCAGGCTGTCAGAATTTGGAACAAAGCCCAATGATAATCAGAAGGAAAAATTGATTCAAAACTCTTCCTTTCACTTCCAGGCAAGATAAGAAAGTTGCTGCTAGTCTAGTCTTCCCATTAAAAAGCATCAGATGGTCTTATCTAACCCAGTTAAAATTCAATTGTCTTGCATTTTGATTACTGAAACATCCTTCTCTTTGGTCTTGCCAAGTGTATTTTCAGTCTATGCACATCCATGCAAAATACTGCTATAAAGATCATCCTCCTAATCCATCAGTTTGGGATTTTACGTATTCTTTGCTCCTCTTTGCTCCTCTCTACTACATTCTGCTTCTTTACTCCATCAAACACAAGCTATTTGTCTTTTCTGTCAAGCCCCTCCCCACCCTGCCAAAGAACTCTCCTTTGCTATGACAATGTCATCTCCTTCTCATCATTCTGTCAGTCTCTATTTCTCACTTGTTAACATTTTTATAGAACAATTTCTGGGCTTTTTTTCCTTGCTGCTATTGGGAAGAATCTTGGTAAAGAGCAGCAAAATACCCTCATTATCTTCCCAAATCTCTGTTGAAAACACTCCTTTACTGTGTTGCCTTATGAAAAGCTTGCCAACGATGTGGCAACTCCCTATCACACTTACAAATAGTGCAACAAACAACTAACCAACCAACCGCCCGACTGCCCTGTGTGCCCAGATGCACCTGCTGCCCTTTATATACACCTGGAAGGTAGAGATGGTCTATTTGGTTCTGCACAACAGCTTCCCCGACATTGACTGGGACTTCTGAGGGCCACTACAAAGCAAACATTGATCTTCCTCATTCTTTTGTGCCAGTGAAAACACCCAAGTTAGGAACTGCTTTCTGTAGGAGCTATATGTGTGTGGTCATCGTACTCTCCAGCCAAGGTCTCTTCTGAAGGCACATGCAGTGAAAAGTGGGCCCCAGAGAAGAAGTGTTCAGCTTAACCCTACACTTGGCAATGTTGCTTTCCTCTCATCGCATAATGACTCCTGCAAATCCTCCAGTTCAAGAGGGTAGCTTTTGTGTACTAAATACTGCCATTATTTATAAAGCACTCTTGCTGAATGTGACTCAAGTCAGTCCTGCAGGACAGTTTCAATCAAATTGTGTTCAATTTATTCCAGCTGAATAAGTCTGAAATGTAAATAAAATTAAATTAATGGTGTTGTATTTGTATTGTGTTACAAATGTAATAAGCTTGAAGTAATGCTGACTGTAAAATCAGATGAAGACTATAGAGTAAAAATCAACCCCTAGGAAACAGTGCAAAATTTGATATCTTGTTTGCAAGAGCAATCAGGGTACACATAATCCAGAAGGTATTTTTAATTATATTTGTTCATACTGTTTCTCTACTTCATTCTAATAAAAGACAAGAAATACTCTCCTATAGTGGTTATGTTTGGTTTGACAAACATGCAGAATGCCTTGTATCTGTTCCTAGCTGACTGTTTTGGGACTTGCAGAGATACCGTTACCAATAATTATCTTACATTTATAGGACACCTTTAATCCCAAAGCACATTATAAATTAGAAATGAGGCCCAAAGTGCTTACATAGCACTGTCAAAATATGTGTGTTTTCTTCCACTTATTTGGTGACACTGCAGATTTGGTCCTAGAAATTGTAAATATTGATATATATGTAGCAGAATATCTTATCTATTGAATACCTCCCCAGAAAATTTACTCCCCAGAAGGTCTAGGATTCCTATCAGTTAGATATTTGGATAATTCCTGGTGCAAACATTACCCAGAATCACTGGGGAAAACCCAGCTTTCACCAAGAGTGCTACAAAATATGTTGCAGGCATACAAAGCAGGTACAGCTTCAGGATGTGATGTCTTATCTAAAGCATTAGAGACAGGAAAATACGTGGAGTGCAGTTGGGTAACTGGGAATAGCTGGTTGATTTTGCCCTGTTGGAACTCAAGCCTCTGGCTTGGGGGAGCCCAGGCATTTTAAACACTACCATCTCTTCAGCCACAAGCTGCTCTGCCTTGAGCTGCCCAGGAAGTAGTTTGAAGCCCATCCAGCCTCTCACATACCCTTCTGCTTGTCTTACAGGAGCATCAAGGCTTCGTGGTGTGCAGACAGGATTCCATAGACTCAGGGAAAGGATGAAAACCTATCTGGGGCAGCACAGGTGGAAGGAAAGGGAAAGTGGGACTCAGTTGACAGATACCCACTGCCAACCCATCATGAGATATGCAAACTGCACTGGGGAGGGGTGATCAGCCCCTCAGAGCCATGCTTTTTTTTCTACCTGTTGGTTCTTTTCCAAAGGCCCTAAAGCACAGTGCAGTAAAGTTGTTCGCACAGTAAACAATGCTCCAAACTTCAGAAGATCTCAGGTCTTCACCAGGACTGGCAACAGCCACCTCTATCTATGAAGCAAATTCTCTTTGGCCAAGTAATCCATATCACCTTACCAGAGGCAAAGCGAGGTTCTCAGTGGACAAGAAACTCTTCTGACCTGCTAACAACATGCAGATATTAAGGACATCTGGTTTCCAAGACATTTGTGACCTCAAAGTGCTTGGACAGTGTCCTCTGAAAGTCTGACAGATTGTCTATGAATCCTGGTGTTTAAAGTGATACAGAAAATATTAAATCAGTGTCAGTGTTGATAGACTTAAAAAACCTGATTCCTTAATATTCCCTGACTTTAAAAGCTTGCCTAGAAATCTTTCCAAGTTCGTTTGGACTGGAGTAAAATTCATGAAGCTGCAGTCATACTGTTCTGTCTATTTCATTTCTGCTTCATACATTCCTTTCATAACTACTGAGTGCAGTTATGTGGCCCCAGGAAGAGAGAGCAAAGTCAGCTCTATTGTAATAGGGAGCATCTTGGTAGAAGGCACTGGGATTATGCCAAGGCAATGTTCAGTCCAAAGGGTATCAGCTCAAAGTGCTGAATTAAGGTATCCTTAATGTATCATCCAAGAACCATGGAGGTCTTTCAGTAATCTTTTATTTTTAATTAAACAAATGAGCAGTCAGTGGGTTAAATAAATTCTAAAGAAGAAGAAGCTCTAACATTCCCTCTGATCCTCCTTTCTTTTGTGGCTCTCGTGTGTGCTGCTCACGTGCTCCCCTCAGTTATTCACAGACACATGACAAATGCTACCTAATGGCTGGCTTATTCTATTTGTGCTTTTGTACTACCCTCTCCTTACAAACCTGAAACACTTTGAATTCACACAGTGAACTACAGCAAGTCAATGTTCACTTTTGATACACTGATTTATTTAAAAAGTGGCTTGTGCAAAAATCTTTGGATGAGCTACGGTGTATTAAGTTTTGTGTGGACACATCTATACTTTGAACTTTTCTACTTGGCCTCTTGCTGATATCCCACATGATATTTCTTCATGCCGGGGTTGTTTCATCTGCTTACATGTAGGCTCTCACTGGATCAAGGGCCAAGCTAATGGGATTCAGCTAATGGTGCATGTACCCCAAAAGTAACCTGTGGATACATACTTGAAATCTCATGCACTCTTTCACACCTCACAATCTCCTTGCCCAGAAAATGAGGAGTCATCCAGGATTCATAGGTCATCATATACCCAGGAAAAGCAGGCTGATCAGACATGCTGCGAGTGACCTGGAGATATAGGAGTATATACTAAAACGATGGAGAAGAATATACTTAGGATATAGCTCATGGCAACAAGAATGGAATAAAACTGGCAAAAATAGGAGAGAAAACTCTGAGTCTGTAAACAAGGTCTCTGTCAGTGTTTCATACACCAACTTCTTCCCCAAGGCTCTGTGTCTGATATTTGGTGCAGAAGCTTGTGTGCTGTGACCTGTGCTGGTGGAAGAGAGGATTCTCATCCTAGCTTAGTCAGGGCTACAAGAATGCAAAATTCCTTTAAACATAGGACCTTTTCCCTGTGGAAAAACAACAAACAAAAACCCCAGACAGACCCAGACAAGGATGCTCCTTAACTACAGCATAAAATTGCTGTACAGCTACAGTAAAAGAGTGCTCAAGATGGTGGTGGTAAACTTCACATCCTGGTATATTTTGGGGTTGTAGAGGGAGGGATGAGGGAAGGCACACAAATATGTTCTGCAAGCCCTGCAATTGATGTCATTTTAGGCCAAAAGAATTAGGCAGCTTCTTCAATCTGTTTGGGTTGTGGATTCTAAGTCTGCTGAAAGCAGCATCCATGCCAAGGAAGTTTTGTTTGGTGATGATCATTCCTCTAAAATTTGCATAGTAATTGCACACTGTCACATCCCCATTCTCCCAGCCTTTTGCATTTTCATACTTTCCAGGCCAATCACTGTGGTACATGCCTGCACCTCAATTAAAATAATGACAGTGCAGTACTTTCAGATGGATAAATACTTTATAGGGCATCCAAGTCTACTGCAGCTAGGGAGAGCTTGGGCAATAAACAAGGCATTTTGCTATTTGATGGACACATTCAGCTCCCATGGCATTTTATGAGGTATATTTCCCAAAACAAGATATGTGGAAATGGAAAGAGATGAAATACCCCTGGGCTGGTCATTGTCACAGTCACACTCTTGGCATCATCATAGTTTAGGTCTGGTATTTGGCATGCAGGGCTATTGTGGCACTGTGCTTTGAATGCGTCCCCTAGTGGAACGAGGGAGAAGAACGAGCAAGGCGGTGCTGCACCTCCTCACCAAGAGGGCAAGACACAGCAGGTCCAGAAGAGTTGTTGGTGAAGTGACGACCTCTGAGACGACTCCTTGGTTACACAAAGTGATCACATCTCCCTTGTCTGTGCTCTGCTTTTAAATGGCTCCCTTCTCTGCCCTTCAGGGCCTTATTTAATGAAAAAAACTTTTGAAATTGAAATACTGTGGTTGCAACGCTCTTTTTGCTTTTCCAATACTTTGAAAAGCAACTGTTTAAAAGACAACAATCACTCTAGCAGTAGTAAATTTACACCATTTTCACTGTGTACCTTAGAATACATAAAAACAGTGCAAAAAGTACCAGTTGGAAATTGCAAGGTTTCATGCATTTAGTTTTTTATTTCTTCCAGTACTCCAGCAGTGGTTATTGATAATAAGTCTGTATGAGTAGTAGGTCTGTTTCATTTTGATCCATCATGGAGCAAGCTGTAAACGTAAGTGCAGAAATAGGGATGTGGTTTAGTGGTGGATTTGGCAGTGCTAGGTTAACAGTTGGCCTCTTGAAGGTCTTTTCCAAGCTCAGAAACATTATGATTCTATGATTCATGGCAGGATGAACTTCTTCAGCACAAGAACAATGTGCCTTGACACATAGGCAGGGCTGACTTCATTCTCTCCCCATCCTTGCTCTTTCAGCTCCTTAGTGCATGGATTTCTCCTGCCTAACCTCCCAACACCTCTCATCCCCACCACCTTTCCAACTTTTTAGGGTTCCTTAGCCAAGTTGAAGCAGTGTGGGAAATATTTTCTTGTTGCTACATCTTCCCCTGCCTAGGAAGAGAGACTTGGGAATGGCATTCCAAAATCCTCATTTTGGAAATGTTGATCAAGATCCCAGCTGCCACAGTAATGGCTTAATCTGTTTATCAGCCTGTCCTGCAGCCACATCAGCCTCCAAGAAAGGGGAGAGCATCAATTGCAGAGTGCCAAATCGACCTCCTAAGTAAGAAAGAAAAGGGAAGAGATCAAGTGTTTCACATCATCTTCATGGTGTTGTGGAGGATGAAAAAAGAAAAAAATGAGGAGAAGAAAGGAGCTCTCTGAGCAGAAATACAAGACAGCTTTTTACTTCAAGGGGTCGTGGGAGGGAGAGAGAAATGAACAGCAGTAAATGAAAAGCAACAACAGCAACAAAGAAAAAGAACAACCCTGCAGCACGGGCTTCTGGATTGGAGACAGAGCAGAGAGGTAGTGGAGGATGTGCTTGTGGCTCATTCCTGTGCACTATGTCAACCCCAGCCAGCTGTGTTCTGGAAAGCAGTGGGACAAGTGATTATTATGAGCAGCAGTACACAACACAGAGCCAAACACAAGCCAGAAGCTCTTTTCTTCCTTCTGCAAGTGCTGGGGCAACAAAACCAGCAGGCCCCTGACTTGTAGTCAGGCAAGGACATCAGACAGAATGGCCACATCTGCACCCAGGTGGGAGCATTGCAGCCTTCCTCATGCACCCAGCATCTTTTCACTGCTTTACAGTACGGATTTTATTGGCAGTATTTCACAGATTGTTCTGTGGATGAGTCTGTACCTTGCCTGATGGAAAATTCTGCCTGGATTTTTCTGATGGGAGGTTTTACAACTTGCATTATTTGATTTCCAGCAAAGGCTATTTTTGACAAAAATATTACAGTTTCATAAATTTATATGCTATCTCATAAACATCATAAAATGCCTTTTTGACAAATCTAATAAACATAACAAAATGCCCTTTCAATAAAAGCGTTGAAATCTTGCCAGGCTGCATAATAAACTTGCATTTTAGCATGGTTAGCATCTGGGCTTAAAGAAGAAGTGTAAAACCACCCACACCTTTAAGCTATGAATTTCTGAAATTTGCTGATTTTGCCATGTCCAAAGACCCTGCGCTTCACCTTTCTACCAGCCAGTGAGGCTCAGAACTAGGTTAAGCTATGGGGCAAAAAAAAAATACAGTGGGTTTGCACTTCACAGAAGCAGAAATTGCTCAGTAGCCTCCAGCTTTGTCATGCCTTTGTCAGCCTTTCAAATATATATTTCATTTGCATTCCACTTTAACTCTTTGTAGAATGGAGTGGTTCTTGTAGAAGTGTCCCAGAAAAAATGTTTCATGAGCTGGGGGAAGCTGATGGATAGAATTTCTTTGAACAGGAAAAAGTTGCAACACCCTCATTGTCAAAATGTTGTTGGAAGTGAGAAGAGCTGCACACTCTCAGAGAGTTGTGTGACTCTCTGTGTGTGTGTGTGTGTGTGTGTGTGTGTGCTCCAAACCCAGTAGTCACCAGCTGGTGGTAGCTGGGGGTGGTGAACTTGCAGTGTAATGATATAGTGATATCCATAGTGACAAGCAGAAAAGGGAAAAAACCTCTGGGATACATGTCCAGAATTGCAGAGCTCCTGTTTCTCAAAACCTACTACAACCTCCTGCTGGTAAACACACTCAGCCTTGCCTTCCCTTAGATACACTGCTCTATGCACAGCTTTCCTGAGAGTCTATGGATGAATGCCTTTCTTTGTGCCTTTGCCTCTCCACTGGGGAGGGAATATGTGCTGGTTTTGCATTAATTGATTTGTGGTGAAAAGGGAAGAAGGAAGTGCTCAACCCACCACAGAATGCAAGACACCCATAGCTACTTCAGTTTCTGCTGCCTGCTTGTGTGTCAGGCATCCTGTTTTCTCTCTTTGCTATCATCCCATTCTCCCTCTTATCCAAGAATTGAAGGAAGGTGATAAAGAGATGGGAGACTGGGGAGAGAGGAACACTGCCAGATAAGTAAGGCAATGGAAGCACAGTCTAGAGGGACATGGGCAGTGCTCAGGTGAGTGCCCCCTGATTCATATATGAACTTTATGGCCTTACTCTTAAGCTGGAGTAACTTTGGCAACTTCCAGAATTTCTTAAGAAAACAGAAGACTATAACTCTGACACTGCTAAAGAGGTAGACTCCTATGGAGGCTGAAGGGTGCTCTCTTAACTTTACTGTGTGATGCAAGCACTTGTCTGAGCCGTATCTCCCCCTGCTCTGTCCACCATGATTAGTTGAGAGAGGTTTGGCAGTGGCACCCCAAAACCATGGAATGCTGTTAGTAGCACAGAGCTCTTCACTGCAAGGAGATTCCCATTCTCTTCCACTGGCCTGATGAACTTGGTGTAGAATATCAATGGTGAGACAAGTGTCACCACTGAGCTTGCTGAGCTGTGCTCTCTCCTAATGAAACCAGTGAGTCCTCTCTAACTCCTATTTTCCTGAAGTATTATCTTCTGGGTGTTAGTTGTCTTCCACAGACACTTGCAGAATGGGCATGGAAATAATTTGAAGTTATGTCTTGCTCTGACAGATGAACTGCCAAGTGTGAAATGCCTCTCCACTGGTGGTGTTTATTAAGATCCTTCTGGAAATGACATGCATCTTCCAATGGGCTCTAGGTTGACAGCTGATAACTGAACATAAATGTGAACTCCTGCTCACAGAGCTAAAGATAAACAGCAGGAAACAACAAAATACATCTCAGTCCCATGAATGAAGTGACATTCTTCAGCATTCTTTTCTGCTTTCTCCAATTTCATGGAATGTATTTAATTACTTTCAATTATAAGTGAGAGTTAAATTAGACAAATGTGCTTAGAAATCTTCTTTTCATTGCATAGCTATATTAGCTTTGTGATGTCACAAGTATCAGAATAAAACATTTACATTCTTCTCTTTATTGGTTAAAGTGCATCTGTGGTTGTAAATCCACAGAATTCAATTAGATCACACCAGATAGCAATTTGATCCTGTTTGTTTAGGTTCTGAGGTGAAAAGATTTACTGATGGCTCTAATTCCCTTATTTTCAGAGTTAGTTATCAAATTCACTTAAATGACATTCTGCCTTCAGTATCATGAGAGTATTATCAAAAGTGAGAGATTTTTCTCTCTGTGTTAGATATTCATGGCATAACCTGAGAATGCAACATGAAGAAAGTGCTCAGCTTTTGCTTGGCGCCATCTGACGTAGATTCCCTCTTAAGACTGATAAGTCACTGCATTTGCTCCATCCAATTTCGTATTTGATAAGTCAGGCCATTTATCCATTGTTTTAAGATTTACAACCCACCTAATGCCTCACTGTATGGGGCAGTGAGATTTCACTGATTTTTATCTGCAAAGTGTGGCTCTTCTCTGGCAGCCTTTCACATTCATTCACAGCTTCAGTTGCCCATGGGGGTTTGCTGGGTGGTCAGTGGGTGATGAGGCCTTCCACAGCTTCAGGCTGAGCTGTCTAGGCTCTAGGAAAGGACTTTGCAGCAGTGGGAAGCAGAACAGGCTGCAAGTGCTGGTTATTAAAATATCTTTAATTAATAAGCTCATGTGCAACAAAGGAGAGTCAAAGCATTCCACCAAAGCCTGTAAACAGGTTTCCTCACTACCTTTGGGATGAAAGGTACTACAGAAATGTAAGATGTTATTGCAGTGGTACCATCACTATGGCTTGGTGTAGGAAGGCATTGTTTAGTATGACAATACAGGTTTGCTTAACCTGGTCAAGTCATGTCTGTTCTGGAGCTTTTATGGGGAGTCTGAGGAGCTGATGAGAAGTGCTGGCTCTAGTCATCTGTAGTTTCCTCTCTCCAAATGAAATGGACACAAGATATATGATTTTATCAATATAAATCTGCAGCATCACAACTAAATAAGCTAAAATAGTCTATACCACTATAAAACTGCTGAAATTTCAATGAACTCCATGTATTCATTCCACATTTAATGTCACTAGGAAAAGAATCTGTCCTAATTGTTATTCACTGACTCATAAGGTAAAAAGTCCACTTTGACCATGGGAATCTGCATTTCCAGGTACAGTTGTGCTACTAAGCCAGCTGTAAAGATGTTAACACTGCAGTGGTATAACTGTGAAAGATGAGCTCTATTAAGCCAGAGCACTCCAGAACACTGCTTCTGGAGGATGTCATTATAACATATTGCATCCCTTGGACAATTACGTCTCTTTTGACCTAGATCTTAGGTGTCCAGGAAAACACTTCTGCAGAGCTCAGCTTGGATCTGCTTTCTCCCACAGTTAATTTTTAACTGAGCAAAGTTTCCTGAGCTCATTTCAATTAATATTGAGTGGATATGTCAGAGAGTTTGTTTCTGAGCCCTCAGAGATCTCATTTGCTCTGACATCTCTAGTCTCCATCAATTTTACTTTGTCTAGGCTGGAACGTATTTGTACCCATCCTTTCACCTGCTTGTACATGAATAGAGGGTAATGGCTGAAGAATGAACAAAATTCCAGGAGAAACTTTTCACATTCTGTTTATCCATTTCCTTTTTACATGTCCATTATTTAATCACCATGCAGCCCTTTCTCCAGAAGGGGCTTGAGTAAAGACTGATTTAAAACTGAGCTAGAACTTCAGAAAACTGGGCAGCACTAAATGCTTTGTTTTTTTTTCTTTTACATATAACATTGCTGTATAGATAAAGTGCTGGCACCAAGGAAAACTAAAGTGAGAAACTGAATAGAGAGATTGGAGCAATGTGGCAGTCAGGTTCTTCAGTACTTTCCAACATTATTATGGACCCCAGCCCAATCCCAGAAAAGCATCTCCTTTATTAGTTTCTAGGTATCTGTCATTTTCTGCTATTTGTGTTACTGGTGATTATTATCCTCAAGTTCTTTTCAGGCAAAAATGAAGGGGGAAAAGGAGAATAATAGAACAGGAAGGCAGAAGTGGCCTCAGTGTCTCTTTCAGCATCTTCAAATCTATGCCTAGAATAGCTGGCCTTTCCAGAGTTTTCTCACAGGCTGCACATTTTCTACACTTCCTCATGCCCATGTGTCCAAGGGAAGTGTTTCACATAAGAAAGGAGTTTCTCAAAATGAACAAGGAAGCCCCAGGAGGTTTTTTAATTCAAACACCCAAAAGTGTAACTGTGCCCTGAAAGAATGAAATGAACTTTGGAAGTTTCTGAACAGTCTCGCTTTCCCACCGGGTGCCCTGGACTGGAGAGACTCTTTCTTCCATGTATCCTTTTTCCTTCCATGTGAAGAAGAAATCTACTTCACCTGCTTCCAAACTCTCTGATCACTAACTAGGTGGATCTGTGCATTTTCATCCTGCAATAGCTTGCTGCTTTGTTGTTTCTTTAGTCCTTGCTCATAGGGTGATGTCAAAAATGTCATTCCTTATGAAGGAGGAAAGGACAATGTCAGTGTGTGATATGTAGGGACTGTGACAGGCAGAGAGGCCATAGAAATAGGTCTAATGTCACTAATAATACATGAGGCAGCATAATGGGAGGTCTCTGGAGAGGAAGGTAGCACTTAAGAGATTCTGGACATGTGGAATTCAGTCCTCCTTTGGGGGTTAATGATACCATTTGACCCAATATATCCTAGTGTTTCACCTTCTTTCATATATTAGATTTCAAACATTTAACCTTGCAGTGACAGAGCTGCTGTGTCTGTTCTTACATGGTCCTGCTTAATTAATTTAGACTTGGGTGGGTCAGCTTGAAATCTCCGCCTCTGAGTCTTGCAGAGATGCTGAGTTTATTGCCAAAGGAACCTTTCCAGCTAAGGCACAGACTGAAGAATATCAATAGTGACTCTGATGGTATAAATTTTAAACTATTCTGGTTCTTGATTCAATATTACTTAAAGTTCTCATTCTCTCAGCTCCCAATGACTTCATTGGGAGTGCAGACCGAGCACTGCACCTGAGACACACAGCACCCTACATGTCAGGTAACAATTGGACATTTGGGGGTACTGCCATTGCAAAAGAGAAGAAATTCCAGTAGACCCCACGCCAGCCAGACCCCCTTCCTACCAATCACACAGAGAAAGCTGCTAGAGGGAACACAAAGATGGTAGAACAGTGTCTTTTGTGTCCTCTTCTCGAGAGGAGACTCCAAGAGCCTAAGCATTCATTGTCTAAGTGCTATACAAATATTGGTAACTAATTGGTATTCTATTCTATTCTGATAAAGCAAACAAGTAATTTTGTCTATACACTGAAGGCTCTTTCCCTACCTGGTTATATCAAATTAAAGTTTGGGTCAAGATCATTCAATGTTCTTTAAATTAGAGTGAAAATACGGATGTCACATTTGTGATTGAACTGGCACGTGAAATTCGTGATTGTGTTTATGTCAGTAGGATAATGTTAAAGTACAGGGTTTATTTTTACACTACTTCAGGTCTCTCACAGGGTGGGCCTTTGGCAGAGAGTTGTCAAGACAGTCAGAAAGATGGTTGTGGGATCTTTTGCTGCAATGACAGTGAGACAACCAACATGATCCATGGTCTCCTGGTACCTCCTTGAGCCAGCTGATACTGAACACCTGTGCTCCACTGCAGTGTTGGTGCTTCCCTGGTTACCACTTTTTCTCTCTTCAGTACTCTTGCCTCTCAGCACTATTTCTAGTTCAGTATGCACATCCCCAGCAGGGCTCAGCCCTGACCCTAAGCTCCTTTGAGAGCTTCCTGGCATTTTTCCTGGAATACTATGGGAGTCTGGGCGTGAAAAATGCCTATTCCAAAGTGCTGAAAAGCCAGAGGGCACTGTTCCTCCTTTCTCTTGCTACACCAAACTCGGCTCCACCAGGCACAACTTTGCTTCAGGTCTTTCATTTTGTTCAGTGAGAATCAAGCTTCAGCAATTGTATTCCATTGAAATCAATGTCAGGCACTCAAAGGCTGCTCTAACATTTGGCATCTGAGCAGGAACTCCCTGATTTACATGGGGGAAGCACTGGGCACCATCCAGCTTAGAGCTCTGCTTGCTGTACAACAAACAAACGGGCTTATTTAGCTTTCAGGAGCCTTGGAGGCAGGCACTTATCACCAGATGCAGCTCCTGTTGCGAAGCACCAGCCTTGGAGAAGGCTCTCAACAAATCATGAGGTTCTTGTTTGCAAGACTTCTGCTGCCTTTATATCTCTGTGCTGTGTTCAGAGATATTGCATGGGAGGAAAAACAACTGCTCCAGTGGCATTTGCTGGCTGTCCTTGATGGCTGAGCAGGGAAGCCGGTGCTTCCAGTGGGCTGACCTGTGTTTCTCTGGGTCAATCTCTGAGAAGGTAAAGACCCACGGTAATAAAAGAGGAGGGTAGGGGATTTTATTTTGTACCTGGGATAGGCCATGGGTATGAACAACAGGTTTTGCTGTTTATTTAGTAGCCCTCGCCTCTGGGGTCACAGTGTCATTCCTTGTTTCTTCACATGGCTCCCACATTGGTTAGGATGTCACTCCCTCAATCCCTACTAGTAGGTGAACATGGCAAAGATTAAATTTCACATACCCTGTGTTCAGCACTATGGCTGCTTCCTCTGAAGCAGAGCAAGTGTCACATGCTGATACTGCTCATTGAAAGCCCTTCACAGAGCTGATCCTTGCAATAACCTGGGCTTGTTTCCTTCAAGCTTAATTTGACCATGTGTCAGCACCAGACTCAGCTCAGCTTTTACAGTCAGTCTTTGTCAGAGAGGGCTCTGGCATGAGGAACTCATCCCACCATCACTGCTCTGCTAAATCCATCTAAACCACATTTTCTCACACTGTGCTTTGAGGCAAAACCATTGTAACCACATATTTATTCCCTTCTGACATCTCCATGGCTTTGCCTCTCTGCAACTCAGCATGCTTTATTTGAATTATAAGATGTTTTTAATACTGTGTTTGTATTGTGTTCTGAAACATCTCTATTGTTGTTCTGCAGTGCCTCAAGTGTTCTGGCTGCAAAGTGCTGTAAGTACAACTGGATTACTATTTGCTTAAGTAAACATCAGAAGATAGGTTTAGAATCATAGAATCATAGAACCATTTAGATGCGAAAAGAGCTTTAAGATCATTGAGTCTAGCCATTAACCCAGCACTGCCAAATGCACTGCTAAGCCGTGTCTCTAAGTGCCACATCTACATGACTTTTAAATACTTCCAGGGATGGTGACTCCAACACATCCCTGCAGAGCCTGTTCCAAAGCTTGGTAACCTGTTCAGTGAAGAAATGTTTTCATATCCAATCTAAACCTTCCCTAGTGCAACTTCCTAGGCCATTTTCTCTCATCCTGTCACTTGTGAACTGGGAGAAGAGGCTGACCCTCTCCTTTCTACAGCCTCCTGTCAGGTAGTTGTAAAAGTAGTAAGGTCACCCCTGAGACTCCTTCTCTCCAGGCTAAACACCCTCAGTTCAAAGAGTAAGCCCTGACTGTATGTACACACACCCATGCCAGAGCTCAAACAAATAATCAGCATGTAAATACACACCCATACCACAGATAGATACTCACACACATATACCACAAAATTGTATTTGTGCACCTGAACATCCAGAAGATGTCAAGGAATCACACTGTGAAAGATCACCTCAAATTTCTCTGCCTTTGAGGTCTGAGGTAATGTTTGAATGCAAATCTGAGCTCATTCATTGCATTTCCTGATTTCTACAACAGTTTATCTTTTTTGGGTTTTTTTTTTCCTTTCCTTTTCTTTTTTTTATTACTTTTATGCAGCTGCCTCAAACAGTGAAAATATTTCTCATTTCTGGTTTGCATAGCCTATACCCACAACAACAGGCATGTGGAAAATCCTGTTAACACAAGAGAGTTTTCTGTTCCTGTGAGAGAAAGCTAAGCTGGGGGAGAAATGTTCATTAGGTTGTGGCAGCAGTAATTCAGAAGGCAAACCTAATCATGTTGGGAGGCACCCTGGGCACTCACTAATGTACTTTCTTCCTTCTGGATATCTATTCCTGTGAGGCAGGAAAAGCTACTAGCAGCCAAGTTGCAGTGGGCTGTGCGTGAGGATGCACAAGCAAAGATACCAAAAGTATATTCCTTCCAGGCTGGACAAACAGGCAGACTCAATGAAGAAAAAGGCTCCTTTACTACTGGTGGTTGCTCATCTAATTACAATGATGCTGGCACAGAAAAAGACAGGTGCCTGAAGCCTTTGTCTTTCTACAAGCAGATGATGGTAGAAGCTTTTCAGTTCAGTGGGGGAAGTGAAAGAGGAGAGAAGAAAGCCAGATTTTAATTCAGCTTCATTTCTCTGCTCCTGGCCCATGGCTTTTGAGATAGATATTTTTTCAGGTATACCATATATGGCTTATTTTCTCTGAAATTCTTAAGTTATTTCTCTCTCCAATTTGACTAGGAATGAAAGGGCTCAGGTGATCAATAGCAAAAGGAACACATTTTATCTTAGATTGTTAGATTTATCTTAGATATCCAGGCCTTGTTCTTTGCTTTTATTTTGCCTTGTTTATTTTTATATATGACATGCCTGCAGAAATCCAGTAAGAAATAAAGTTACCTTCCAGAGACCTCAACATTGTCCTTCACTGAATTTTCTGGGACCTTGAGCAGCAGGATTCTCTATTCCTTTGTTCCAAAGCCTGAGTGATGGACAACAAACATGAAGATTTCATTATTGTACATTGACTAAGGGTCTCTTGTTTACCAAATTATTAAAGTTGAACTGAGAGAACTGTTGAGTTTCTTAATTTCTATAGGCAGAAAATAAAGTTGTATTGTTATCTTCTCCTCATGAGAACCAGATCATCCCCATTTTTTGGGGCTCTTTGCTAGGCACCTTCAGCATCCCCCTAATTCCTTCACATCTGCTATACTCTGTGTCCTACCTTAGTTGGCTCTAGTATTCATTTGCAGGACCCAGCTCTGCTTGGGTGTGCTTGGAAGCGCAAGTCCAGTTACCTTCCTTTGTTTTTGTAGACCCAGCTCCACAGCTGGATTTCCACCTGGCAGACCTCTGATCTTGTCTGGAGCGCTTCATCCCACACTAGAGAATTTTCCTATTAAAATTTCTATTTTATTAAACTTTCTATTAACCAGTGTGTCCAACCTAGCTGGTTAATCATGGAGCTTGTGCCTCAATGCTTGTTTTTTTTTTCTCTCTCTCTCTCTTTTTTTTTT
>VXBB01023989.1:334348-448595 GCA_013399915.1 Illadopsis cleaveri
GTGTTTTTTTTTTTTTTTTTTTTTTTTTTTTTTTTTTTTTTTTTGTGGCCTCCTTTTAGTCACAGTTGGCCACATAGTGAGATCTCCCAGTGTTCTATTTCTCTGTGACACTCCACCTAAGGACATAAAAAAGGATGACGACTGGCTCTCAGGGAGTTTTTAGTTGCTGAAATGGCTTCAACTTTCGATGTCAGCAGTGGTAGACATTAAGTGAATCAGCAACCCAAATTCTTCACCATAAGAGGCATAGCAACAGCATTCTAAATCCAATCCAAATGATAATTTTTTTCATAATTTATTTTCTTTGCACATTTTTAACTCTCGTTATCCTCACTATAAGTCTCAGTGGGGCCACATCTCACTTTGCCTTTTAACAATGCCTAAGTCCACGGCTACAAGCACCCCTCTCCAAACATCCTTTTGTAGCTCAACACCTGTAGGCTGGAGCTGAGGATTCATCAGCAAATAGGAGCTAAAATCACCCCAAGGAAAATCTGAACTAAATCTTTCAAAGCTTTCAGATGACAGTACTTTAATTAGCTAACAGACGTCTAAGCACTCTGGAACCTGCAGCTTGCTGCCCTTGTGGGCTGAGAGCTTTACACTAGCAGAAATTTGGGAGATTTTCATCTCTTATCTCTCTTGAAAACTTTGCCATTGGATTTTGAATGTGATGCTTGGTAATGCAACAGTACAGCATGGGGAAAAAAAAAAAAAAAGAGGAAAGAAACCCCTCTCAGACTCCAGAGAAGAATAGCTCCTACCATTTCCCTTTTGTATCCTCTGCTGAGGTATTTGAAAAGCGCAGGAGATAAGTAACCTCATGACTACTACAGATTAGCAGGCTCTGAGGTACCCAATGCAATTGCTGCTGCTGGGAGGATAATGGCTATTGAAATTCACATTATACAGACATTTTCATGGTGGCACTGCAAAGAGCAGGGTGTATAGGAGGCTACAGACTATAAATGCTGAGGCCATGCAAAATAGGACAAGGAGCAAAATCCCTGTCATTGAGAAGCAGCAGGGCACTGACCAGCTCCTGCCATGCAGGAGACCTTCTCCAACTTCAGAATATGGATCTTCCTCAGAGACAAAGAATACACTAAAGCTTGGAAAATTACTGTCAGAGGCTTTCTATAGGGAAAGGAACACAAGTCCCTGACCTGCAACGCTGCATGACAAACTGCCATGAGGCGTCTGCTGTCCTGCCAGGCTCTCCAAGGCAGATCATAGGCACTGAGGAACTTCTGCCAGGTGAGCCAGGGAAGGTCTGAAGGACAAAGGTACAACAGAGGTTTTGTTTTGTTGTAGCCTCTGTTTTCATTTGTTTGTTTTGTAGTGCTCACTAAACAGCGATGGGGCTTCATGCATGGGTGGTAAGTTTTGTCACCATTGCAGATGCAGCCTCGTGTTGTGTGGTTGTCCTTGACACAAGGGCCACATTGTGCCATGTCATCCTATTCCAAGGTGTGTACATAGAAACCGCAGGCAGTTTGCTCAAGGCTGGTTAAAGCAGGACTGACTTTTGCTTTCCTTGCTTTAACACTGAAATATGAGAGGCTCAAAATCAGCTGCATTGGGGTTGCACCAGGACAATGACACTGTTAATTCTAATCCATGATCTGTGATGCAAATTGTGAAGCATTCTGCATGTGAGTGAATTCAGCTTTCCCAATCACCTCAGCTCCTCAGTAAGGTCAGTAATATTCTTCCCATACTATGGCTGCAGAGATGGATGTACTGAGAAGGAAAGTGTTTTTTCTACCATCACCTAGAAGACCAAGGACAGACTTGGGAAAATAACACAAACATCTTTTCTCCAAGTCTCCTGGTCTGATGCATACATATGCAATTTCCCAATAAAGACACAAATCAGTTCTTTTTGTATTTCCTCATACTCGACAACATCTATACCCTTAGACTCTGAACACTTTCAAGTACTTACCCTTCTAGCATCCCTGTGAAGGAAATGCTAGAGTGCCTCCTTTTACACCTAGCAAGTAGCAATTCAGAGTTTTAAGGCATGTCTCATGCCCTTGGTTTGAAGAAATCCAAAATTATACAGAAAGCTGAACTGGTAATAAGCAATGTTTGCATAAGTTCCAGAAGAAAGCACTTTAATAACCTGTTTTCTGATATTTAGTTGCAAAACCCTTAATTCCTTGTCTATCAGGGAAAGGGGGGTGGGAGGGTGGAGGGAAGCTCTGAACCAAATTTTCATGTGTGCACCTCTCTGAGGAGTAGAATTGGCACACAGTCATTAGATCTAAGTTATATCCACACATTTCTCTACAGCTGCTCCTATTACTGAGGACAAAACTGATGTGTTGATTTTCATCTCTTATGTACTTTTGATTAAGTGATCCCCATGGAAGAGAGGGATTAAAAACCATATCTGCAGGTTCCAGAAGATATGTCCTGGACAGATCTGTTCTTCCTGCTCCTTCCCATCCTGCGGGTTTCCATCTTCTAAGTACAGGGAGATTTCTGAACAAGCGTGAGCCATTCCAACTGGTGTGATGGTTTTGTGTTACACCTATCCTGCCAGAAAAATGACTTGTCTGCGTAGTGTGGGGTGGTCAATGCTGCAACAGTAGGGGATGTGGGTGATGGCTGAGGAGCACTAGCAGAGATATGTGGGGGTAGCACTGGAATATCAATGTGACCTGGAGGTCACTGAATCAGAAGTGAAGAAGCTGGTAGATTTTGGTCTGTGACAGGTTTTGATACCAAATGCCTTTGTGGAAGAGGTATGTTCTTACTCCAGTGGAGCCATCAACATTCATGGCAAATTCATTGTGTCACTGTTTCTTCTAGCATTATTAAAATTCAGTACCAAACTAATAAGGGTTAAAAATAACTCCACAGCTGTGTCTATTACTCTCTCTAAGTGAAGGTTTACTTTCTTTGTACCTATGTTAGTGGCATTGGCCAAGCCAGCACTAAGACACAACAGAACTGAATAAGTTACTGCTATAGCCCCTGGGTCACACAGACCACATGGACATGATGCAAGAAGCACAGAACTTATTTTTACTGGAGAGAGAATGTGGAAATGATCCCCAGGTCTACAAATGCAAGGAGCCAGTCCCATAACAGCTAAAGGACACCAGGCTCTCTTACTAAGGTCAGATCTAGTGCCATGTTGAACATTATTATTCTACTGCTTATAATTTCAGTACATTTGAATCTGAATATAAAATGAGGCAATTTTCTTCTTGGGGATAAGAGAAATGTGTGCCTTTGCAGAACATGAGACACAATCACTCTCAGACTGGCCAGTTTTATTTCTTCCTGATGAGCCTCTGAGTCCTCAGGGAATAAGCTGAAAACAGTATTTTCAACAGAGAGGGCAAGATACAAAGAAGAAAGTTTTTCTTCTGCTCTCAGGGGTGTTGTGCTTGGATGGTGGCCTGTTGCTAAGTGGCCCTACGGGAATGATTCCCAAAAGGATCATCATTCTATGTCTGGGGATTTCATTCCTTTTAGACTTCTTTCATCTCCTCATTCAAATCCCACTGCTGAGATTGACCCTGTAAGCTGTCAGTTGCCTTCAGCTACAATTCTTTCCATTTTAAAAGCAGGACTGATAGGAACGTTAAAAAAAAGGCTCTTCAGCCCTGGAAAATTATATCATTAGGTAAGTGCAAAATACTCTTCTTTTTTTCCCCCTCTTTTCTTTGTGGAGTGAATGAGATTGGATTCTTTGTTGCCTTGCACTTTACACTGAATTTTATGCTTGTGCCAAAGCCTATAACATGCTGCCAAATCCAAAGAGTAGCATTTTGTATGTTCTTTGTTCAAGCATGAATGCCTTGTGCAAGGTGCAAAGCAAGACTAGCTCAGATGCTATAATAGTCCCAATCACAGAAGGTTACTAGCCAATGCTTAAACATGGTAGCACATTTCCTTAGTTCTTCTGCCTCTTGTCTGAAGACAGGATTACTGACATGAGCACAATACTCATGCAACAAAACTGGCAAAAAGTTAGAAAGCTACTAGGTATAAAATAGCATTTCCCATGACCTTGTTCACTTGCAACCTACAAACAAAATTTAATTTTTCAAAATCTGAGCTCAAGTAGGAATTATAACAGTGCCAGCTTGCACCCTCAATAATTTTTGGGTGTCCTGTGATCACCTATAACTTCAGCACATAATGGATGACAAAGGATTCTGCATGCACTCACAAAAAAAATTAAAGCATTTGTGTGACCTCTGATCCATTTCATACCTCAGAGAGGTGAAAGGTCTTTTATTATACAGTGATCCTAAACATTTGGGTTTTTTTGTTTTGTTTTGGTTTGTTGGTTTGTTTTTTTTTTCTGAAATGGTTTCTAGTCCCTTAAAAAACTCTGTGTGACCCTCCCTTAAGGATTACCCTCACAGCAAATGCTCTCTGTTATGGAAGTGTAGGGGCTCAGGCTCAGGTTATTAAGAGGACAGATATTCTTGGGGGATGAAAGGAAGTAGTAACTGTGGAAAAACCCCTGATATGAGAGTATTTCCTGCTTCTGCAAGTAAGGTTGTTTTCCTCTGGTGTCCTCAGAAGAAAATATATATACTTTTGGTCAATTCAAATCCATAGGTCTTGATGGCACAGGTTCCTGAATAGTTTGGTGTTGTGGGCTATTATCCTTAGAAAATGAGAATGGTTCATGTGATCACAGCATTTAGGAAGAAGGACCTTGCCCATAAAAAGACACGGCTGGTGCTAAGAGTCCCCAGTGTTTATACTGGATGAACCCTGGCCAGCTCTGGTTAAGCCAGGCAGTGCTGAACATGACTTAGGGAAGTTGCACTCTGGTCTTCCTAGTCCTCCTTTCAGCTCCTTACAGCAGAGACAGGGAGAGACCTGTTCTGTGGGGAGGAGAAATAAAGGAACTTATATTCTGATCCTTCTTGAAAAATAGAAGCTTTATAATTGAGTTTGTCCAAACAAGAGTGAAAGCTGAATTTGACATTTGCTCCTTAGTTTCCTGACAGGAAAGACCTCCCATCTTTACCTCTAAGATCCTGTGTTAACTTCAGGGCCATTTTTTCACCTGATCCACTCTGGAGGCAGGTTCTAACTTGGCACTTTTCAAGGTGGTTTGAAGTCTGGTCTCAGAGTATAAAGAAACTCCCTCAGGAAAAACTGCTGGACTAGGATCCTGTGATTTCTGTAAGAACATGGTGTTGAATTACTGCTAAACACATGAATAAGTAGTGATGGGATCCACTGAGAGCATCAGTACCTACCACAGCATCTTGCTGTGCTGGGCTCAGTCTGTAGCCTCCCAGGAGATCAACTGGCATTTAATTTTGGTCACTGCAGAAAAGGGAGGCTCAGCTTGCAACAGTGACTGACTTAGCTGATGTGTGTGAAAATGTTATTAAAATGGGAAAATGTCTCTCCAAATGAATTTTGCTTTGCCATTTAAAAATCCCATGTAAATGATGCACATAGGATTTGGAGTGGGAGAAATATCAGAGATAATAATAAACCCTCAATACAAACAGGTCAAGTTTCACTCAGTAGGATTAAGACTCAGTCATGTCTCATTCAGGAGTGTAGTATTAGGTCGTCTTTCAAACATGACAAGGTTTATGTTTTCCCTGAGTTGTTTCCAAATGAGGAGGGAAATCTCAATTAATTTAAATTATTGCCTGTTGTCAGTCCTGCCTCCATGAATTTCAGAGTCTAGCCAGATGCCATAACCTACAGCAGCAGTGATGGATGTAGGTTTTCCATTGACAAGGAAGCAATAAGTACCAGAAAGAGGTGCCAAGCAGGGGAAGAGTTGTCTGAAGACAGGGCACAAAGTGGAGTGGAGAACACACTGTCCCATTCTCTGGGAGTCATTGATGTTGCCATAGAAATGAATTTGAAAGAGCAGATTATTTTACCCTCAGGAAAACAGAAGTTTCTTTTTTCCCCTAACACTGGCTACTAGAAAATCATAGCTATACATGGAAAAGACCAAATCACCTTCCCTCTAGCTGCCTCTGGACAGAGCAGCTATCGAACTGAATGTCTGTTCTCAAAATTGTGGGTTCTGCCCTTTTTCTGGCAATTTTGTCCCTCGGCTTGGTAGACTGCACTATTAGAAACTATTTTTTTTAATTATACTTCACATTTTATATCCATCTGAACATCTGAACCAGGGAACTCATCTGCAGTGTATTTAAGATGTATGGCATGTGTGAGTCCTCCCTGTGTTGCAGTCGGATCCTCCGACTTGCTCAGCACTATACAGACAAGTTGTTATATTTAGGTACCATTTATATTGCCCTTTTTCAACTCTGATCTTAAATACATGCAGGAAGTTACTTTGTCTTTCTTAGATGTCACTTAATAAAATTAAACTTCAGCAGCTGCAGTCACATGCTAGTATCTGTGTTGTTGCCATTATCCCAAATATTGGGGGATTTAGAGATTTACTGCTTTAGCAGGATTGGATGTGACCACCCTTCATTTGTGCAAAGAAATGTACCACCTAAACTCAGGATAACTCCACTCATTAATGCTATAGAAGTATTAAAAAATTCAGAGTTTCCTTTAATTAACTTGCCATCAACATTTGTGATTTCAAATGAATTTGCTGGGATTGTCCTTCCTTAGGATACCTCTTCAATTTATGCAAAACATCTGTCTGAAATATGACTCATGTCAATAGACATAGGCTCAAACTGCTGCTTTTCCCACAAGCTGATTTCTCTAGTCCTTTGCTGTGATGTTTGCAAGCCTTCTGTTGTTTTGGCACGTTGTTATCATTGTCCCTGCCATGTTCTCCTGAGGGAAGATGGAGGCCAGGGTTCCCAGGAGTGTGTGTGCCCACAGAATTTCATCCTTTACATTTTACCATGAATTTTAGCTGGTGTGTGATTTTTTTCCCAGACAGTGAATTTTAAATTTGCAATGGATTCTGCCTTTGAAAACCAGTGTTAGCAATTAATGAGGCAGAGCAGCTAGGGATAGAGAAGCATATTAATCTATCTAGAAAGCTATACAAACCCAGCACTATTTTAGGTACTGAAGTTTTCTAAAAACACCTTGTAAATGAACTGTAAACCACTTAATTAACAGGTTTTCAGATACAATTTCAAATGGTGAATTAATTTCAGAAAAAAACCCCTCAAAGCTGTGAACAGACATTTTGCAATGACTAAGCAGACTATAAGATAAACTTCATTTAAGAAGTTATTTATATTAAAAAACTTGCTCGACTCCACTGAGATTTGGGAGTTCACCCTTGTGATTCTAGTCCCACACTCTCACATATGGGCACACACACACACACACACACACACACATACTCTGTCTCTCTCTCTGGACAATTTAGCTCTTGCAACATCTTGTTATTAGCCATAATCATTAGTGCCATGGTCGTTTTGCTGTTCCATTTCCTCCTCTCTAATCTTTCCTGGTTCTGCTTGTGCACTATAGTGATTCCTCTCTGTCTTGTAGAATTAATTTTAAACATGGAGACTTACATGCTTCAGTCTTTAGATGGCACCAAAACTGAATGCACTAATTAGGGAAGCTTTATGATTTCTATTATTTTCCACTCACAGAGAGGCCAGTTTTTTTTAGAGCCTGTGAGGATTCTGGCTTGGCAAGGCTTTCTAGGAGTTCCATGTATGCTGCCTGTAGTGCAAGATCTTGTGTTGATTAACGGGCACCATCTAAACAGAAGCAATTACACCAGCAGCTTTGAAGTGCACTGTATATTGGTAAAAACAGTACTGAATTGAGCTGCAAGAGTTTGACAACAAAACATAATCAAATTCTTGAAATATAAAACTAAATGGTGAGGCTGTTTGATGTTGGTAGTGGTCCTTTCAATTCCTTCCTGTTCAAGCATATGAAGCAGTCAAATATTTTCTTTTCATCACAGGGCATTATTACCTTTAAGGAGCTCGTGTATGTAGTGACTTCAATTTGTCTAGATGGTATTGACTGAAACAAAGCAACGCATGAAATTGCATTTCTAAAGAACTGGTGCAAAATGATATGAAATTAAAATAGATAGAGACATTAAGGGCTCCCCAAGGGCAATAACACTGGTACTTAATGTTCAGAGACAAAACTAGGAGTTATTTACTATGTAAATGCTTATAGACAGACAGACTTCTGCTAACTGGGGCTGTGTTGAAGGACGGTCTGAAATTGTTGCTTTCTATCAGCCCTAATGCTGGGGTGGTCACAGTCCACTCAAAGTGATCCCTTCTGGTCCTCAGCCCTTCCCATATCCCAATGCCTTTTGCTTAACTGGTTGCTGCTTTCAGAGCACCTGTCAAAGCACAGTCAGAAGGCCAGAGTCCTGGAAAGCTGAATGGGTAAGAAAAATTAGCTAGAGTAATTTTTCTTGAATTTAAATTGAATTATGTACACTATCTCTCATTTCTTTACTTATATTGCACTTCCAAGAAGGGCACTTCTGTGGTTTATGAGCAACTGGCCCAGAAGATTTGAATTTTAACAAGTGTGAACTTTACTGCTAAATACTGAAATCTCAGACTTAAGAGGTTGGTTCAAGAATTACGCAAAGAAAAACTGCAGTGTGTGCAAGAAGTTGTACTGTCTTTCACTCTGTTTGGATCAACTTATGGTTTCAGCTAGCTCAAAAAACACACTTTTTTTTTTTTTTTTAATATTCTAAACACACAAGTAGTAACAACCAAAAAGTAGAGGAAGGCAACCCAATCAATCTGCTTAGTATTGGCCTGAGCCAATAGCAAGCTTAGGTGTTAGTAAATCTTAGGTGTTAGTAAATTTGACAAATAAACTACGTGTGTATTGAAACTTCATAGAAACATTCAGCTTTCCCTGACCATTCAAAGCTCTGCTGCAATCTCCTTTCCTTTGATGAGAAAGGTCTGAGGGACCACCATTGTCACAAATGGTGACAAGGTTTATGAAGAGAGGGGCTCACCCAGGAGCTACAGGGAACCTCTGACCTCTGTTAACTACACTCAAACCGGCAAATGGTAACCTGAGTTTTAGAAAGGGGCATTTCTTGAAGGGTTCAGTCTGTTTCATGTGCCTGACTGCTCACACAAGCATCAGCACTCATTCCAGTGAGTTCCCTTTGAGCAGTGCCTCAGCACTCAGGGCACAATTTTAAGGCATCCACTTTGGCACCCGCATCCACAAACTGGCATGGCCTGGTTTGTTGTTCCTCTGATCTGGATTGCTCATTGCTGCTCTTTTCCCCCGTGTACCCTCTGTGACTGCCCTCTTGGGTATACTGTGGACCTGGATCTCCCAGTAAAGTTCTGGAAAAGATTATGGGACAGATGGAAGGAAATTTGATGCAGCCACATTATCTAGCAAAATAGGTCTGTGTATACACTGGAAGACTAATGAAAACATTGGTAGCATGATGAGTGATAAGGGAGTCCCTGAACCCTCTGGGTTTTGAAGAGCAATGTGGCCACTCCTCTGATGAGGGATGCTCTGGGAAGTGCTGGGCTCACAAGAGCAACTCTTCAAGGCAAATTGTTACAGACCTTTTTTCCTCCTCTCAGCTCACCAAATGGAGCTGAGTACAGACTGAGTTACACTTCCCAAAGTGTTAGCACCCATGATGTGCTTTATAGTTGAACAAAAGCTTGAAACACCAATATACCAGCTCCTCTTCTGGGCCTTAAAGTTTTCTTGGGTAGATCCTGAGCTCCAAGGAAATACCAGCCACACACAGCCTGCTTTCCATGTTTTGCCTTGAAAGGATAGCTCGAGACAGATACCAGCCACAAACCCCTTCATTTGGTTGTTCTATTAGCCTGTAAGTTGTGCAATCCAGCACTGGAGCAAGTCTCCACTGAGGCTGTAGCACCATCATTCTTGAAAACTTTTGAACAGGACCCTCAGCAACCTGACTGCTTTTGACAATGATTTTGAGCTGGTGCTTGGTTTAGATGGATTACTAAAATCCCTTCAATCCTGAATTATTCTAGGTCTTAAAACTCCCTTGTGTTGGTTGTTTAGGCTCATTATCTCCTTATCATTTCTTTGCTATCTGGTCTTCCTTAAAAATGTACTCCCTTAAATATAATCTCCTTTGTCTTGAAAAAAAAATAGGATCCACAGAAAAACAGAGATGACCCAAGTGGAAATTTTAGTGATACCATTACATCAGAGCAGGGCTTTAATTAGTAGGCCTGAAGTAAAGATAATCAATTCTGCCTGTATCTGTTACAGACACATGAGAGGGATGCTAACCAGATGGAGACTGTCATTTGTTAAAGTGAAAGGTGTCTTCTCTAACCTTGGAAAGATCTCTGCTCCAACTCTGTGCTTTCCTTCTTGAGCAGCTTAGCAGGGCAATAACTGTGAGAGGAAGAAAGAAAGGAAAGAAAGGAAAGAAAGAAAAAGAAAGAAAGAAAGAAAGAAAGAAAGAAAGAAAGAAAGAAAGAAAGAAAGAAAGAAAGAAAGAAAGAAAGAAAGAAAGAAAGAAAGAAAGAAAGAAAGAAAGAAAGAAAGAAAGAAAGAAAGAAAGAGAAAGATTCAGAGATGTAGAATTTGTGGAAGTCAGAAGCTATCATGCATGAAATATGGTTTTTAACTTTGACCTTGCTGATGGGTTCTTTCTCAGGAACTGCACAAATTTACCTTGTCCTGTAAAGAATAGTTTCATTCCTTGTGCATTTAGCCAGCAGGAAAGGCACTGTGTCATGCTCTCTTGAGGAAAGTTTGGGCACAGAAGGAAGGAGGCAGGGCTACAGGGATGCTTCCCATTGGAAACATGATTCCTTTACAGTGATGCAATGTGGTCACAGGGGCTGCACAACGTGACTCTGGATCTGTGTTGCCTCAGAGAAAGCTCCCATCACAGAGAGAAGAGGAAAGCACTGTGGAGCAAGGCTTCACCTGTCCTCAGGGTCACCACTACCCCTGGAATATCCTGTCCTCTCTCCAACAGACATGACAAGGAGACTTTGGCCAGGTCAAGTACTCTCATGTTCACAGATGCCCACTGCAGGGGGGAAGAGGCTGAAGGATGAGCAGCAATTCCTGTGTCTGTTCTAGGAAAGCAAAATTAGGACCATTAGATAAAAGGTAATTAAGGGCAACATGGTAGGATTCCAACACTATCTTTTATTATGAGATATTTATGATCCTGTGTTTTCTAAATATGCCTTGCTGTTGGATCTCTGGGAGAGTGGGAGAAGTCTTAAAGACACCCAAAAAATGGCAATATGGTAAGAAGAAAATGAAGGAGAAAGGGAGTGACCGTAAGAGAGAAGAGATCTAACTTTCTTAAGTGTTTAAGGGACTTCAGAGATCAAATATCTGGTAAATTTGGGTCACTTGAGGCACTTCTGATAATTTACTGAATTTACCAGGAAAAAAAAACCAAACAAATTATAAAAGCTTGGCACGAGTTATGCTGGAGGCAAAACAAACCTTATTTATTATGTCTCTCACTACTCTGTATATCCTAAGCTTGGTGGTGGAATCCTAAGCTTGGTGGTGAAATCCCAGAGAATTTCCCCTTGAACACATCTTGTCTTAGCACAGAGCAACTCATGTGTGAGAGTGCCTAGAAGGAGTCACTGTTTTTGAGTGACAGCATGTAAACTGTACAGTCTCCTGTAGAAAGGCTGTCTGCTGGTATTTCAGTTCTCTGCTAGAGATTCTGTTTCCCCTGTAGTCTGGCCTCTCCTTGTCTGTTTGTTTTGTTACCATTTGTATGGAGATCATCAGATCCAAGTACATTTGACATATGGAGATAACAGTCAGGAAAGGAAACAACATATGGCAGACAATTCATATCCATCAAGATCTGTCATAAAACCATTTTTAGCAATAGAAAAAGAGGAGCAGAAAAAGACAGCAGGTTTGAATTTAAAATAAGCATGCTGCTCTAAAAAACAGGAGGGCCCAGGGCTTGCTTTTCCTCAATGAGACCCTTGGTTCACCAAAGCCAGCACTTGCTGGTGCTTGAATACTGGGCTAAAATCCTCTGTAGTGCACTGGCCAGTTCCTTGTTGATCATCATGACCAACTAATGACTAATCTCAATGCCCTGAATGAAGCCAACTGCACTGGCTGTCTAGCCTGTTGAATCACTGCCTTGGGCTACTTCTGGGCTAATTCAGCTGTTCAGCCCAGGTTATGGAGAGGAGAGAGAAAAGGAACAGGCACAGGTGCTAAAGGCTGGGTGAGTGCAGAGACCCCAGAACATGATGCTTGGCTCTGCTGTCCTCACTTGTGCCCTGGAGCAACAGCACATATTTGATTGGACAGATGAGATGGTCCGAGTCCTTCCTCACAAGGCTCTAGCATTGCCTCTTGGAAAGGTGGACAGGACTGAACTCAGGATGAATTCAAACCATCTATATGGATGCTTTGGATGTGTAGTCCTGGGTCTCAGGGATGTCTTAGGCTTCAGGCTGCTCCTGGGACTGACCATGTCAGGTAAGGTGAGGATGTATATCAGAAGAATGGTATTTGAATTCTTTAATACAAAATAAAAGCTGGTCCTTCAGTTTGGCTGAATTGAACTTTTGGCTAGAGAGAAGCATTTTGAAGGACTGCATCTAGTCCAGACATGGCTGTATATGTATTATTTGGATACACTGGGAAGTTTTAAAGGAATGAGGATGTTTTCCAAAAATACTGTGCATGTCACTAATCTATGTAACTTAGTTAGTAATAAATGGAATTTCTTCTGTAAAATATAACAGCCATTTTTCCCTAAGGGAAACCTGGCCTTCTACCAAAGAAAGTGGCCCTTTACTTTTACTTGGTTTTCTTTAAAAGCCCTGTGGAAGAGTCCTGCAGGACAGAGATGCTGCTTTAAGGATGAGAAAACCTCTGCAAGGGAGTGTTTACATTACCCAACCTAACTGAGGTCTCACAGGCTCAGACACAGTATCCCTCCTCTGCCAAGAGGAAGGAGCAACCTCAAGCTCTTTCTTATGAAATCAAAAGCTGAAAAACAGAGGAGTAATAGCCAGAGATATATTTTTCAGGGAGGATCTTCTCCCAGTCTATTTTCCTGAAGTTCTTTTATATAACTTCTGGTGTGGCCAACCCTTTTTCTCTTCTGACAATTATTTCCTCATCTGTTATTTTCTCTGCTCCAGGAGCAGAACAGTTGAGCTGTAATGTCGGGGTTTGCTGGTACTGCATTTCTGTAAATAAAAGGATAGCAAATCTTGTGAGAAGAAACAAACTCTCTGAGATGGACGAAGATTATTTGGTGATTCATGGCACCTTGCTAGCAGTGGAATCAGCCAACCTCATCTGAGGGCTAAACAATGACCTGAGTAAGGTTATGTGAGAGAGGAACTTGGCCAAGTGTTTCTCTCACTCCTGTCTGGGTGAGCTGGAAGGATAAAACCTTTGTCTGGTTTAAAGGGCATCAAAGGCTGGCCCTGTCCAGAGCCTCACCACAGTGGCAGAAGAAGGAGGTATTGCAGTTGAGCACAGCAATCCTTTACACATGCCAGCTTGGAGGGTTTAAAATGCAAAATGGCATTTCGATGTTTAAGAATAGCAAGTAATTTGATGGCTGTAA
Organism: Illadopsis cleaveri; assembly: GCA_013399915.1. Taxonomy (NCBI): domain Eukaryota; kingdom Metazoa; phylum Chordata; class Aves; order Passeriformes; family Timaliidae; genus Illadopsis; species Illadopsis cleaveri. Next base: position 347,862 of record VXBB01023989.1, read on the forward strand.
AAGAAAAGCTTCCAATAGAAAAGCAATGTGTTCCAGGGCTGCATAACACCGCTGATAAAATTGCCTTTGGATTCCTTGTCTAATATTCCAGCTTTTCTCTTGCTCAGCAAAACACAATAGCTTGCACTAAGCCTCCCTGGGAGGGCAGCTAACAGCACATTTACTAGACACTTCAAACATTTGATCATATTTCTCCTGAGTATATTTAATATCTGTTAATGTCAGCAGCCCCAGCCTGATCAAAATGCCTGCAATGCTGGGAAGAGTGTTTAATATAAAAGATGAAATGAGTAAGCAATCACTTACTGATGTCTTTTGGAAATGGAGAGGTGACTACCTAGGCTCACCCTACCCCATTCCTTCTGCCCCCCTGTCTCCAGCCCTGCTCTGTTTCCACCCTGTTGTTGTGTGCTGCTCTGAATGCATTAGGGTGGTTATTCTGAGTATGCAGGAGATGCCAGGAATAGTTTCAGGTTTCCTGCTTCATCAAACCAAATTCAATCTGTAAAAAATTAATACACCCAGAAGGAACAGTTAAAAGCATCTCCAATCAATTAATGTTAAAATGGGGGCTAGAAGGCTGATTTGTTAAAGGAAACCCAATCCAGCTCAGAGCTCAAGAGGCTACTGAGATGAGCTTCAGTGATGAGTCAAGCTGCAGTGCTTCAGAGGAGGGAAGCAAATAAGGTATAGGTTGAAGCAATCTATGCATCACTCTCAGCTGTTCATTGCTTCAATCTGGGGGACCCCAAAGGCACACTCTGTTTGGGGCAGGCCAAGAAGTCTCAGCAGAACAAGTCTTCCTCCCAGATTTCCCACAAGGCAGGAAGTGGGACAAGTCTAGGTGTTTGCACTGGCCATTCAAATCTTCTGTCCCTTCTCCCTGTGCAGCTGGAGTGAGAGTAAAGGATGCATCCAACAGCCTTGAGAGATCTGCACATTTACAGCAGCCCCATGTGTACTGCACTGCTCACTCCAGAGACTCAAAAGATGAGTTGGTACACCATCCCCATAATTTTGCCTTCAAAAATCATAAGTCAAAAAGGGATAGATGAAAGTTGGGAGGTTTTTTATTGGCATCTGAACCTTGTTGATATTCAGTGTTATTCTGTGATGGAAGCTGAGACATATAATCTCTTGACTCCAGAGCCTGGAGCTTCAAGATGCAAATTTAAAGGCATGTGGATAAGTTTCAAGAATTGCCAAATAAGATCCTGATGCAGGATCACGTCGGTCCGTATGTAGGAGGATCGGACCCACAGAAGGAACGAGGCAGGCAGCAGCAGTTGAAGGGAAAGCTAATAAAGCTTTATTCTACAATCTTCCTCTACATTCTTCTTCTCTATTCTTTATCAACAATCCGACTCCAATCTTATATACAGTTTATACAAAGGCAAGAGATTGGTCATTTAGGTCACCACCTCTTCAACCTGGATGATGAATACCACCATCAATCAATTCTCCTCTCAGAGGAGAAATATGAAAACAATCTAAAAATATACATAGTTTATGTTGAGGTTGCGTGAGAAAACAGGACCGCAAGGTCCAAACATTCACGAGCTAGAAAAGTGAGGACAACAAGATCCTTGTGGTATATTTAAATCTATGTAATTTACAGACAAAGTGGGTTCAATCTGCAATTGTTGACTGCCTCTTGTCTGGTGAGCTAGTCTTCATAAATCTGATTTTTAATTTTTTTTTCCTTGAATGATGCCTTGATTATTTCCAAAGTGTAGAAAATTTCCAAATCATGTGTGAAGCCACATTTGAATGAAATCTTTTCAAGCATGTTTTCTTGATACCTGCTGTCTTAAAAATAAATAAATATATGACTAATCAAACAAATAAATAAACAATTAGGTAAAAAGCCATGTGAAGCCTATTGTCACCACTTTGTTTCTGATTAAGGTAGGTCACACTTTTCTTCCTTCCAGCTATTAAGTATTTAGATCCATTTATACTTTAATCCCTTGTCTTTTTTTCCTGGTTCTTTGTTGCTGTGTTACATCCTCACAGTCAGAAAGCATTGAACTAAGTGGTAGAAAAATGGGAAGAGGGAGTTAAGGCAGTAATCCAGCTTTGAAATAAAAAAATTGGTCTGAGGTGAGTGCTTGAATCTAAAGAGCTTACTGAAGGCTGATGGGGAAAAAAAAAAGACTGACAAGAGAAACTGAGGCAATACAACTGAGCCAACATTAGTGCTTATCTGGATGGGGTACTTGAGTGGAGTCCTTGTGACAAAGGGTTAATTAAATTGCCTTCCCTGAGTGTTGACTGGGCCAGGGCTAAGAGTGAGAGAATGTCAGAAGATTACAATAGGATTGTTAGGGTTGTTAGGTGAAAATTCAGCTGGTGCTGGGCTATGCTGCTTGGTGAGCTGTTCTATTCAGGGAGGGCTTCACACCACCATGAGGAGGAATCAGAGAGACTCCACAGGTTCTGACATGGGAGGTGTTCATATTGTACTCCTCAACTTCCCCTCTACCCCTTTGCTCAGGCAGAGGAGCACTGCACCTCAGAAATATGGTTGCTTGGTTTACAAATCATTGCCTGTGAGATTTAGAGTGTGTTCTGGGCTTGATCTTTTCTGAAAACTATATTTCCATTGGAGGTGGAAAGGAAATTTTATGGACAGCAGCAAGAACTCTGCTCATAGTGAGGAAACATCTGCTTCCTGTTAACTGTCACTTTTTCTATATTCTTCATCTTTGATAGAAGCAGAAATCTCTCATCTGGTTAAATTAGAGGAAACTGGCTAGAGAGCACTCAGGTAAAGCCAGTTGAGATATTCTTATGTTCACTAAAAGAAGTTTACACAAAAATGCAATTATTGGTCTCCACTGTCAATAACTGGGCATGCTGACTCCCTAATGCCCTAGGTTAGACCTCTAGTTCTTTGCTGCTTGAAAGCCAAAATCAATTTCCCCATGAAATTCTGAAAATAAAATACCTATTTAAGAAGATATTTTGGGCTCTGTGTGTGCTGCATCACAAGATATAAACAGGGTTTTGCTGAAAATGAGCATCACTATTTCATTTATCCAGGTCTGGGCAAAAGGAATGATGTTTCTGCAGTCAGACATAGAAGACTGCATGGCTCAGTTGTTCCCTACACTAAGAGACAATAAACACAGTATGGTGCAGCTTTAATTTTAATTCAAAACAATTATTTCCATAACCTACAAAATTCCTCTAATACACTTATCTGGGAGAACACAAAGATTAAAGAAATCCTGTAATTCCTTTATCTTTCAGATACAGGGCTGAAAACAAAGACATCCAAACCTTGAGCCATTTAGAAGAGGAAGAAGCCAAAATCTGTGCCAGAGGTTTGACTGCTGGGTTTACTCATGGCTTCAGGTAAGCTTCTTTCCCTGGGTTGTTTAGCATTTCAGAGGCCCTCTGTGGTCCTCAAGGAGAGCTGTGGATTACAGACATAAAACCTTGCATAGCTTGCAGCCAAGGCAGAGCAGGGGGAGTACAAACAAGCTAATCCAGGGTGCCTTCCTATCCAGCTGCCTGCCTCTGACCCTGGCCAGCACTACATGCTTCAGAGGAAGATGTAAGAACCTCACAGCAGGCAGATGTAGGATAATCAATCCTTTCAACCTTATTCTCAAGCCCCATTAGATCTCATCCTGATCCCAAAATAGTTAGAGGTTGGATTAAGTCTTGAAGGATGGCATTTAATATACTTTGAAAATTGTTGTTATCATTAACTCCCATGACTCTGGAAACTAATGTTATCCATAGACAAATATATTTTCATTTTGAATCACCTTTTGTCCTTGGTCTACTATAGCAATGAGTACATAGGCTTAAACACCTGTTTGCAAAAGGTATTTAATATTTCTTTCTATCTGTGGTGATTTTACTGTGATTTTTTTCAATGCATGTCTCTTTTCCTGACATTATGAGCTAAGAAGGAGGGATAAAGTGAGTATACTCTAAAGATTACACATTCCTTCATCACATTATTGTACAAAAGGTCTCAGGAGATGAATTATTTCAGCAGCTTAAGCATTGGTTTGGCAGCCTGCTTCCAGCCCCACTCAAAAATACAGACAGATTTGCACCTCTCCCAGTACAAACTCTGATCCACACCTCAGTCCAAATTGCTGACCTTAGCTGACTTTTGTCCCCAGCTTTCCCAGTCATGGTCAGGATAAGCAAGATCTTATAGGAAAGCTATTTTTACAGACCATCCATCCCTTGGCAGCCCTTTCCTGCTCTACTCCAACTGGAGCAGTAGCTCGTGCCTGTCTCCCAATACTAATCCTTTCACTCACCCTTTTTGTCAGCACAGGACACCCAGGACTCTCAGGCAACCTGGAGGTGGAAGAGCTGTCAGTCTAGAATGCTTTTCCAGCTCCCCTGTTACTTTGGCCTCCTTTACACCCTGCACCATTTGTAACACTCTTATTGTAGTGATTTTAAACCCTAACCCTTGCTAATAGCCTTGTCTTCTGCTCTTTCCCTAGGACATCTTCTTAATATTTTGTTTTAACAGGATCCATATCCCCATTTAACTTGTGCAGTATCTCTGAGGAAGCTTTAGAGCCTATGAAGAGATGCTATGTGCAGGATTTCAGCTGGATTTGAAGTGCTTCCATAGAATTGCTCAACTATTTTTGTGTTTAATTTTTAATTAATTTTAGTTATCTGGTATAGTTTGTGCACGGGTTGACTCGACATGAATATATCTACAGTGAAGACTTGGACTGTCTCCTTGTGTCACCTTTGTATCTTTGTACCACCTGCAGTGCAGTGTCCTCTCCTAAATCCCAGATCCTGATCATTCCTCCTCCCTGCTCTTTCTCTGTCCTTTATTTTCCCTCTCCTTATAACATCACAATCTCTTTCTCTTTCATTTTTCATACTCTGTTCTTCTCTCCTGCTTGGTGCCCCTCACTGAGACAGAGGCCAAGGGGTGCCTGAGGACCCCATGTGTGTCTTTACATGTGGTGGGCAAGAGACTGCAGAGGGGAACCTGTCAGAAAAATTTGGGTTTTCGGTAAAGATTTCCCACCTACATTTGGATTCCTGTGCAAGCAATATTTTTTCCTTTTCCAATGTTACAGATCTTTGGTGTTTTGGCACTGGAATTTGGTTACCTGAGCCAGTCAACTGGTTGCCTAAGGTCTTTCTGAGTGTCATCACCATAATAATTCTCACCCACACAAAAATTTGTGTCTGATGCATTTTTGCTATTTCAGTTCCAGTCCTTTCTAGGTTGTTCATAAATACAAGCAAATTAAACAGTGTGGAATCCAGAGTGGAACCTTGAGGCATATGATGTTTTCCAGGGTGAAAATAGGTCATCTGATTCTTCACTTCTTTTCCCTTTATTAAAGTTTCATCAAAATAATAGTTTACTTCCTTCTCTGAATTCCTACAGTTTCTCTTTTTTGTGATGTTTGCTCAAAAGCATTTTGACTATCTCAGTAGGTCCCGGCTTTCCTTTGACATGGCCAGAGAATTATGAGAGATTAGTGAAACCCTTTTGCCTTCACTGGCTGTCATTTTAAACACCCTGTTACTATTTTCTTCTCATTCTTAATGTTACTTTCAAGAAAGGATGGCTAAAACATTTCAGTCAAATGTAGCTTATCAGACTCCAAAAATCTATTTCTATTACCATCCTGATCACACCACCTCTCAGCACAACCAGGTTTTTAAATATGGAGATCAGTAATAATTGGAGGAGCATGAAAAAGGGCAGATTTCAAAAGCTTTGGGCTTGATTTTCCAGACAGTTTGCTACTAATACCTGGGACTGGAGTTTCACAGACCTAACTCAGTGGGAACAGAACTGTTGGAAACCTGACCCAGAGCTGTGCTTTGGCCCCTCTTAACAAGCTGATGAGTCTTCATGGCACAGTGCAGCTCTGTGCAGGTAACAAACTCAGCTTCCAGAGTAGACTTTTCAGTGCCCAGAAAATTAGCCTTTCAGTAGAGCAAAGCAGCTTCACAGCTATTTGCCTTCCACTTTGGATGATAATTAGAGCAGAATTAGCTTGGTGGCCTTTGCCCTGCATGTGGTTGTACCAAGAAGACAAGTTTATACTTTGGAAGTCCTTAGAAAGTGCTTTGGAGGGTGTCTATGCTCACCCCCCATGTCAGACAATGAGGAACCCTCTTTCTGCAACCACTTCTGCATGGAGTGAACCCAAAACCTATGGAGGTTACAGAGATACTGAGGAGGTGAACATGCCTTTGCCTCAGACATTCATCAAAATTCCCCTCTGACCGTCCTCACAGGTTCTTCAGGATTAGGAGACCTCTGAGATCAGGCTGCTCATGTTCCTTCTCCCAGTGAAGTGTAGCTTGTCCAGGGGGCTGTGCTTCACTGCAGCTGGTCCTCCAGGCTGTCATGACTAACAAAGTAGCCCTTGAGTGGCTGCACATGTGCATCCCTGGTGTTCTGCTATTGCCTAACTCTACTGACAAGAAATGGGTGCTGTATTCGATGACTTAGCCTAGTCAATGGACACAGTTCCTGGAAGAAAAACCCAAGCTAAACAAAACAAAACCCACAGAAATCAAAACAGCTGGGAAATGCTGCTCCATATAATCCCAGCTGTCCTGTCCTGCTGCTAAGAGGAGCCATGTGGCTGCTACAGACACATGCAGGAAAACAATGTTATTAGAGGCATCAGGTATTTGTTCAGGAGGCTGTGGGGTGCTGCCATTCCTTGGGCACTCCAGATGTATTTACAGTATTAAAAGGTCAAACAATCTTTCTATTTCCCTGTTTGCTTCAGAGAGTTTTGTTGAACATTCTCATTATTTGTTGTGGTATTTCTTTGATTTAAGAGGATTTCTCTACACAGCTGTAGTTATTAGAATGCAGTGTGTGTGTGTGTGGTGAATGTGCTATTACAATAACAAACTTCTCCTTGTAGTAGATATTTATTCCGAGAGCAAAGCTTTTAGTTCAGTTGTGCATGTGGCAATAAAGACAAGATGTGCCAGGTAATTTGGAAAAAGAAAAATGAGCTAAATGGAAAAGGACACAAAATTAATAGTTTAGAGTGATGACTTCTGTCCTGTCTTTGTTATGGTCTCTGTGCCAACTATTAACTTACTTTTCATTACCTTTTTTTGACAGACAGAAACCCTGTACAACAGCATAGAGACCCTGAGAATGGGAATTTCCAAATTTTTCTCTTCACACAATTTCCCTCTAATTGCAGCCAGAGCTTTTGGCCCCATGAACTGTAGATGAATTGCAGAAAGCCTCTGAATCCCAAAGCAGTTGTTGGCATCCTTTGTGATCCCCCTCCAGAACTTGCCTGGTGCTCCTTGACCACAACACCCTTCCAGTGTCAGAGAGGGGAAAGACACAGCAGAAAAGGGGTTGCTGGAGTGGGAAACAGCTAAACACAGCACAAAACCCTTCTGATTTAGTGAGAGAAGGTAGAGGCACTGAGGACTTTCTGTAGGTTTAGGAACAGTAGGAATGCTGGCATTATCAGCCAGAGATAATTAAAGATATTATAACGAAGGCAGGGAGTCAAAGACATTATGTCATGATTTCCACTCTATATTTGAAAATCCACAGCATATGGACTTGGATAAGGCAGATTACTTCCCACAAGAAGTAATCGAAGAGTCTGCTAAACATTATCTATTAGGACAAAATATATCTGGGAGTCTTGAGAGGGCTGGCTCAGGAAACATCTGTTTTTAATGAACCTGGGAGTGCTGGCAATATTGCAGATGACTGCAAAGGTCTTAGGTTTTGCCAGTACTTTGCCACCCCTTCAGAGGCATGTAACAGGAGCAGTTAAGATAGTTATAAGCTGAACAACTTGAAATTAATATCTGCCAAAATGTGCACAGGGAAATACGAGGTTCTAACTGGAAATATAATTAATATCAGGCAACTTAGCTTTCAAGTAGGTAGAGCCTACTAAACAGAACAACTTTCATTTTGTATGTGATTACAACTTCAGTTGTCAACAGAGACTGCAGAGAGATAATGTGCTTCTGCACTGAGTTCAGCATGACCCAACACAATATTTTGACTTGAATCAAAAGAGGTAGGGAATGCTGACTGATGGGAGTGAGGTTTTTAGGAAATCGTCTGTGTCCAGTGTTATTTCCATTTCTCTATTGGTGATCTTGAAATAAGTATAAAATTGCTGCTGATAAAATCTGAGGATGACACACAAACTGAAGGAGTAGCCAATAATGATGGGGACAGAGTGGTTACACAGAGAGATAGGATGGGGCAGTCTGCAGTGCCCATTTCAATAAAATGCTTTTTAATGTTGCCAAATGCCAAGTCATTCACCTGGATTGCAGCAGGGAAACCAGATTTGATACAGTCAACTCTTATTCATGGCAGCCCTAGCACATGATTTGTTTCCTTTTCTTTCCTCTTTTTTTTTTTTTCCAATCTTGAAATATCTGTTAGGGTAATACATTTGGATCCCATCACTGACTGTTTTGCAAATGTTTTTTTGCCTGCACAGACTGTTTTTAGGTGGTTGCATATGTTAGTGTTAGTCTCTTACAGGTGAGGGTGACAGCGTTGTACCAGCAGTGAGTGAATCAGAGTTGGTGGAGGTGACTGCTGAGACCTACTCTGTGCTCAGCACATGTCACTCTGCTGCTGACAGTACCCTTCTCCCTGTGTGCTTTTCCTACCCGGGGGCAAGCTGATTAAAGCAGCTCACATCATCCCCAAGCTTGGTGCTCTGCTTGCAACTAAAGATTCATACCATTCACATTGAGCCATTCACATCGGCTGATAAACTACACAGAGTCAAATGTGCTCACTTTAAAGTTACTTGAAGCAGTTTCTTGGACAACTGCCCTTCCCAGTTCATTATTTGGGCAGTGTTGGACCATCTGTCCAAGCCACGAGCCCAGCTTACTGCAGCTGGGTCTTCATTTATAGACTCTCAAGGTTCAGTCTTCATGCTGTGAGGTTTGAAGGGTGATTAGCATCTCACACTGTCTTGGGCAGGGAAGGGAAAGTCACAGTAGCAGAATTTCCCCAGTTTGTTTTACAGCATCAAACCCTCATATTTCTATAGAATAATGTCAAGATGATAAAGGGGAGGGGGGGTCTCTTTCCAGTTAATTATTAGGAATATCTTGATTTCATGCAGGATCTTGAGAGAAAGTCAAAAATCTTAACAGAGAAGTTGCATGTATGAAGATGGATCCATTGATAGATGCTCTACTTTAATAGATTTTTTTCCTCCTTGAAATGAAACATCACTTACTCTAATGTAAGACCACAAAGTCTTGTGGAATATTTTATGGTTACAGATTTAGAGTACATTGTCTCCACATCTCTTTTCATGGATCACTACACCAGGCAGATATCAGCCAGGGTGCTGGGCTCAACTCCTGACTTGCAGGATTGGTCTGCATGGAGAGCAAGTCTTATGGGGAGACCCCCTCACTTCAAGATGCTCCTCTATATGCTCATGGCACCCCACTGAACACATTCAAAAAGCTCCTGCCTCTAAGCTTATGAGAGCTGATGAGATCACAACCTGAGAAAACACTTTTATTAGAATAAGGTCTTGAATATTGAACCAATTTCTCAGATGTACTTCTCTTGCCACTAACCCTGACAGATCAATGGGTTTAAATTTCTTTTTCTAACGGGCTAAGCAGGCTTTGATAAAAAACGAATGTATCTGTGAACTATTCTCTCTTTCTTTCCAGGAGACTGCTTCTTGGTACATACCCACCTATAAATATCATAGTGATTGTTAAAAAAGATTTTTCCCCCATGATGGTTTCATATTGAAAGGAATGAGATACTGTTAATTGTACTAACCATGCATTTTTCAGAACTTATTCACTGGATTATATACTGCCTCCTTCTCCCACTGCTGATTAATCAATGATACAGGTATACCTGATTTTGGACTCTTTTTCAACCATCTGAACCTGCAGGTGGTTCCCTTCTTGCTGCACTAGAAGAGAAAGCGGTGATGTAAAATTAATTTTTGCGGTGCTAGCAACCAAAGAGTTAGGCCCCTTTCCCTGAAAGTCCTCAGCCTATGGATGTTGCTTCAGGTCTATTTACAGGAGTACTGATGAGTACAACAAGAACTATAAAGGAAACATGAGCCTGCTTCATGTGGTGATGTGGTGAAAAATTAGATGCCTCTGGAGAGCTGGATCTGAACTGCCGTTCCAAGGTTGTGGGGGCTCCATTTTGCCACTGCCTTCACCAGCCTGTGAGAAAGAAACAGGTATAATCTCCTTAGCAAGAATGACCCAGCAGGGAAGCAGTCTTTCCAGGCACTCACTTCTTCCAGCTCTTTTTTGCAGATGTCAAGGAAATTGCATCTGACCATCAGCAGAGTCTAGGGGACTTCCCACACTCTACTCCTTCTTTCTGAAGCCGATGATTGTGTGGACGACTACCTCTGACTTCTTCTCACTTGGGATAAAACTACCTGAGCTCCTACATAGGGCTCCTCTGAGGGACCTCCTAGGCTTGCTTTGTCCAGTCTCATGATCCCCAGCAAACAGTGGAACAGGAGTCTCTAGGTCATTTAATTTTGCTGGGGGTCTTGTGTGAGCTGGGTTAGTGCCAGAATCTGGACTTGGGCAAGGGTAGGGGACAGGAAAGTGCATGGCAGAGGAATATGAGGTGACAGGCACATGAGAAGTGATTTTCAAATTTACTATGTCCCCTTCTCTGAATCTTTTTGGGGCTCTCATTTCCTGTGACCATGCTGTACCACATCAGCAGCTGAACCCAGGCTGGGCATGCAGTGCTTCTGCACCACAGGGCACTTTGTGCACAGACTTGGGGCAATGAGAAATAAGGGATTACTTTGGCTTGTCCTTGCTGTATTTAATTTCAGGTTGCTTCTCTGTGATAGAGAAATTTCAACATCTGTAAATAATTCTGTCCTCCAGAGAAGAGATTGCCTGTATTGCATTACCTGTAAAAAATTCTTGCCCAAAACCTTATTTGTGGCTCCATTAACCTAAAGAACTTGTCTGAATGCTCCATTTGCCTTTTAAATAAAGAACAAGTGATTGCTGAGGACTCAAATCCCTCTCATTTTGTGTTGCTTTCCTCATTATGAGAGGAACATAAGGGTCCCCGATCATTATTTCTGACTCTGTCATTAGCAAAGGTCTGGAAAGCGTGTTTTCACTCCATTAGCCTTCAGAAATAAAAAGAGTGATTGCATAAGTCGAGAATAATTATTTCAACCAGCTTTTCTCAATATATTGCTGTGGAACAGGATGGGATCTAAACAGGAGCTGACAAATTAATTTATATTATTTCTATTTTCCAGAAAAACCACCACGTTCAGGACCGATTTAGAAATGCAAACGACTCTATTTGTGGTTTAATGTGCCTTTCTGATCACTTATGACAAACCTTAGGAAGCTAATCTTTTCCTTCATGATGTCTGCCGGGATTCCTGCGATTTACCCCCAGAAGAGTGGTAGAACAGAGATAATCAGATCTGTCATGGTCCTTTTGTTTCTCAGAAGTGTGTAGATACTTATGCTAATTAGGACTGACCTCCTTCTGTAATGACACCCTTCTGTAATGATGTTGAAGTTCACAGGTATATGATGACATGTCCGTCCAGGCATGGTCCAGATCTGAATAGGGTGCTTTCCATGTTCAGAGCAATTTCTTCTTTGCTTTAAAGAAAGGATGGAATGCCCTCACCTTTCTTTCTTTAAAAGACCAAAATGCAGCCATTTTTCTCCCAGATACAGTACTACAACTTGCTGGACCTCTGATGAGATCTGTTATTCCTTAGCCAGGCATGCTTGCCACCAAGAAGGGCTCATGCAGGACGGCCTCTTTCATGGTGTCTTCAAATAAGACAGCGTGAATGCATTGGTGTGGGCAGTGAGTCAGGGCCAGCAAGATGGAATCTTTCTGTCCCATCACTGCTTGTTGTCAGCAGAGACAAGCTGCTTCACAGCAAAGGAAGGCAACAGACAGTAGGATGACATGATAATTCAGTCTTGGATAGAAAGTACTACAGAAGAAGCATTATTTCTTATTTTGACTGAAAATATTCTTATACTGCGGCAGATAATAAGGTTAATTACAATGCATCTGAGAGCTTGGAGTGAAACTGGGTTGAAGGAGATTATTTAGTCCCCTTTTCCAACTGAAATAGACTTTTAAACCTTTTCTTTAAAATTACCAATGAGCCCATTAGCATGAAGGAAAACATCTCCTATAGATCTGTACAGCTGCTTTCACTACAAGCTTCTCAATTGGGGTCTTCGGTAGAGGTAGGAAAAATCATATTCTCCTTGTCAGTGAAAAGTTGTGAGCTTTTGTATTAGCATTTTTTTTTCCAACAGGTGTATGGTTGCCAAATGAGATGTGGATTGAAAACATAGGTATTCTGTGCACAGATGCCATTCAATAAGAGACAAAAGTGATGAGCACAGGAAGAAAAAACCCAGGTGATACTGTGAATCATGATACTGTGCCAGAATTTTATGTTAATTGCACACCTTGTTTTCCTCCTCTCTGAGTGTGCTAGTTCCTAGGAGAGGAAAGAGTTCAAAAGCTTGACTCCAGCAAACTCACAGAAAGCCTGCAGTCATTCACACTTCACTATTAACACAAATCATAAGCTGAAAGACAAAGAAAGATGTCCTCTGTCTAATAGTGCTGCAAAACAATTATCATGGTCCCTTTCTCCTCTGAACAATCTTCACGGAAACCTAGACAAAGCATTTTAGATAGAAGAGTCTTCTGATCAGTAGTGTAAAAAAGACAGCATCAGTCCTGAGACAAGGAATTCATCTTAGCCTTGAGATTGACCTGAACTTTAAAGGATCTGAGCCAAAGCATGCAAAGAATAACAATTGGTACATGCCATAGTACCTTGTAAAAGCAGGCATTGTGGGAGCTGACATGACCATCACTTTTGCTGGAAGATTCATGGTACAGGTAAGGCCTCATCAAAATAGCCCAGAGAAACAATGGGGTATGCCTGGGGAGCTGTGAGATGTGGCCCAAATCTACATGAGATGAGCCTTCATCCCACTCCAGAACTGCGACAGTGACACATAGGCTGACTATTTTGAAGAATTTTGGTGATAAACACCCAGAGCTCCTCATAGACATCAAGGCTAGAATTACTGCCAGATAAAGTGGAGTGGAAGTAAAAGTGCAAGATGAGAAAAGGAATACCATGTTAAGGGTTTCTAGAAGGGCTGTGTGACATGGACTGCAGATTCTCATCTTCAGGTTGCAGGACACGTCCCTGTGAGCTTTCTCCCAGCTTTACTGGGAAAGTCACATACTGGGGTGCTGAAACAGGCTTGCTGTGTTGTAATTAATAAGTACACTAATAGAGTCTTCATTGCATTATTGGGACATTTAGAATTTACTCTGGGAAACCTTTCAACTCCATTAAATCCACCTTTGTCACAAGATAAAGTGCCGCTCATAACAGGCTCATTAACATGCAGACTGCAGTTCAGCCCATCCATTAACAGCTGGCAGGCAAGAGTTTCCAAAAAGACCCCAAGAAACATTTTCCCTGACCAGGGGCTGGCTTCCTCAGCATGTCTGTTAGTCCTGTGTGGGATGTTTCATGACAGGGAGCTTTTCTGCTACCTCCCTGTGCCATTTAAATGTACTGCCGAGACCAGCTGTAATCAGTTAGGGATCTGGAAGAACCTGCCAGGAGTTCCCACCCTGCTGCTGGGGTCTTCATTTGACTCAAAAGCTGCCATGAGCAGAAAATGTCAGCCCCATGCAAGAGCCATGGGCATTTTCCACCCCTCTCCTGCTTGGCTGACTCTCATTTAGAGCTCAAGTGTCAACTGCTCTGATTAAGTGCATTAGAGCCAGGCGTGATGATTAACAGTGAATGATAACAATGGCATTTCAGTGGTTGCTAACAGGCTTCCAAACTTAATCTCTCACGCTCTCACAGAGATAAAGAATAGATAATTCTTCCAGCAACAATGATTGCACAATAAAGTTTGCATTTGCTCTGTGCTGATGAGCTATGGCGCCTGGTTTCACCCAGTGGCACTTCTGAGACCCCAGGGCTGGGGTGGTGCCAGCTCAGGATTTTACAGATTTCCTATGTCTTGCAGGTCTGTCTCCTGGAGCAGGGAATTAATGTCTTTGTTCTTTCCTTCTTTCTAAAGCCCAGATCTCCAGCCAGCAACTGGTAGGGAAATACAGACTAAGGGAAATTGAAGTTGTCCCTAAGAAATCTATCTGAGCTTACAACTTTTGGACAAAACTCACAACTTCTGGGCACAATTTATTGATTTGAGTTCTGAGGATTGTCATTCTGGGTCTGGCACATCCCCAGTAGGGGTGAGAGCTATAAAACTGTCACTGGGCTAAGAGGCTCAGCAGAGAAGCTACACTGGGCTGTAAGGATGACTTTCTAAACACTAAGAGCAGCTTATCTGAATGAGATGAAAACCTGTCAGTGATTGAGGTAAATGAGAAGATTGACAGGAAGATTTGAGGCTTTAAGGTGCATTTCAGCAGCCTGAATGCCAGGACACCAAGACTTGACAGTCCACTCAAGCACAGATTCAGTGAGTAGCTGAGCTTCGATGAAACTTTCTACTGGATAGGATCCATGGACCCAAGCACACGGGGTTCAAGAGAGCAAAACTCCCACTGAAACTGTAAATGAAACTTGGGCAGCCTGCTTTGTTTTAGGACAGTGCCTGCCAGGAGAAAACCCTCATTCCCTCTGACCTGTCCATCATCCCATGGTGCAGACAGCAGTAAGCTGTAGGCAAGGCTCTATGTCACTGGAATGAATGAGTGTCCCACAGCTCTGTATTTCAGGAGTTACTGTTTGCTGCTTAAATTCTTACAGAAGAAAAACTGTTCCCTTTTTTATTTCAGTCTAAGTCCTGCCTGTGTTGCTCCTGAGCTTCCTGGCAGGAGGTCAGCTCCTTCAAAGATGTTTCTCCCATCCCTCTTGACCAGCCCTAAATTCAAGGTTTAGAACAAGAACTGTACAACCAAGTGGCACATTCAGTGAGAAAACTCTAGTTTCAGGCAGGACAGCTAAACAGAGTATACATCCCACTGCTAGAGAATAATGTGATTTAGTGGACAAACAGCAAGACATTATGGTTAGGCTTTACAGCTGCTAAATGTGTTAGTCCTCAAACAAACATATAATGGGACTTTAGCTTTCATTATTTTGAAACATCAGGCTTCAGAGGACAGTAATTATCTTATAACATCTAGCACTGTGTCTTCAGGATAAGGGCTATTATTTTAAAAAGTCAAAGCACAGTTCATCCCTGATGTATTAAGCCTCATTCAGTTTGTATTTTTGCATTTTTCCCTGCACTGAATTCCTCCTTTTCACTCTGCTTCTGGTATCCCAGTTGTTCACATTTCCTTTGTTCAGGCTTCATGAAATGAACCCATGATGGAGATTTCGGTGAAACCAAGAGAATTTGCAATTAACTCCACCTTTTTCAGAGAAAATATTATGTTGGGGTCTTGAACTATGCTTTGTGTAGCAGCATGGACAGTTCCTGTAATCATGCACTACCAGTTTGTTGAGCCCCTATTTTTATATCAACTGTATCCTGTGTTTCTCCCACAGGAAACAAAAGATGCTCATTATAATCACAGTTGAGCTGTCCTGAACCCCTCTTTGAAAATCAAAGCAATTCAATTATTCTTTTTACTCTTCATTTTTACCTGCTTCTGTACTGCTGGTTTTATCTGGGGTAAAATATGGTCATCCAAATACAGGTCAGGGTTGGGAATTACTCTGGGTTTATTTCTTGCAAAATATTGAAACACTTCACTAGGTTTTGTCACTGTGTTATTCCCTTTTGAAGAAAGATTTTTTTTTTTTCTTCCAGCTGTATCTAACATCTTCTTACCTTGCACGTGTCATACCCTGAGTGGCTTTAACTCACTAAGACAGCAGAAACCACCCCAAAAATTAGGATCACATCCTGCCAGGCTAATGATTCATATAGGTCACTGGAGGGTTTGGTGGGCAACAAGAATGGGCTCAAAGGGCCAGGAGAAGGAAAGGTTAGCTCACAGGATGAGGAGGAGTGGAGATGTAAAGAAAGAAAAAGGGGTGAGGAAGACAACCCCTTCCTTTAAGCAGAAAAGGCTGTGGGGGCTCAGCTGACCATGTACCAAGACCTGGTTTCACCCATGGCGGAGCAAATTCAGTATCTCCTTCTGGATGTATGGTTCATTTGGAAAAGCTATTTATTTTTCAAGGGGAAAAGATACTTTTTTACTTTCTGAGATGCCATTAGAGACAAACAGCTGTCCTACCTGCACACCCCTTTTCCCACTTTCTTTTTGCAGAGTCAGAGGCTGTTCTTGTTTACAGGGGGCACCTGACAGAGGCTCTGAGGTCTGTGTATAAAGTCAGTTTAGCACATATAACTGGTCAGACTTCTTTACATTCTAATTGATCTGCAATTCTTTTTTGTATAACTGGGGAAGCAAAATGCCTCTATGTAAATAAAACTCTGCTTGTCCCACTCAGTCTTCTAAGGTTTAAATTTATTGCGTGTAGTTTGTTCCTGCCCAGGCTTCTCCTCAACACCCCATGTTGTCTATTACTGTGTATAAAAATGATCTGTGTTGACACAGGACTGAGTGAGCACTTTGCATTATCAGCTCCAGCATTTGCCTTTGTGCTTTATTTCATGCAACAAAAGCATAATTCACAGCAAGGTGATTTCTTGAAAGGTTTTTCACTGACAGTTTGTCTAAAAAGAGATGCTGCTCAAGAAGACAGAGAAATGTGTTTCTTCAACCCATTTGGCAAAGTTACTGAGGAAATCACTCAAGGCTTCCATGCTACTATGACTGAGGTGCATGTTGCAGTTCTTGGGCTCCTGGTCCCACTGGTATTTCATGAAAGAAAATGAAATCTTGCTAATTCATTGAGTAATATTTTTTTGGCCAGGTTTCATCCACTTCATTGCACTTCGTGTCATTGTATTCCATTTAACTGTTTTCACTTAATTTCTGGATTTTTTAAAAATTTCAATTGCCATTTCTTTCATCATAATTCCTCTCCTCTGTGTTCTGTTCACTTCATTCACTGATTTCAAGTTTTAACTTCCTTTCATGAAAAGAAGAACTTTCATTTCATGAAAGGAAATTAAATCTCACTATTTCTATATTATTTCTGCAAGTTTCAGTACATTTCACTGCACATCATGTCATTCCATTCCATTTAATTCTTTTAATTACATTTCATATTTTTCTTTTCTTTTTTTAAATTGTATTTAATTTCATCATAACTTCCCCTCTGTTTGTTTGTTTGTTTTGCTTTGTTCCCCAATTCTGAGATTTCAATGAATGTCATTTCAGCAATATTTGGAACTTTTAACTGCACTTCATGTCATCTTGTTCCACCTAAATGTTTTCACTTCATTTCAGAATTTTCTTTTTTTCTTTTTGATTGCATTTCTTCATAATTTCTCTCCTATGTGTTTGGTTCAGTTCATTCCCTGATTTGAGATTTCATTTCCTTCCATGAAATGAAGATTGAAATGGAAAGGAAATGAAATCTCAAAATCAGGGAACGGACTGGAATGAACAGATTGGACAGGACATACGTTGGAAGGAAATGCAATTAAAAAAGGAAATGAAATCTCACAAATTCAATGAGTATCACCGTGGCCAATTTTGGCCCATTTCACTGCACTTCGTGTCATCCCATTCCATTTAATTATTTTCACTTCATTTCAGAATTTTTGTGTGTTTTTCAATTGCAATTTATTTCATCATAATACATCTCCTGTGTGTTCGTTTCACTTTGTTCCCTGATTTCGAGATTTCATTAAGCATCATTTGGGCAATTTATGTTCCTTTCATTTCAACTCATGTCATCCCATTCCATTTAAATATTTTTACTTAATTTCAGAATATTTTAAATTAAAATTACTTCATCATAATTCCTCCTCTGTCTGTTCATTTCACTTTATTCCCTGATTTCAAGATTTCATTTTTTTTCATGAGTCATAACTGGGGTGGGGAACTACACCTCTTTTCATGGTTCTGGGGGCTGTGGCAGTAAGCTGCAATGTTTTATCTGAGCTCTCTGAGATCACCACCAGCCTCTGACCTGCCCTGCCTTTCCTGCAGCCCACCTACCTGTGCACACCAGGCTCACTGGTCCTCACCAGCCCACATTGTGCCCCCCAAAGCTGGGATGTGCTCTCTGTGCACTGTACTCTCTTCTGCAGCAGCAGTGTCTTCCACTGCTGCTGGCTGAGCAGTTTTTAATTATCCTCCTTGGACTTTTGTGCACCATAATCAACAGATAATTGCAAACAATCAGATAAATTGGTGATCTAGGGAAGTAGAGAAGAGTGACAGAAGGGAGCAGGGACTAAAACAGGAGTCGACTCCAGTGATGGGCACGGCTGATGGCAAACAGCTGTTTGGAGAAGAGGGGGCTCAGTGGAAGAGGGGCTGCGGTGAAAGCCAAAGCATCTCTTCTTTCATCCATTCCTGAAGCATCTTCACTTTGCAACTCACTTCTGGCACATCACCTCCCTTGTAAGACAATACAGCTTGGTTTTCCTGGCAGCATCGTTAGGTTCCACTAGTCTGTGGAAAAAACACACTGGAGGATGGCAAACAAGGAGACTTAAAAGTCACAGCACCAGTTCAAGAAGTGTTTGGACAACACTCTCAGGCACATGGTGTGATTCTTGGGCTGTCTTGTGCAGGGCCAGGAGCTGGACTTCCATGATACTTGTCGTCCCTTCCAACTCAGGATAGTCTGATTGTATAAAATAGCAGCACCACTGCTATTTTTCCTGTAGTCATCCAGACGTTCCCTAGCATCTCAGAAGAGTCCTGCTGGGCTTGAGGTAAGCTCCAGGAAGACCTTGAAGAGGTGGCCCCAGCACATGATGCAATTCCAGCCACAGAACAATCTTTCCAGGAGGACAAGACAAGCACAGGGAAGAGCTCCCGTGCCTAAAGCTGGTATTTTACCCCCAGGCCACAAGGACCGCCATGTTTTAGGTTATTTACAGTTCGAAGCTACCATTAGCAAGGAAAGGCGACCGAGGGGTTTGCATCTGTTCAATTTGCACCACTCTCCGGCTGCCATATTCCTGGGCGGGGTGGGTTATTTCTTTTTACAATTAGTGAGGGAGCGCTCTTTTTTTCTGAAATGAGGACGGCTTTCTCAAAGGCCGCCGTTCCCGACCCCTGAGGGCGGCCCGTGGGGCCGGGGCCGTCCCGCCCTTAGCGAGGCGGGCAGGGCGGCGGNCTTTTACAATGTGCCACTATATTAAACTTACAGCGCAATAAATCGGCACCGTAAAACTGTAACTCAGGGGCTGGGTGTTAGACAAACCTGACACGCTGCTGGGGGAATGGCAGAGATCTTAACAAACTGCATCACATACAAGTTTCTGCAATGTACATAAAACTTACTATTTTGTACCCCTATTAGCTGGTTTTTACAACGTTTTCAGGGACCAAAAAATAAAAATGGCAAGCAAAAGAAACAAGCAAATCAATTCAGAAAAATAAAAGTTGACGTGAGCTTGCATCCAAGAAGTGAGTGACGGTTCAGCCTGTTTTATTTGTTTGTTTGCCTATCTGAGGTGCTTTGAGAAATCTGGGTTAATTTAAAAACATTTTCCTTGCAGTTTCTTTCATTGCTTTGTTTCCCGCAGGTCAGGATAGACACTGCTACATAACGAAGGCACAGTAAAATTGGTTATTCTTGAACATATTTACAGTCCGATCTCCAGATTTCTACACCTCAAATGAAAATCAGCTGATTTGATCCCTACTGCTTTTTTGTGGTCACAGATTATCTCAAGGTGTTGTCCTCCCCATCTCTCACCCCCTCCCCCAGTGGAAAAAAAAATTCTCCTGGTTTGTCCATTTGTTTTGACCTTCAAAGCCTTATCTCCTGTCTTTCTCCTCTTCACTAGAAGAACCCTGACAAGAACTTTTGAAACCATAAATAGTCATGTCATTATAAAGCAATAACATGGGCTGCAGCTCTCCTTCCTTGGGAAAGGTTAGCAAGGGTGTGCAGCTTGTTAGCCTTCTTTTCTGCGAGAGGGAAAGGAGAGCTGCACTTCGTTTTGAAGTTTCATGCGACATCACTAATCAGTTCCCTTGGCAAAGAGGGGAAGCAAACACCAAATATGCTGAATTGAGTAACTACCTTGAGTGAAGAAAATCCTTTAATGTGAGCACGGTGTAGGTAATGCAGTATTTATTTACCGCAGAAAAACTGTAAAGAGCACAGCATTGATTTCTTGGTTTTTCTTTTTCAGGTTAGTTTCACAGGGCTTGGTCTATAGGGAGGATTTTCTGAGAAGCATCTGAATAGCTCATAGCTGGATGGCTTTGGTTCTGACCCCCTGACCTGAGTGAGGTTTGCCACTCGCAGTATTCCTGGAATGACACAGGGGCTCTGGCTGGAGTCAGGCCAGGACATTAAATGAAAGTGCTTTTGTGGCACTCCTGCACTTGGTACATAGAGGACAGATTTTCTTCTGTATCTCTCTGCAGCATTTGACTCTGTTGACCATGAAACCCTTCATGTCCCTGCTGAGGAGGGGATTTGCAGTCTGGTGGTAATGGTTCAGTGGAGCATACCCAGTTACTAGAGGTGAAAACATAGGCCACTACTACTAATGCCCGGATGTGGTGCTGTCTCACTAAGACCTGTGCTTTTCCACTTTTTTGCTGACCCAATTGAACACCAAGTCGTTGGGGTCTGGGAGACATTGCTGCAGCCCAGAACACTTCAATAGCTCATGCTGGTTGTGCTATTCCTTTCTCTCATGCTTTAAGATAATATATAGTCAAGTTCAAAGTCTCAGTCCTTGAGAGCCTTAGTAGTCTGGATCAAAGTATCTAAAAAAGTAACCTTATTAGCACCATCTGATTTATATGAGGGTCTTGCTATTTTCCATTTCAGCAAAAGGAAAAAAGTGGCCCTCTGATACCTTCCTCCAGTAGTTTCAAGCATTGCCCAGTCTCTCTGAAATGTGGGAAAAAATAATCTTACCTGAGACGACTAGCACTTCTCTTATTGAGATTAGCAGCATGTACAGATTCCCTTGCACTTCACATGAATAGGGAACGTTCACTGCCGCTGGAACATGTGTCCCTCCAGACAAGCACAGGGCAACACGGTGTTTCACCAAAGAATGGTGACTGGCTCCTCAGAACGATGCCAGGAGTGCCTGGTTATCTGTGCAGTCTGTAATGTCTCTCCCTCAGTCTTTTCATGCACACACATTCCCCACACACATAACGCTTATCTTTAATTTTCTGTGTGCCCAAACCATAACATTTCTAAAGGGAGTTAAAAATATCAAATTAATTCAGAAGACAGAGGTGAAAAGAATCATTCTGAGATATTCACAGGGTTGGTAGTAGTAACAAGAGAGACAGTTTCTTTTTTGATACTGAAGTTAATTGCAGGCATCTAGGGTTTAAAGACCTTGTGTTATTGATGGGGGTATGTTAGCAAAAGGGAGGGATTCCCACATTAAACTGAAATTTAGTATGTACAGTAGGTTGTCAAGAGAAAAAAAAAATAAGAACAAAGGAGACTGCTATTATCTTTTATTATTATCTTTTCATTCCCCCCCCATTTTCCTTCTGCATGCTCTCTCTCTGTCAGCCTTCTCTCTTTCAATAATTACAATAATCAACTTACAATGATAACAGAAATAATCTCCTGCAAGATAACTAAACAAACCACATGTTATCTGTACTGAAGTGTGCTTACTTACAGTAGGTACATCACTTATGGAAAAGCCAATAAAATTTTAATTAAAAAAGCATGTATGTTGTCAGTTAAGATGCAAAGAGGGTGTGCAAACACATTCAAAGTGGTCCATAAATTGTTTGGTATTTGATAGAACAGGGAGGAGGGCAAACCCACCCCAAACAGAACAAAACAAAACTAAAGCCCACCAGCCTTGAGGAACTCTATTTATGTTGTTCTATACAGAGCACTGATTGCTAGGGAATTCAAAAGCAGGAGGAGGGGAGAATCCTCCCTTGAGCAATGATCACATCCACCCACCTCAACCAGTGCTGGGAGCAAGTGAGCAGAAGTTAATTAAAGATTTTGCATCTCCCCACTGCAGCGCTGTATTGATAGCTCTGGATCCTGAGATAAACTACAGCTCTCCCACACTAATACGCCTTCAGCCTTGCCCTGGAGGCACCACCTCAGGGGATCAGATGTTTGGTTTCCCTGGTGTACTTGAGGCTTGGCCTTTCTGC
This sequence comes from Illadopsis cleaveri, assembly GCA_013399915.1. Classification (NCBI taxonomy): domain Eukaryota; kingdom Metazoa; phylum Chordata; class Aves; order Passeriformes; family Timaliidae; genus Illadopsis; species Illadopsis cleaveri. The sequence continues at coordinate 370,114 of VXBB01023989.1, forward strand.
TAGGACTGAAATGAGGAGGACTGATGAATGCCAGCCCATAGGTAGGTGCATGTGTCAGAGGAGCAGGACTGTAGGTAATTATCCAGTCATGAGTCACCATGGCTTCAGAGGATTCCAGTCCTCTGTCAGCTGTTTGCTCTAAGCACAGGAAGACTGTTTCACATAAAGGCTACTTGGCATGGAAGAATTTCTGCACAGGTACTGTGAATGTGAAACAGTTCTCAGCTGACTAAAGCAGAAGGTTTGCCCGAGCCAATTCTGACATGAAGGAAGTCCTCGACACCACTCAGTGCCCTGAGTTTGTCCTGCTCCTCCAAGTCATTCTTTTTCTGGATCTGGTGTGAATGCTGGCACGGTCTTTTCATGACCTTTGTGCTCCTATGGCAGGCTGGGAACAGTGGCTTCAGGAGTCCCTTTGAAGACAAAAGTGCATATCCTTCACCCAGATTTTTTCTCTGAGCTGTTGCTGCAGGGCATCACTGGGAGGAAATCTCGGCAGTGAGAGATCATGGATCAACAGTGGCAGTGAGAGATCATGGATCAACAGTTTTGCTTTCACTGTTCTCACTGGGTGAGTGAGCAACCACTCCTGGGTTTGGATTTAGTGCAGAGAAGGCCTATTTGATATAGCATGAGATGTGAGGATGTCGCAAGATAGTGTCTGAAATTCCTTCCTCTTGGTTCAACCTTCAGCTTCAGCTGTAATGGGCAGATATTGCCTGCACAGGCTGCCCAGGAGAGCCCATGTATGTGGAGAAAAGCAAGGCTGTGAGGTGGAAGGACCTGTTTCCTCAGGGAGCACATTGCTGTGGTACACCTGCCGTTGCAGGACACTGAGTTTTGAGGCTGTTACAGAGAGATAATGCTTACATTTAAAGAGATCTTTGGGTTGTGCCTAATTACAGAACCACAGCAGCCTGGCAAGGTAGGACAGTTAGAACCCACCTCCTTTTAGGCTGGAAATTAAGACAAGGGTATTAAAATGTATGACCAGGGTTAGAGAGATAAGGTTAGTAAGAAGGCCAAGGTTAAAACATCAGACTTACATATTCCCAGAGCTGTGCTTAACATGTGTCTCAGCCAAAGAAATTGATGTTAATGACGTACTAACCCCTTTCATCTGAAGATCTCAGAATGTTTTATGTGCAGATTTGCTTTGTCTGTGCAGCTCTGTTGAAGGCTGTTGGTCTTTCAGGGGAGAAATGTGCAGGCTGCACCATGCTGTACTGTGTCTGTATTGCCTTCAGGCCCCTCAGAGTGGAGATGGCTGGGGACAAGCTGGGTGATTGTGCTACAGGAAAGCAGATGTCATTGAGGGAAGGTGTAGGAAGACGGCTGGGTATGGGTTGAGATGATTTAGTAAAAGCAGTGGTTCATGTGACAGACTAGAGTTGCACCTGGTTTAAGGGGTGTCAGGATGCAATGGGATCCGTTCAGAGAAGGGCCAGCAGGAAATGAGACTGATGGATTGGCCCTCTTTGGGGAGGGCTGGACAGACAAGTTGGTCAAGAAGAAAACCAAAGCTCTTCCTTGTTGATTTCCTTCAGAGAGAACATTTTTGAAATCACAGCTCTGTGCCAGGCAATGGAGGAGAGGCAGCTGCTGCCTGGGCAGGATGAAGCCAGCCCAAGGCCAGAACCTATGAGAGGTCTGTGGGCTGGTGTGCCACACTGCATATGGCCAGGTGCTGAGCAGGCTGAGAAGGCTGGGCAGAGCACCCTGGCACCAGCGTGGGTAAGGGTTCTGGGAGAGCTGACAAAAGCAAAGTGGGTTCGACTTTCTTAAATCTCATGTTTAGGGACTTGGATACTGTGGAGGAGCTAGACCCTGGCAGAGACTGAGGGAGAGGATTAAAAATGACACATGAACTATAACATCTGTGGCTCCACAGAGCCTGGTGGGGAAACTGAGGTATTGTGTCTGGTACCCTAATGAGCCACAACCATGGGCCAGAGGATCTTGGTCTCATTAGTGCTTTCTCTGATGATGAAGCTAAGCACTCTCTGGCATCCAGAAAGTCATGGCTGCTAGCCACAAGTAGACAATTGTAAACTGCTCAGGACAGTCTCCCAAAATGAAAATGGAGAGACATGTACAAGACTGAAGCAACTGCTGACTAGCAAAGCAGGGAGGAGCATGGAACTGCCAGCTGCCACTGGGAATTGCCATGGGCTCACTCTGAGTCCCACGCAGGGGGGTTGCTTTGGGCATTCTCAGGGAAACCCCTGCATCCTGCTGTGACCTTCATGCAAGCTCTTGCATGAGGACACTGTATGAAGTGGGGACAGTTTCCCCTGCAGCAGCCAGTGACTGGCAGCTCTGGCTTTTTTTTTTTCTCTCCATTTTTGATTACAGAACTGCTCTGTTATTCTAGCAGGTCTGAAATTAGATACAGGTGCAAATTAACTAAGTCACAAGTGCATTACATTTGGTAATTTTTCTGTCAAGAGTCATGCTGAAGGGTTGCAGAGAATAATAAGAGCAGCCGAGAGCCGAGTGGCTGGTCCAGGTGTGCCCAGCTGCTGAGTGTGCCTCCCTGGCAGTGGTTTGAGGCACGGGGTCTATTTTCACAACACAGGTTGCAAAATCACCCACTTCCTGATCGTTTTCTACCTCTGATTTTTGTCTGCTATTCCTCTCCTCTGGCTGCAACTGCCTTTGAGTACTCAGCCCCCTGATTGCAGAGCTGCAGTTGTCATGGTTATGTTGTGGTCCTGGGATTTTGGAAAGACAGTAGAGCAAAAGCCTGGATCCTCCTCCTCCTCTTCTTCTTTCTCCTCTACAGCGTAGGCCCTGTGTATTTTCCAGATGAAGGGAGAAAGTCTGTCAGTCTGCCCAGCTGTGACAGGTAGGTGAAGGAATCCAGCTCCATCTGCCACCAAAGAGGTGCACAAGCATCTGCTGCCCCTCCTCAACACCATGGCCACCTCTGCAACTTGCAAGAGAGCAGTGGTTGTGGGGGCAGCTTCCAAGCAGCAGAGCTAATCCAACCAGTTGTCATAAAGCAACCATCAGACGCTGTCTGAGGAGGTGTGAGTATCTTGTGTAGCACACAGCATAACTAACTGAAGTGAGGTGGTTGGCAGAGGACAATAAAACAGCATGAGAACGTGTGAAAGTGTTATTCTACTGTGGCTGCTCACAGATGCAGAGTGCTCATTTTGTGGAGGGGCCTTTTCTGGCTCCCTGTGACAACCTGCTAGTCATTTCAGTTCCAAAGATGGCGAGGTTTGGGCACAGGAACTGAGATGAGTCTCAATGCCAGCTGCACCATCTGAAAACTTTCTGCCCTAATGTGCAATAAAGGTTCAAGAGAGATTATGAGGTGCCTGAGCCAGGAAGCTGAGCTCCTTTCTACAACTCCTCAGATGAAGCTGTGCACTTATCTGTCAAATCGAGGTTGCAGTGTGCTGGCAGGTCAGCATGTGGATAAAGCTAGTCCTGCTGCCGTCTCACAGATAAGTGGAAGGCTTCATTCACCAAGCAGTTAATCTGGAGGGCTTTCACTGGTGCTAAATCCATACTATTTATTTAAAGATGAAACGAATGGTTCTATGCAAATTAGTTAATGACATAATTGAATCAAATGATAATATACTGCTGCACAAAGCTGGCAAGAAACCATTTCAGGCCTGGATTTCCATTTGTTGTGGCATTCAGACAGCTCCTCACCCAAGTGGAGGTGAGCCCTTTGGCTGTGCTGGGACATGCATGTGGCTGAGACAGGGCTTCACCTCCCTCTCCCTTCCCTGAGGGCTGCTGCATTACAAGGAATATTGCTTATAGCCATGCAGGGCATACTGGAAACGCCTTCCCCATTTGGCTCCTTATTTTGCGATATGGGGGAAATTGGCTTCAATTTTTCTCTCTTTTTCTTCAAAAATTGTATGTTTTGTAATTGGAAAAACAGGTCAGCAGTTTCAGACCTAATTTCAGAAACATTTTCTTGGAAGTGTCAAAAATAAACATGTGTTTTTAGAGCACAGTGACTGTGAACTGCTTACACTGTTTCCTTCTGCACTAAGATCTTCCCTTTCCAGCTTATGTAGTTAAAGCTGCCTTCCAGGAATGGATCAGATCACAACCATCCAACCAGCTGCTCTGGGTGAGACCCAAGAGCTGTTTCACTCAGAACCCAGTATCTGCAGCAGCAATGGCCTAGAGAAGAGCACCAGAAATAAGCCTCTAGACAATGGAGCCTCCCTGGTGTGCTCTCCTTGGCTGCCTGTGGGCTGCAGTGATGCGACCTCCTGAGCTGGAGGTGGCACTGAGGGGAAGTCACAAACTGGTTCTCATGCACATCCTATTTGTCCTTTCAAATAACTTTATTTTCTCCCTTTGCCCTTCCTAAAGCCTTCCTTATCCCAGTAGATTTTAGTGGATTTATGAAATATTCCTGCTTCTTTCTTCTCGGTGTTAAGTTGTTCTCTAAAACATTTTAATTGTAGCATATGTGGGATATGGAAACTTTTGAGGATTAGAGAACATTATAGGCAGTAGCTAGGCACCATTAATGCTGGGATCAACCCATAACTCCATGATGCAAAAAGAAATCACAATTCTCCTGTGTCTTTTAGAAATTAGAACAGTAGCTGTCATCTTTCATGAGCTGAAAGGGTGTGCTTCATAGACACAAGAAAACACAGGAAGTTTGGCAGTCACTGAACTTGATCAGTCTGTTACAGCTTCATGTGGACATCCCAGTTAGTGCTCAGCTCTCCTGAGTAGTAAAACTGCAAAGGTTTCTAACCTCACCCCACTTTTGTTTGGAAAAGTGGTTGTGTATGTCAGGATGAAAGGGAGAAGGGGCAAGTGATAGAGTGGTAAATGTGTGAAATGTGTGGGGTAAGGAAATAATAGCTACAAGCTTTTGCATGGGTACACCCTAGGCTTGCTAATGCCTCCACTTGGTCCTTTTCCCACCCTAGTTCTGCTTTCTGAATCAGCTTTACAGGGCCCCTCCCTCCCCCCATAGTCCCCTGGCCCCTGTTTATTAGCACAGAAACGCCTCTGAGCAAACTAAACTCATTCTCTAGCCAGTGTCCTGATTCCTGTCTTCAAAGCTGCAGCTTTTCTAATCTGTTTTTATTTCTGTCACTGAGTCCACTGGGGCTCTTGGCTAATCACTCAAACTGTTTTGTAACCTTGCCAGCTCTGTCCATGCTGATAGCCTTGCAGCCCTCACTGATTTGTACCCACTTCTCACAGCCCTGGTTCAAACTGGAAAGGTTAATCCTCCAAACCCTTCAGTAGTCACATCTCCTCTTGAGAAACACCTTTTCAGGCCATTCTCCACTGTACTATCACAGTGCTAGGAAGAATGTAGGGAGATGCCCTTTTAAGATAATGGCATTAAACCTTAGGTCTAAATTCATTTTACATGTCACAGATTTTGTTACTGCCCCAGCAAAATTTTCCTGTTGATTTCTCTGGAGCATCTCAAGGCATTCTTACACAAAGGTTTCCAAAGGTGGAAGAATGGAAAGTTTTCTTGACCTTTCTGACCATTGCTCTCCTCTGGGCGTGCTCACTCTAGGTAACTAGTCACTAGGACACACTCATCTGGCCAAAAGGTCACTTAAATTGTGTATAGCACTTATACCATTCTAAATGATTGTATTTTACTTGGGGACAGGATCTACTGGAGTAGGAGTTTGGGTCACTGGCCTTTGTTGCAAACAGACAGTCTCAATGGCCTTGTTCCCAGTAAAGAGTGTCTTGGTGCTAAAGTGAATGGACTATAATCCCGTGACACTGCAATTACGCAAATATTTAAACTACCTCTTATTCTAGAAAGAGAAACATTTACTACCTATCCATTCCTGTTTTATGACAATGGTTTCACAATTTTAATATACCACCAATTAAATAAAACTGTTGCTTGGCTGTAGGCCAGTAATGAACTGGGTGTGTGTATGGAAGAGTATTATAATACCTAAACCATGTGTGTCAAAGATCCCCACAGCATGGCATCTTTTATCTGTCAGGAGTAAAAAATTGGACCTTTCAGAAAATATGTAAGACCCGTGTAAGTAGACAGTGGTAGTTCCCCATGTCTTCTCCAGCCGACAACCTCCTGTGGCTCAGCCTTTCTAGTACCAGATGTGTTTTTATATATTTGTTATTTTTGTTAAACTGAAATTAATAGTACTGTCATTTCAAAAAGAAGCCTAAGACATTTCATAAAGGACTTCATTACTGTTTTGGGGACTCCTCCTCAACTGTCCACAGTATCTGACTGACCTCAGTGGTAGACAACTGAGTTTTTCTATGCAGGGCAGAGAAGACGGTGCTGGGATTTGAACCTGCTGCTGTGGATAATGTTGATGCTCAGCTGAGCAGGTCACCTCCTTGACAGTGAATTAAAAAAGCCGACCTGGAAATTAGCTATTCATCTTTGCTGTTAAGAGAATCATGTTCATCTATGCAATGCAAGGAGATCTGGCAGGATCTTTACAGGTCACGTACAAAGTAAAGCTAGGATTGACTTTTTCTGTTTCTGAAGGTTTTTCAGGACACAAATCACAGGTCTGGAGGGGATAAAAGCACTGAGTGTATTTAACCTGTCCTCTGAAAAGAGAAACCCAGCAAGTGCTCTTCTTAGACATATCCTCCCTTTCTGTTCACTTGCTTTTGGGAATATAATGTGAGCATTAAATGGACTAAGGCAATGACCCACTATCCTGAAAAGCTGAATCTCTGTGCATATGTGACCTAAGCATTTCAAGAAAACATGTTTTCCTTTAAAATGTGCATTTGCCCCAGAGTACTGGGCCACAAGTCTGCACTGATACAGCAATTTCCATGTTTCCCTTCCTACTGTTTGCCCATGGTCATGTTCTTCTGGATTTTCACAAGGACCAAAGCAAGCTGTCTTTAAAATCTCTGTAGTTAGTAGTTCTCCAAAGCATCACAAATTTAATTCTGTATATAAGGAATGCAGGTTGCCTCTTCAAACAGGATAGAGCTGCTGCATCTTTAATCTCATGTTGCACAAATGCCCAGATCAAAATAAATATGTGTTTCCCTGTGTTACTTCTCTTTCAAATTAGAGCACCAGGGGCCAGCAACAAGGTTAAATCTTGGGGAACTTTAAAAGCCACCATTCCCTTGGAGTGGGCCCTTGATTTTACAAACTACAGGATTCACACAGCAGCTGTTTAATTTCTAAAGTGTTAACTGAAATTTACTACAAATGCAATTTTATGCCAACACATTTTTTGTTGTTGTTGTTACTAAGGCAGCTATTCCATAGTTACTATTTTGGTTCCCATGACGACTGCACTGCTATCCGAGTTGGAGATGATAAAATTGGTATGTTGACAGATTCTGATTGACTGTTGATACCAGTTGGCAGAAGAAACGAAGGCTTTCCGATAGATTATTATGTATATTTTCAGGAAGAAAGAAAAAAGACATAAATGATTTTTTGGTATGATTATATTTTACTAGCAGAAAAAATTAAAGTTCATATTAAAAAAGCCCTGGCAGCCTAGAGATGCCTGGGTGGGGAGGGATGAAGAAAAGGAGGGAGGAAGGGAAGGGAGGGGGAGATGATACCTGAATTTCCAGAGACCTCTATACCTTGTTGCCTGTTGCCCACCAGAACAGTGGAAGAATGAATCGGACTGAATGGTGCAGAAAACCCCAGAACACTGGAGGATGATCTACTACCAACTTACTGGGAAAGTGCTGAACACCAGGCTTTTATACACTAGGAAGTCACAACCAGAATATCACAGGCATCTGAATATTGGCTGATAGCCACAGCAGTGGCTGGTGTAAGGGACTGTGAAAATAGCAACAGAAAGGAAACAAATCTTGGGCGGGAGGCTGAAGAGAAGCCACTGTGGGATGGTGGCATTTGCTATGTGACCTCTTTTTGTCTGCACTGCCACTATGGGCCAAATTGGCTCTCACTATGCTGGTCTCTTGATGCAGACATCAGGCAAATGTGTTGAGGCAGTCTTTTGTGTCTGGAAGCTGTGGTGAAGAAATCATGGCAGTTTCTTGATGTAGACAATTGTTTTGGGAGCCCTGAGGAGGTTTGCAGTGGGCAGCTGCAGTCCCCAGGTAGATAGGAACAGTCCTACAGTGGAGGCCACTCTGTCATTCTCAAAGAGCTCTCCAGGCACAATTTTATTGTACTTAGACATTGCTGTGACTGAAATTACTGTTCAGTAATTTGGGGATTGCCTGGATTGTGGTATTTTCCCCTTTTTTCCTCTTGAGTGTGATTATGGAAATGTACTTATTCCCAGCATCAGAGCCAAGCATATTGAGAGGGACCTGGGCTCTAGAGCCAGAAGAAAGGAGGCAAAACATGCTCTGTGAAATGTGACTTGCACAGGGAACTTGTCCCCCACTTTATGCTTACAACTAGCTGGTCTTCATCAGGACCAGGATGGTGCACCCAGAGGGCCTGCCTCTGAGCAGTAGCACACACAGTGCACTAGCAAATATTTGGGTTATGAAAGAGCCCAGGTCCTCACAGCAACACCAGTGGTAGGGTGATGTCAGTGTCATCATATTAACAGCCAAATGGGAAAGGATGGTGAGGGGAAGAGGAAGGTGGAAAAGGTTGTTGTCTCCCTGAACAACATCCTTCCATGCGTACAGTGCCTGGTGCAGCCAAGTTTTTGGCTCTTGCTCAGCATTCCTGTGTTCTAACACATTAAAAAACAGTTGGGAAAAGGGCAGTCTCTTTATGCCTGTTCTTCATGCTTCCTGTGTATGGTAACACAGGCTACTGCTGATCTATCACTCAGAAAACTTGCTCAATGTTGATTCCAGTGTTCACCAGCTTTTGTCAGAGTTTGGACATGACTATTCCAACATGTATTCACTGCCTGGACTCCTTGTTCCTTAGGATCCTTGATTTTTGTTCTATTTTCTGGTTTTGGTAAATGCTATAGTGCTTTACTGCCTGCCGCTTCCAATCTCTTCCTAACCTCCCTGCAATCTCCTTGGCAGTGACTGTAATTTACTGTGAATTAACCTAGTCACCAGGGAGCTCCTAATGGCCGTTCTGCAGGTTCACAGATTATCTTAAGCAACTGGTATTTAGTGCAGAAAGAAGGAAAACTTCTAAAAGATTTAGTAAATGAAAAGTCTATTACGAAGCTTGGGGCTTTTTTGTTTTTCCTTTCCCCCCTCAGTGCTTCTTGGCTTTTCCTGCTTCAGGTACAGGCCAGCCTAGGTACATAATGAATTCTTGTGGAGAAAGGAGCATGAAGAAAGAATGAAGGGAAACAAATGTGTCAGGGCAGAGGAAAGATGCCTTGAACAGAGGCAGCACAAAGGGGAGGTATCTGTTGCCTGCTGAGGCTCCCCCTGCACAAAGATGCCTTGTTGTTCTTTATCTTCCTCATGTTACTTAACAGCAGGGCTGGTTTGTACAAACCCAGATTAGAGCAGATAAGAAAATGAAGCTCTGAATTATTCAGCAGAGGAGAGAGGAGAGGATGTGGCTGGCGTTACTGGATAAATCTGTGGCCTCCAACAGAGCTCTCTGTCCCTTGGGTTTTATATCTAAATCTTTTTTGCTCTGCTTAAGCCTGGTTGTGGAAGAATTAAGACGATGATTTCTTTTATTTACAAGGAGACGCCTTTCACAGGAACAGCAGAAAATGGAAGCAAAAAGAAAGACATGAGATCTGCTGGTCCATTCTCCTACCCCAGCAGGGTTGGTTAGAGCTGGGTCTCTTCCAGCAGATGTGTGCCCGTACCAGAAACTCCCTGGGCAAGGTTTGCTGTGTCAATATGTCCCTCTGATGTTTCCTCTTCAGAAGCTTGTGGCCCTGAACCCACTGTCAAATTCTTTTCTCTTGGACCTCCCAGGCCTGCCAACCCCTGTTTTGGGAGCTCAGGGAAAGCACTTGGTGCTCATCCTTTGGTTTAGTTATGTTCGAGAGTATTTGTTCAGTACCTCTCAGAGTTGACTTAGGCAGCAGAAAAGATGTTTGGACACTGCTTGCCCAAGGAGGGACTCTTTCATCTCTTGTATGTCTCTGCTGGTGCTTTGCAAAGAGAGGTGGCAATGCAGAATAGACTGGGGGTTTCTCCTCTTTGCTTTGCTCTCTTTGCTCCCCTCCCAGCCATTGTGGTAAAATTGCTGTTGTGGTGCTGAACCACAGAGCTCTCTGCAATAGCTCCACACAATAGCTGCACCAGCTCTGATGCTTTTGCTGAGGCCTGCTGCTCTACAAGTCTTCCCAAAGAGTAAGCACAACTTCTTCCATCTCCACAGCTGTTAGACAACACTCTGATTTTAGGTGTCCTGGTCCCCTAGAGAAGCTTTTCCTGTTCTTAGAACTGGGAACATAATTTACAAGCCCCATATGGCCATGGCAGGCAAAGCTTTAAATTATTTTCTTCACTGCTGCTATTTTATGTGGGATAGCTTGGAGTGGCTGGATTGCTTCTACTATAACTATACCCACATAGGGAAGAACAGAGACATCCAGAGACAAAAGAGAACATCCAGAAACAACAGAGACCTGCTGCTGCTGTGCTTGCTGGTAGGCTGTAATTACATCATAAGTTTCCTTTACTCAGAAAGCTGACTTAAGAAATTTCTGCTCTTGTAACGCGTTTTGCAGCCCCCTCAGTTGTCCTGACACTGATGATTATAGGGCTGTGTTCTGTGTTTTGATAAGAAGATCCAAGTTAGCTTCTCCAGTCCTTTTCTGGAAGTCTTATTTTTAACCTCTGTCTTTTTGTTTGTTGCTGAACATGCCACATTGTGCAACTCCCACTTGAATGGTAAGGGAGTCTATTCTGCTCCCATTCAGAAGAAAGGACATTCTGTGCTTTGATGCTTCATCAGGTGCTAGATGCTGGGCTGGCACCCCTGCTCAGAAATGCTGCACCAGGGAAAGAAAGGGAGAATTCTGATAGCCCATTCCTCAGCTGTGCTTTTCTCTGCTTGTGCACAAAGCTTATCAGTCATGTCAGGCTACCACCTTATCCGCCCTCCCCAGCTGCTGCACAATGACTGACCAAACAGAGACCGGACCAAGAAACCCTACAGTGGAAATTTGAGGCTTTTTCCAGGCAACCATAATGCTCATTCAACTTAGGATGTACTCTTAGGGACATGGTTAAACATTACTTTTCCACTCATTCATTGTTTTTGGATTCTCAATGAGCCCTGTAAATAGAAGGATCAGTCCCACCTTCCTGGCATGCAGTGCTGTCTTATTCCACTGCCCTTGTTCCCCTCCAGGACCAGCCGCCCTTCCCTTTTCAGCACAGTGAGGCATTCCTGAGCCCAGTTTTGTTGAAGTCCCTTTAGGATCAGAGACAGTTACAGTGTCTGAAACTCTTGTTATTACAGAGGCAACCCTCAGCAAAGCCTGATATTCCTCACACTTGCTCCAGTTCAAAGTTTACTGTACAGCCTCCAAACTCCTGTGCAAGGAAACTGCTCTCAGCACCATCATCCATCTCCTTTTTGACATTGTAAGTCAGGCCAGGGCTTAATGGGTTGAAACACAACTCCTGCTCTCCAGCATCAGCTCTTCAGGGCCTGTTAGAGCCCTCAATCCACACATTGGAAAAGCATTGGCTTTCACTGCCTTTCTTTCTCCCACGTCAGACACAAATTAATGACCTTCAAGCAGTGCAATGATACTCCTTGAGCCCTCTACTCAGCTGATCCACTTTGCTCTCAGCTGCAGAGTGCATTGGATACAAACATTTTCAAATTTCCTGGGGGGGTATCATGTTTACCAGGAGCAGGGCTCGGAGCTCTCTCTCCACACCCCTGCTGAATTACCCTGTTGATTAATAGTACAACTCGCATTCCTCTTGCTCCTTGTAAACAGGAGCTCGAGCCCCTGCCATTTAACAGGGGCGTGGGATATGCGAAAAGCTGAAATGTCACCACATCACAGCACCCATTAATCATAAAGCTGCTCTAAAAAAAAAAAAAAAANNNAAAAAAAAAAAAGATATGAAAAGGAAAGAAGAAAAAGGAATTATCAGAAATATCAAGGAGCCAATTTAATTGAGGCAAAGACATGCATGGCAGCTGCTTTTTAACTTTACCTACATCTCAATTAGACAGGGTTGGAGTTCTCTTTGTTTCTGCTTTTGAAAAGTCTGAAGTTCTGCAGGTTTGATCAATGGCAAGGGACAGAGAGGAAATGAGCAGGAGACGAAAGGGCTGAGTTTCCCTAGAAGCTGTCATGATAATTTATGGCACTGGCTGATAAAACTTTTAAGTAGTCAAATATGAGCTAGGAAATAGCAAAAGCAAAACGAGCCTTGGAGGAACAATGCCAACCAGGTAAGTCTTCTGGGAAGCACCACCTGGCCTGAACAGTTTCTTGCCTGGGAGCTTGGGAAAATTGCTATTGACTCATGCTCATCTCTTGGCTTGCGGTGAAGAGGCCTTGCTCTGGAAGAACCAGTGGCTTTTCTTTTGGTCAGGTCTGATTCAACTGGTGACAGCAATCTCTCTGCTTGAGATATGCTGGCCAAGGTGGCTGGAGGATGGTATGACCAGTGTCAGCAAAAGAAAGTTACAGGAAGAAGAAAAGCACATGATGTCCCTTGGGACTCTGCTTCTGACCTGTCCTACAAAGTAAGCTGCACCAATATGTGTCAGTACCCCACTATGGGAAACTTAATTGCTGTGGGAAAGGGCATTGGTGTTTTGCTGTGTCTGTGCTCGCAGGAAACAGCCACTCTCTGCTGTTTGAATCCATGCTCAGTGAAAGAGTTAGCAAGACCTGGGTGAACTGTACAGCTAATGATATCTTTAATCCCTGGCAAATGCCACAGCATTTCTCCCTAGGACAGAGTACCAGAATCCTGGACACATTCTAACCCACTCAATTAATTTAGCTGTTTTCAGAGTTTCTGGCTGGGAAATGTACAGTGCTTACATAGCTGCTGTACTGTGCCTGACCTCTGTCTTTGATGGTGAAGAGCAATGGATGTTTGCAGAATGAGAAGATCACTGATTGGACACCTGCTTTCTCTATGGGGAGCCTCAAGCCAACCTGTCATTTTGTTTTGAATCAGAAATCCATGAGAGAAGTGAGTTAATGGCATGTCCTGGTCTGTTACTGACACCACTGACATTCCTGTAGTCCTGTCACCCCAAAAGCTGTGTCACATAATGCCAGTATTAACTCCATGGTGCAAAGCATTGGCCAGTGTGTTTGCACTTTACACATCTTTTTAACGTATGTGAGACTTCAGACAAAGCCTCTTTTTTGGCTGAAGGCTGCCTTCTACAAACTTAATGACCTTTCACTTTTGCTAGGTTGAGAAAATCCCTTCTTCCTTCCTTTCTCTTTCAACATTCCAGAATCCTGTACCTGACTTTTTCATGATACTCCAAGGAGAGAGGCAGTCAAGTTTCAGAGTCCCACAGAGAACTAGAAAGGGCAGAAGGTACCACAAGCAGAGCAAAGCAGAAGGGTCAGGGAGGCTGTCCCTCTTCCAGTCCTCAGAGCACCTCTGTGGGGGCCTTGGGACATGCTAACATTCAGCCACCAGCCTGGTGCAGGTCCCAGGGTTCTGCTCAGCACAATTTATTCAAGCTACAAAATTTCTCTGGAGTTCAGTGAAGGTCCGAGGGATGGGACGCTGTTACTCTCCTCTCTCCATACCATCTTTCTTTAGAAGATAAATGCACAAAGTGACTTGGGAACCGTTGTGGATCTTGGTCATAAAACCAAAATGCTCCTAGCTGTGCAGGCCTACCCATCAGCAGGGAGAGGAGAGGCTTCATAGACACCCTGACAGAAAAAGATGGGCTTTGTGGAGGCTGAGAGTTGTTAGAGAAACCTCTTGCTGAGCAGCTGTTGTTCTCAGACTCTTGACCTCTGCACTGCCTTCTTCTCCTCCTCCAAGCTCAGGAGTCACAAGTTTGCACCCATAGGCATAGGGGAGGTGACCAAATGGGAGTGTTGCCTGTGGCAGTGGCTACATGCACATTAGCTGTGCATACACCAAACCCACAATCCTCCCAGTTTTAAGAGTGGGGGTGATTAGCCTTGCTGCCTGTAGCATTTGTCAGGGATTAAAAAAGTAAAACTATTCCATTGCTCATAGTCCTGTCCATCTTCCAGCATGTTCTCTTTTCAGTTGGAGAAACACCGGCCTCTCTTACCAAATTATCCAACATTTGAGCCAACATTTGATCCAACGCAGTTAATACATAAATCCCAGTGTGACTGGCAGCTCCAGATGGGTGAACCAAGAAATTGCTTGACATATTTGCTTACACCGCATATAAAACTGCTTATTTTGTACAGGAAGGATAACTCTAAATTATCAGTAATCCACTGGATCTTGGTGCTAGTTGAAACAAATTTGAAAAGATTTGCCAAAACTCCAAGATATCCGTGTGTATAAACGTATAGATTTATACATACATATACACACTGTGTCACTGAAGGTGTCACCTGCATGGTGCCTATTTCTCTCACAAGCCTGGACTCACATTAATTCACCCATGTGTGAACAGCTTGAGCATTCTCATCCCTGAGGGCAGCCATAAGCTGGTAGAGGGCTATTTCTCAAATGCACCTATCAAGGTCACATTTGCCATCCTGCCCTCTTACTTCTCTCCCTTTTTGACCACAGAATTTCTCCTCTCCCCCTTTCCAGGTGCCTTGCTCAAAGACTTGGACCAGTGTTGTTCTGTGCTGTAGGGGAACACTTTGGACCTGATTCTCATTTACACTACAACAAGTTTTACAGCACTATGGCTGTGGAAAGAAACCATGAGATGAATATTGATCACTCCAATTTAAAACTCCTTTATGTTATAAGGGAACACCATGAAAATGGAAATTGGGTCCCCTATGTTTAAAGCCTGTTGGCAGGTGCCTATAAAGCGAGGAAAGATACTTTCATTGCCTGGTCAATGGGAAATTACATCCTTCTCTGCATTCCTCTTAGTTGTGCTGTGGGCCAAGTAAGGAGAAGAGTGCCCCAGCAGAGACCTCTGAGTGACAAACTGCAGGGCAAGCTGGGATGCTGCCTACCTGTCAGAGGATGGGATCCATGTGTAGGAGGATGTTAGTGGGCTCACTCCCCGTGGGAAAGGCAAGTGCAGTAACCATGATTTGCATCCAGTGTCCACTCTCTGTTCCATGTGGGCGAGGCCAAGCCAGGGAAAATGCTGATTCACTGTTACAGCTGATCACATCTTGGCTTTTCTGATCACCCCCATCACCACTTCCCATCTCTGCTGACTAACACGTGGTGCCAGTTGCCACAGCTGCCCAGAAGTGAAGCATCTCCATCCAGCCATTCCCTCACTGGCAGCAGTCCCCAGGGACCAGTGCACTAATGCTTTGCGGTGTGGTGGTGAGGATGGTGGAGTTGGCTCTGCTCTGCAGGACATACGCCCTCCACTTTGCCTTGCTGTCCTTACTCTTCCTCTGAAACAGGACTTCTGCTGTCCTTGCTTGCTCAGTAGCCTTTCCTGTCCTCTGGATTTAATCAACCCAAGCACTGGAATGAACCTGGGAAATCTGTGCAGCAGCTGGGGCTTCCTGACTGCCTTGTTGTTCCCTGCAGTAACCTGAATGTTACCCATGAGTACTTCTTCCCTCTTGGGCAAATGAAGATTTGTTTTGTTCTTCATGTCTCTGGTAGTGGAAAGTCTGGACTTGGAGGCTGATCTCCTGTAGATCCTCAGTGGAAGGTTTAGGGCAAACTGCAGGAGGAAGGACAGCATTCATCTCCATCTAGCACTGCTCCCAGCAGCTGGTGTGGGTCTGCATACCTGGGGCTGACTGAGGGACTAGGGGGGCAATTCATACAGTCCATAAACAGAGGGACCTGGCAGAAAATGTGACAGGTGGACAGAAGTGCAGGGGATGAAAAACTGCTAACCCAAACAGAGCCAATAATCTGTTTCCTAAAGATGTGGGTGCCATTGTGGGCGAGGAGCAAGGAGAAGCAATTTAAACTGTTCAGTGACATTGCTATGTCTTCACTTAAGGGAAGGAAAAATGAGCTTTCCAGGGCAGAGAACTCCATGAAACCCCTCCAGTATGCAGGAAGCTGGTGAAGCAAAGCAAAGAACAGCTGGAAATGTGAGAGGAGATCAACTATGAGGTAATGCCATGATATTGTTAAATGGCTTGCTTTTACCTGCAATATTATAGTCTGCCCTGGAGATCTGTCCACAAAAGGTGTAGGAGAAGTAAAAGGAGCTGGCAGTCAGGCAGAAAAAGGGTGGAAAATACTGGACATTTTAATCAAACACGGGATAAATAACAAAGACATGGTAGACCTGAGTAAAACAATAGATGGGTTAGACAAGGTGTACTGGAGGCTCCTAATTACTTTCTTTCTCAGAGATGATTCATTATATTGAAAAGCTGCTCATAAAAAGCTAGGGAATTATTTTTGTGTAATACATAGCTCCAGGTCTGTAGGAATTCCTTGCTGTCAAAATTAATGTGTCCAAAACCCAGAATGGTACAAAAATAATAAAAATATGCATGAATTTGGATTATGGAAATACCTTTTTAATTCTCTGGATTTGCTCCTTCCCAGTTGGATGAGGGACTCTGTACACACTGGCTGTGCAAACAGAAGATGTCACCCAGTCATGTTGATCTGTAGCCATAGGTCCAGTCACTTTGGCAACTCCAGGCTCATCCCTCTACCATCTAGTTACTCATGACCTAGGACATAACTGGTGGGCAGCACAAAGCAGGATTTGGCCTGGGTAATGTAACATTTATTCTGCTGGCTTTCAGCTAGTGCAGCCCTTGTGGGGGCTACTGTAGGGGGATGTGGTGCCCTTTCTGTTATGCTGAGGCTGTCAAGAATCCACTCAAGCGATGTAGCCAAGTTTATTGGAAAATCATTGGAGGAAATCAGCTTCCAGATCATCTTTAAAAGCAGATGAGCCTCATTCCCTTTCTCCCTCTTCTGCTGTTGGAAATGGGAACTGGCAATGCCGGAGGCTGGGGCAAGGGTCCATTTCCCAGTCCAGCTGTGACTCACAGGCAAGTCTGTCCTCCTGCCTCCCCCCAGGCTCTTTGTCTGTGGAGCAGAGATATTTACTTAGCTGTGAGCACAGTTCCCCCGGCGAAAAAAGCCATCGAGCTGTGGTGCTCGTGTCCCTGGTTCTGGGAGAGCAGGCAGGTGGCAGCCAGCCAGCAAACTTGCAGAGACCGTTTGAAGTGGCCCAGCCCAGCAGCCTCACTGGCTGCAGGCTGAAGTCTTCAGAGCCCTTGGCTGAAGATAAGGGGAGCCAAATTGCTGTAACAGCCAGGACCAGTGTCAAGTGCAGAGCCTCAAGAACCTCTGCAGCTTGTTCTGGAAATAGCTGTGTGGGCAGAGCTGCCAGGCCCCCGCAAAGCCATGGGTGGTGCAGCAGTTTGAGCTGGGGTGCACATCCACGGCCAGGGTCTGACTTTGCAGCCCTGAGCTAAGGAGGGACCTCCCTGGCCAAAGGCAGTGGCTGTGGCTCTCCCCTGCTCCTGTAGCTGCCTGGCAGCATTGTTCAGAGTTGCTCCTGATGTCCCCCCATCAGCACTGTGGGGGCGAGTGGGGCTGTTGGGATGCTGCTCTTGTCTGATGATCTAAGGTAAGCAGCCAGAAGGATTATACTGTGCTGTGCCTGACCTGACCAGGGTTACTGTGGAGCGTGGGCAGCTGTTATTCCATCACCTGGGCAGCTCCAGCCTGGTGGCTCATTAGCAGGTAGGATAGATTAGTAAGTGTCAGAGAACTGGAGAGCTACCTTGTTGGGTGAATGGATGAAAACATTTCAACTCCCACAAAAGAGGGAGAGGTGGTGATTAGCTGTGAGATGACAATATGAAATGTCAGAAGCACAGACAGTAAGCACAACTGTTCATTATTATATTAACAGCTTTAATTTTCCACCTTTAAACACCAGTTTCCTGTCAGTGCAATTAGATTGTGTCTGTGTGTTTAATTTAAATCAATATACTCCTGCATTTGGAGTTTTCCTCACACATCCTCTGCGAGGCAAGAAGCAGACTAGCCAGCAGGAGCATCTTATGTCCTTGAGGTGAAAGCCAGTTTGTGAAGAGGATATTTGGGTGATGCATGTTCCTATGGCAGGTGAGTGTAACCTGCAGTGATTTATGAAATTTCCACAGATTGGAGTGGGGAAGGGATGACGGCATAGGAACACCTTGAAGAGGCAGGCGGTACAAACAGCACATAGTAATATTTTTAGGGAATTATCTTACAGACCACAGAAAATAATGGGAGGAACAGGGGGAGGGGAACAGGCTCTCATGCCAGAAATTATTGAAGGCCTGATTCTGATTGTGGTTACACCACTCTAAGTCTGAAGTTCCTCAGATGATGTTAATGCTGCCTTGATGCCTTTAAAAGCGAAATCAGTATTGGGCTAGATGCTAAGTGCCAGAAAACAGTGCATTTAGGAATGGGATTTCCCTGATTTCTCCTGCTTGAACAAGTACCAATATTTTTACCTGCTAGGCAAGAGGAAGGGAAGCCCAAGAGTGCACAGAACTTCCTGCTGATTTCAACCTAGATTTTCCCAATGTCAAGGAATTGTCAATGTCAGTTGGATCTGGTGCCACATCCCTGTCTCTTTCTGCAGACACAAGGGTGCCCTTTGTGCTCACCAGGGCAGGATGATACGCAGCTTTCATTGACATTTGTGCCTTGCTGCATGTTTATGACAGAGTAACACTGAAACAGAGATTCCAGTGCACTTTCCCCCTCTCTCAGCTTTGGCCCAGGATTTCTGTATGTAATTGCTCTGTACATTACACAGGGTATTTTTCTTCTGCATGGGCTAATGCAGTATGAGTCAAGGAGTTTTATTTTGAGTAGCTAGTCACGTTCTTTTGCTTTATTGCTCTTATAGCACTGATCTCTGCAAGATCTTCCGTCATTTCACTGATACTCCTGGATCATCAAGTTTTCTCTGTCAGCTCAAATGTTTTACTTTGGTTTCTTATCTACTTTAGCCTGGCCTCCAGAATCTCTGTTGCTCCATTCTCATCTCCTGGACAGAGAAGAAGCTTACTGCTGTGGGGAGAATGACCTGCAAGCTCTCTGTGTCCAACCCAGTCTGCTGTCCTCATCCTGGAGAGAGAGATAAACTTGAGGATGGGTTGCTTTCCCCTCCTTCCTGGAAGAAGATTCTAGGCATAAGAGGAGATGGTGTCCTTTCAGTCATGCATCTCCAAGTCCAGCATGGGAATAACTGAACCAGGGATCCCAGACCTGAAGAGGTGAGAGCAGGTGATCCATTAACCTAGACAGGAAACATGAGCACCCCTGCTGCAGAACCATACCCAGCACACTCCACATACTGAGGGGATGTCAGAAAGGCTTTATCTGCCATAGAGATGTGGAAAAATGGCAATGCTGGGTCCGGCACCCACCCAGCAACTCCAGGCAAATGTGGCAAGGAGTCAAGAAGGAACCCCAGCACTTTAGCCTGAGTACCAAAACCTGGCTATTTGGGCTCAAGATGAAAGCCTGGGCTCCCTGAAAATGCATCTTGCATTACAGAACAGAGGACCTGTCATGTTAGATTAAACAAATGGTTCATCTGTCTCAGAGCTAGACTGCCTGGCAGTGGTCAGTAGCACAAATTCAGCCTGCAGAAATGGCCAAAACAAAGCTCTGGGCCAGGATCCAGAGCTGGGCAGGGATCTGATTTTCAGTTTCTGAGTATTTGGTTGATATTCTGATGTCATATATATCATCTAAGAAGCTCTTCCTTATTCCCGTCTCTAGGATCTACCATTCCTCCTCCTCAATTTTGCTGAAACATCAGCAATTATAAGAAAATGACGACACCTGACGGCTGCATCAGAAGAAGGAGCCAAGTGGCTGATAACCCTTTTTGCCTAGGGTGTGGTGTTTGCTCCCACCTGACATGTGGCAGAACTGACTTTCCTTGCTATCCAGTTAAGGGAAATGTAGAGATTGGGTTTAATCTCTGATATCTTCTCCCTATAACACACAAGATCCTAGGTAAAACATTTCCCTGGATGTCTAGGCATCCTTCCTGCCCTGCCCCGAACCTCTGGCTGGACAGCAATTCTTACAAGGAGCTGCTCTCAGCATTTCTTCAATGGTGGGCTCCTCCCTTCCCTTTCATAGTTAACAAAGTACTTGAGCCTGCACCTGTTAATTTCCCATCCAGGGCATAACCCTTTCCACTTTCCAGGATGGAGCATAAACATTACAAATGAAATCTCCAATGGGTAAAGAAGGAACAATCACTTTCTTAATTTTTTTTTAAAGGCACTTTAGGGCTTTTATCAGCAAAGCATTGTGTCCATTAAGAAACAAATTAAGCAATTCTGCAGGCAAGCTAAGTACAGTTCCCATGCCAGAATTAATACTGCCTCTTTCCACCAGGAATGTTTAAGGGTCCCTCCCCCATGCCCTGGGATTATAGCTGCTTTTAGTTCATAGATGGAGGATTAATCAGTGGAGCTCTTTTGCAGAGCTCCTGAAATAGATATCACAAATCAGGGAAACTTGGAAGGAGTCTGGGAAGTGACAAATGTGAAATTATGTTGCACTTTGTTTGGCGTCTGTGCAGGGAAGGTGACTGCGGTGACTTAGAGGTGCTTACCTGATGTGGGATGCCTCTGGTTGCTTTGGAAGGAGACCTGAAGTTTGGGAGATGGAAAAGCAGGGTGTGGAGGGTGAAGGATGGCTGCAAATTTCAGTATCCAAACAAGGAGCTGTGAGACTTGACAGAACCATGTGTAGGAGAAGATAGTGAGAGGCAGTATTTGAACCCAGCACGTTGTTCTCTGCCATCAGGTGTGGAGATCTGGATTCATGCTGGTGTGACACCAGAAGCTGTAACTTCCCCATTCTTTTGGGACTTTCTTGACAGAGTATCCCAAATCAGATTCTTCTGGATTCCTTTCCCTCAAACCTACAGATGCTGACTCTCAGTCTGTCCCACTAAGTGCAAGACCAGAGTGTGAGGTGGTCTGCCTTGTTAGTATCATCTGCCTATGCCTGAACGCATTTTAATTTGTCAGAAGGGTTTCAGTATTTCATCCCTAGTTCATCCCCTCGTGATGTTGCAGCTGTTTGCATGTGATACAGGTGTGCAGAGAAGGAAAAATTAATGCAGTTAATTTTCATGTAAACAGTACCATTATAAGTCCCTTTATACCAGTTAAAGTGTGACTGCAGAGGAGGAGGGAATACTACTTTAATTACATTGTCTTTGAAGCTATTATCACTAAGTCAGAATGAAAAATTATGCACAGACTATTCCTAAGGGTCTATATTGAAACAATTCCTATTGAAGAGAAATTCTAATAGAGAAAATCATTGACAGAATGGTGTAAAAGGATAAACCTTCTTTTAGCTTCACACTCAGTGCATTTTGCCCAACTAAAACTGCTGTATGTGGCTCTGTTGTGAAGCTGCACTCTGATAGCTTAGCTAAAGGGAGCACAACTTGATAGACCCTATCTTGGACCCTTATTTTGATTCCTCTGGGGTATTACTTAGAGAAGGATGAGGTAAAAGCCTGATCCCTAATAGAAAAGATGCACTACTACAAAGATGCCTGAGGTTGCTAATTGGGACTCATGATATCGTCAAGAAAGTCAAACAACTGCTCTTGATCTTTACCTGATGGTGGGTACCCAGCATTTGTCCTATTAGAGCATCAGAGGAATTTTCCATTACCAGTTGGCTTTCCCCACAAACTTCATAGAATCATAGTATGATTCTGGTTGGAAGAGACCTTAAAGATGATCTAGTTCCAATACCCCCTGCCATGGGCAGGGACACCTCCCATGAATCCAGGTTGCTCATAGCCCCATCCAACCTGGCCTTGAACACTGCCAGGTATGAAACATCCACAACTTGTTCCAGTGCCTCACCAACTTACAAACTTCTCTCAGAAAATCCAATAATGAAAATTTTCCAAAATTATTCTCAGTCCTCAGGGTTTTTTCAGTGCAAAGAAGAAAAAAAATTGCTGGGAAGTGTTCTCAGTTTCTAACAGTCTAAACTGCTTACATCAATAGATGAATTAATATAACCCCTTGCCTGGGGCAAGAAGGGATGTTTGAAACATCTCCCTTCCCCAGAGATGGTTTAGGCACAGAATCAAAACACCTCAATGTGTGTGATGATGGCCAAGCACCATTTCACCCTGGGTCTAAGTGCAGATGCCCTACCTAGCTTTGACTGCCAAGGAACTGGAGGTATCATGCTGTGCTCTGTGCTCTGTGTCTATGCTGGGTCAAGATGGGAGGCTGCAGCAATCCCTATCACCCCCTTTCCCTGAAAATGACAGTGGAATCTAGCTAGCAATATCCAGTTTTGCATGGGAGAATATGGTCTGCCTCTTTCTTCTCCCCGGTACCTCCCCTTTTAAGAGCATACGAGACAGGGGCACATGTGACCCCCAATACAGACTCTCTAGAACAAAACTCATGGCACAAATGAGAAAGTTTTATTATTTTCCATGGGCTGACCCTCTTGCTGAGAGGTTTTTGTAAACTGTGCACATTCAGGCCAGTAACTTCAGCACATCACTTCAGGGAGACCTGAGTGCACCATGCCCCAGAGCTGCCTTGCTTTTGACCATGTTTTCCTTGCTGTGAGAGATGCTCTTCTGCAAGAGAAGTTTCAAAAAAACACTTTCCCTTGTCTCTGTAGTAGTCAGATATAGGGACAGGAGGGGAGACCTTTCTTTCTAGCCTATATGTGAAGATATTAAGCAGAGGGCTGGTCCCCTGCTGCCAGACCCACATGACTGTCCTCTTAGACTTTTTTCAATCTGTTAGACAGCTGCCATCCAACTCAGACCCCAAATATTTATCTTACTTCTGAGGTGTCATCCTCAAAACAATCTGTCGTACTGACAGGAGCACGAGGGAAAACAGCCCCACACTGACATCAGACACCAAACTCTCCCACCCCAGCAAGCCAGCACCAGTGTTTGACCTTTGAAGATTTGTTGCTTTTCTTCTTTGCAGCTGGGGACTTCGATAAAGGTGTGAGAAGTGAAAGGGGGGCAGGGGAGTGGTACTAGAGCTCAAGTCAGCTGACTGCTCTGTGGAGCTGCTTTTATTTTGGAGCCCTGAAGTACAGTTTTCACTACTTCCTGCCCTCTCTGGTGTGGGTATGTCCACCTGCCTTTTTAAATAGCTGAAGGAACAGTAAATATATTTTATTTGGTTTTTGTGCTGTCTAAGAATAGGAAAAAATCTAGATTGTTGTTTGGTTCTTAAGAGGGTCTTGGGGAAGGGTGCCTGTGGAAGTCAAACAGAAAGCATGAATTTCCATATGGGAAACTGAGCTCAAACATCGGGTTGTACAGACAAGAGGTGGCTTCTATGGTATGGAAGAAAGGTAGAGAGGCAAAGGAGGTGAAGGCTGTCTCACACAGATCACTAAGAACCCCATTATCTTCAGTTGAGCACCTGACACTCTGTGCAGAAAAGGAAATGCCCACACAGAGAGGAGAAAGGAGCACCTCTGAAACACACAGCTGATTTGAGGGCATGGGCAGCATCCACCCCAATGGCTGGCACTGCCCAGAGGTGAATAGCCACAGAGCATATTGCCTTCGTACAGCAAAGACACCAAGCTGGGCACTGCCCAGCTCTTTCCAGAGCACTTCCCAAACTTTATCACAGAACTACAGCCTCCAAACCAGCCTGACCATTTTGAGTATTGAATTTCAGGTGAATGCTTAGGAATGCTTCCCATTTCTGACTCTGCTTCCTGATAAGTTTATGTTTCCTCTTCTTCTTCCTCCATTCCTTCCCCATGTCCCCCTTCGCAGTGTTGGGGGGGAGCTACTGTGGGTGGAGAGCTTTTGAAATCTTGGTGTTGCTATTCCTGCCTACTGGAGGAGGGAAGAAAATCCCAAGAGAGAATTATTTCTGAGGCCACAAGAAACAGCATGTCCTCATTGGCTCTCCACATGCAGCAATGAAGCATAGCTAGGGGCACAAGACATGTTTATTACCCACTATATGCACCAGCTGGGAGATTTGTTCATGCCAAAACAAAAAGTGGGGTCAGGCCCAAGAGAATGGGAGCTGTGATCCATGGATGCATGCCCAGCTTCTGGGATTAAAGGTGCCTTGTCCTCAGCAACTCTGAGCAAAGACTTCAAAGGCATAGACAGGTGAGGCACTAAAGCAGCCACCCTCCACAGCAACTGGCTTCAGTTTGGCTGACCCTGCAGGGAGTTTAAGGAGTATCCTATCCAAAGGTGCCAGAACAAAGGACCTGGGTTGGCTTTACCCTTGATTGGAGTGGACTGGTTGTCGTTAAAAGACTATTTTAATTTTTATAATTCTATAAACGTACATGATGCAATGCTATTTCAAAATATGGTTGAAATTTCGCAGAGTTTGAAGCAAAGGTTTCCAGGAACAGACCCCTGTTGTTCAAATGCTGGTCCTCAAGGTCTGAAGCGAGTATGGCATGGGCTTTGCTTGACAGCTTCCCAGGAGGGAAGGTTATGCTTCATAAGGAATACCCACGATTTTTAAAGGAGCATTTGTTTGAAGACCAGCTGTACTGTGAATTAAAGTTGGGCAGAAGCAGTGTAGCAGCTGCAGTCTTGTGAAAGCAGTGCAGGCAGATACAGTGTTAAGCGAGGTTTATTGACCGTAGTTCTGGCTTGGTGCTTCAGTGGTGATCTCCTGGAGGTTTGAGAAGCCAAGGCACCTAGCAACCCCTACAGTCTTACAAAGCCTTGGCTAGATAAAGGGACCTCATCAGCTCATTTTGCTGCTGGTTTTTTCACGTTCCAAGAGCACCAAAAACTATGGTAAATAGTACAATCCCCTGGTACTAAAACTTACTGTATCTCACTAATGATGCTTTACCATAATGAAAATTGGTCATTTGTTCCTCTTGATTTTCTTTTGCTTTGCAGTCTTGCTCTAGTTTGTGATATTTCTTTGCCTCTGGCTACTTAATTTATGCAATTCTGTCTTAAGAAAGACTTTGTCAAAAGTTCTGTAGGAATCGAGTAGCCTGTAGCAATCAATTCTCCATTGCCTTTTTATCCAAAGTCCAATCGAACAATGAAACATGATTTTCCCCTGTCGAAAATTTGCTTGTTAGACCTTAACGTATCTCAATCAGTGGTACTGTAATTATATTTTAAATTTCATTACAAAACTTGTTTATCAGAGTAACATGTATTGATTTGCATGGGATGAATAACCCTGGTGTTTCTGAAAATGGTAGACTTGGTGTTTGCTGTCTTTCATCTAACTAATTTTATTGAGAGATTATGTATTTTCCTCCAAAATTTCTTTCTTAGGTGCCTTCAGAATTTTTTGACCTGGGCCATCAGAGAGTGGTGATTTACAGCTCTTTAATGTAGTGCATTTATTCTAACATTTTTTCTTTTGACGCATCAGTTCCTGACAGTGCCTCATCTTTACATGCAGGTTGTTAGACTCACATATAATTAAGCTTGTCCAGCACTTCCCGTCATAAGATCTTACTTTTCAATATGTAAGACCGTTTCTGGGCAGAGATTTTTTCATGGTTACTCAGTCTTCCTTTTTGGAATACATATATTTGTTACATCCAAAGTGATGTAACAAGAACGAAGACAGAAAAAAATTATGCATTTGTGCACATTAAAAAACAAAGGTGACCTTTTTCTTTAAATGTTCTGTGTCCAACATGCTGTGGAAATAAGACTTGAAATTGAGCACTTGGGTAGCCTCTGAGTCAGGAATGCACCCTTTGTCTCTCTATGAACCTGCCCCAAATGTGATCCCCAAAAACTGTGATTTGCACATGCCTACTGGGAATTACTTGGACTATAGAAGCATCATTCCCCCAAGAGTCCATCTGCCCTGGGCATGTTTGATGCAGAATTTGCTATTCAAGGTCTGTAGCCACATGGAGCCAGCTTTTAGTGGCTGCTGGGGCAGCAGATTTTCACAGGAACCTGGTGAGGTTTGGAATTTCACCTGGGAGCTGGTAAGAGCAAGAGGGAGAGAGGAAAACCAGGCTGGGATTTGGAGAAGGATGAAGACTGAGACACCACAAGCATAGGGACTGGGCCTGGAAAATTATCTGGGTGAGGGAAGTGGGATCAGGGAGTCAGGCTGGGACTGAGGTTACAGAGGCTGAGACAGTGTCCAGGTGACTGTGTGATGCCCCCCTCCTGGCCACCAGTATGGCATTCGACTTGCACAGCTTTGCGTGCTCTATTTCTGTTTACAGCCAGTGGCACTCCTAGGGAACATTTCGACTGACCTATACTAAGTGCCTGCTTAGGATGAATCATGCCCCAGGACTGCTGTGTTTTCTCTGCCTTGATGACAAAAGGCTCATCAGATGGTGAGCTCAGACAGACACCTCTGTGTCTGATCAGATGGGGCTTGGGCTCACAGCCTGCAGGAGGGACATCAGCTGCTGAGCCCTCCAGGGGATTTAAACCTTCCCAGCCTGATGAGACCTGGGGATCTGCCTGTATTGCAGAGCCCTGGTCCCAGGCTGGCAAGAAAACCCTCTGCAGGGCTCCTCTCTGTGTCACAGTCCAACCCCTGCAGCCCCTGGGTGCAGTGCTGACTCCTTGGTCCTTCCCCTGGGGTTGAGGGGATGGGATGGGTAAGGGTCGTATGGGAGCCAGTCCTCAGTGACCAAGGCTGTGTGGGTGGGGAGATAACGGTGGGACCCTACGGAGACAGCAGCAACTCTTGGAAAGGAGTTGAAGATGGATGGAGGGGAGCAGAGACAAATGTGACAGGATGTCTTGGAGGCACTGATGGGAAAGGGCAGCAAGACTTAGTGTTGCCCCTGGGGAGGGGCTCTGGACTGGAACACCAGCAAGGGAGGAGAATATGGCTGGGAGCACAGGGACCGAGAAAGCAGAAAGGGGCACAGGAGATGAGGAACCCAACCGTGAAGGCAGCAGGACAAACACCAAGGAGAAAGGAAATACTGAAATGCTATTTATTAAGTTTGTGCTGCCTACCTTGTGCAGTGAATGAAATGGCCCTGCGGGGAAAACACTATGTAGCCACATGGTAAATGCATAAGGGAGCAAACTAATGGTTGCCTGAAGATCCCTGCCTTTTCCTAATTTTTCAGTGTTTGACTTTGTACTGTCATTTTAATAAGTTTTGTTATGTGTCAGATGTACATACTCTGCTATAATGTTTCTGGAATGAGTGATGTGCATCCTCATTTTCACCCTGTTGCATCTCACAATGTTTCTCTGTTTAATGCTTGGTCCAAAAAGCAACTTACCCCTCCAGCCTTTTCCTGCTTTCCTACTGGCAGGTATGAGCTTGAAGGAAAATACAGACCTTCAATGCTGCTGCCTAAAGGCAGGAACATTGCCCACTGAATTTCAGTGTCATTTAATGCCTTATCCTGGATGCAAATGCTCACGTGGTTTACAGAGCACACCCTAGAGCAATAAAAAAGAGGCAAGGAAATCAAAGGCATATTTCTGTTCTGTTTTTGTATTACCAGTTGTGTTTAGTACAGTGCACTTAAAGTGCCTCTAGAATACTTTAGAGTGGTTTTGATGGTAAATTTAACTGCCAAACTATTGCCTGCCTCACTGGGATTCCTTCCCATCTTCAAATCCATATACTCCATGTCTCACTTCACCACTAATGGGAGAAGGGTGACATGCGCTGTCAGCCTAGCAAGAACAAAGCCTGAGGAGTTTGGAATTGTTCCTGGGTTGTTCAATATCACCCAGGAGACAAGGTTCATGCCTGTGCAACGAACATCGCCAGGTTAACGCAGAAGGACTGACACTGACCTATTATTTTCTTCCTTGGCAGATCTCTCTGAATCACAAGGCACAGAGGTTCATCTGGTGACTTGAGAATTAGCTGCCATGATACCAAGCATGGCTGACCAGAAATGGAGATAAGAGGCTGTAGATTCTGTTCTTCCCTTCATGCACACAGAAAGCCTGTGATGAATGTTTTAGATTCAGTAACTGCAGCCCAGGGGCCACCATTTTGAGGGAAGCTCCAAGGCTAGGGCTTAATCCTCAGTCCAGCTTTTGCTTGCCCCATAAATACCACAGACCAATAAAAATATCACAGAGCAATTCATTAAAAACTTCTCATAAAAGAAATGTTCTTAAAAACAAGGAGAAATCCCCTTTTGGAACTTGCAACGCAAATGTTACTCTGTTAGTGCACAAAATTCAGCGTAAACCTGACTAGAAACTGAAGTGAAAGCCAGACGTCTGTTTCCGTTGTCCATCAGAGAGAAATGCCAAGGAACAAGGAAACAGCAGAATGTGAAAAGCAAATTGGATTTTAAAAAGCCTTGCAAGGGTAAGCTTTAGAGGGATCCTCTATAAATCTGAGTGTGCAATGTTTAGCATGCCAGCATCCATTCAGGTTAATTAGATTGGAGTCCTGTGCCACAAGCTGTGTGAATAAGTGAGTGGTTCCCACATGTCATAGGAGAAAAAATACAAACATGGATGCAATGGGGCTGGTAGGGTTTGCACCTTTACAGAAAATAAGGATGACACCTGCATGCAGTGTTCACTTGATTGTGGAGGAAAGGTTTCTCACATGCACAGCGCTTCTAGGAGTCCCAGAGACCAACTTTTCAGGCTGTAGTGGTCACTTTTTGTCTGTATTATTAACAGATGCATTAGGAATTGCAAAGAGGTTCTGCCGGGGTAAAACATATCCATGAGTGGCAGGGAGGGCCTGTCTATGGAGGCAGAAAGGAGGGTGTAAGGCAATGCCTCTCTGAGTGCCAGAGAGAGCTGAGCAGTGGCAGGACTGGATACCAGGTCTTGAGGACTCTGCTGGGCTGCCCAGAGGTCTGAGGTGGCAGGCTGGGTCTACCACAGGAGAGGGGGAAGTCACATTACCCAAGGATCTTCAGAAGCAATTGTATTTTGGCTAGCAATGAGGAAAGGAATAACATTTAAAGAAGACATGCCTTCTTACAGTAAATAGTTTTAATCATTGTGGAAGTAAGGTGGACAAAAAGACCAGGTAGCTCAAGGAAATAGTCTGAACTGAGTCAAGCTCAGCAATGATTAAAAGCTGCTTCCACTTACAGCAGTTCAGGGGATATTTGAGATGAGCCCATAGATGTCACACCACAGGCATTCACATCTTTGCAGCACCACCTAATTGGCTCCCATGTTGGCAGTCTCAGCAGTGATGCCGTAGTTTAAAGGGGTTGTGGGGAGTAAATCCACTGCTCTGGGTGGGGAACAACCTGGGATGCTCTGGCAAACCAGAGGATGGGGGCATAGGTAAGCTTGTCTTGCCAGTGGCTTTATTTTTATTGCTTTGAGGAGAAATAAAAGCTCCCAGCAATTCCAGCCATCAGCCCAGTACTGCTCCGAGAACTGAGACCTTTCCAATAAAGCAAGCCAACAGCAAGGCAAGAATTTGTAGCCCTGCTCCTCTAATTGCAAGGCTCGTCCCCAGCCCCATTAATTTTCTGTGAAACTGAGAAGTTTAGTCAGCATTAAATCTGGGAATGCTGCCTTCCACTGGGGCTCTCTGTTACACAGCAGACAGGCTTACATTTTTGCTGTGACAAATATTTTATTGACATTGATACAATATATACATTGCAAAAGAACATCCAGGATAAAGCATTTCTCTATTTCAGTGGGGAGACACATTTCGTATACAGATGGCTGGAGTAAATCTGGCCTCACAATTAAAATCTGTTTAGAGTTTGTAGTGAAGTGACTGATGGATTGGTCTCAGTGCTCCATCAATGCCCCCTCCCCATGCCTCTCTGTAGAACAACATTGATGGCAGGTCATAAATAGCCATTTGTACAAAGTGCAGGAACTCTTTAAGTATCATTTTATAGCTAGTATATATACTCCAAGTGGCTGGCAAAATGCAAAGTGCTTGGGGTCTTTAAGTGGCAAAGGCAACAGACCGTGGATTGACAACAATACCTTTCTATTTGTACCAAGGGTGCCTATTTGAACCTTATATTTGAACCCTATATTGGAACCTTATATTTGTACTCAATATAGGAATGGGGGTGTTGTTAATATTCTGGTAAATTCTTTATTTGCTGCATGCACAAAATTCAGGTCCTTTTCTAAAGAGAGAGAGGCATTAAACAGGGTTTTCCTGGCCACATCCATGTCTTTCTAATTATATGATTTTTAAATCGCCCCAACACTTCAGATTAGTGCAGATTTTCACTTTGCTTTTTGTCCTGTACTCTTGCATAATTTTAGTGGACAATTTTTTCTTCTCCACAAGATTTTTTGTCTCAAGGCTGGAGGAAAATTGGGCTCTGTTGGAAGGTTCTACCAATTATGAATTACTTCAGTGGTGCTTAACGCTGTGATGGAAGGGGCCAATTCATCATCAAACAATGTTAAAACTAAAAGCTGTTTAAAAATGTAGAATACTAAGGTCAAAGCTCTCTGCAGTATCAGTAGCCATAGCCACATGTCATGGACAGCGGGGTAGCAGAGGCATGGAGCAGAATCCATCCCCTTGCAGTGATGCATCCCTTTGTCTCACCAAGCAGAGGAGCATCTTGAGCAGCCTTGAGCAGGGAGAGACAGCCTGGGCACCTCCCTTGCTACAGCAGGGTCCTTGCTGTGTGTCCTCACAGGTGCCCCTCTAAATTAACCTGTTCCTAAAGGCCATTGTAGCCAAGAAGGCATCTTGGCAGTGCCCCCACAGCGTAGCAACTTCAAGCACATGACCATGGGCTACTGCTGAGCTACAGGTGGATGTTAGCAGTGTGTGTGTCTCCCCTGGTGGTACACAAGCCAGATTCCTGACCTGCACATCTCCTGTCCTGCTGTACAGAGACCATGGAGAGTGCCCTCAGCTGCCAGAGAGAAGCCTGCAACTGAGGAGGGTGGGCACTGTGGAAACCTCTCAGGGTTCGCTATGTGGAAGCAATGCTAGGAAATGCCCTTGCACTCACCTGAGATGTAAAGCCAAGAGTAAACTTCTGTTGATCAGAGCCTGAACAACAAGGTAAGGAGTTTTTCAAAAGTACCCATGAAGGAAGAGGGCTGTGGCTACCAGCAGGTCCTGTTGCCAGCATGATAGAGGAAAGGAGAGCTTCAGAAGGAGGTTGTGGTTTGGATCTCATGGCTTTGGTGAGGCAATGATGTTCTGTAGAACACCCCCTGACTCACTAACTCCTCCATGCTTCCTCATGGAAACTTATGGGCTCAGCTCACAAGCTCAGTGCTTCCAGGCACATTGTCCTTGCATTTGCCCTGAAAGCCAACTGTGACCTTAAGAGCTTCCCCATTGGGTAGCTGCTATGGATTGAGTTGAGAGAAAACTTCACAATTAGAATTGTGAACATTCTAATGTTCTATAAAGTAGTAATGCTAGTCCAACCACTTGTAGTTAAGAGACAGAAATTAAAAAATACTAAATTAAAAAGAGGAGGGCACATCCTTTTCCTGGAGGAAAAGGAGTCCTGCCATTTATTAATTTTCGGTAACAGTCAGTAGTATTTTCTCTGAGGCGGAGAGAGCAATTTTCCTCCCTGACCTGTTATGGCCTGACAACAGCAGCAAACCTTAGCTGAGGAATAAACAAGGAATTATTTATTTGTTCTTGGCTCAATTAATTCCTGGCTTGGAATCTCGGTGCAGAAATCAGGCTGCATGTTTTCACATGTCCATTGTAGTAAAATGGTGTCAGGCTGAGCCATTCCTGGCAGTACCTCATGCCTGAGAATTAGGAGGGAACCACTATATTTGGAAATGGACAGAATCCTGTTATGGCACTGAAAAATACATTTCCCTTACAACAGGACACAGCAGACTCCAAAAGTCAAAAGCCTAGGAAACCTGATGCCAGGAAAACCCATCTGCTTTCCTAGGATGCCAGTCCAAGGCATAATCATGGCTGATGTTAAAAACATATCTGCAGAAAAACATGGGAACTGAGTTTTAGGTCCTGTCACTTAATAATTTTAGCCAAGCTCAACTGCTCAGAAACACCCTGAAATCTGTCTCCAACAAATGCATCTCTTTTTAATTCGAAAATTTTTATTTTAAAAGGATCATTCTTTTTGTTTTTAGATAAACCATTCAAACACAGGTGTGGCTGACCTCCTCCTTACACACTTTGTTACAGAGGAGGTTGTAGAGATGACACCCGTTGTGTGCAAATGTCTGCTGGAAAATACCTATCTTGCATGGAGGAGGAGGATGGGGAGCAGAGGGCTCCAGTGCTCCAGTGATAGCTTTCAATTTCAGGTGCTTTTGCACCAAGAACCTGGATTTACAGCTTTTCCTTGATATGAGAATGAAAATCAGATTGCTGGGCTGGTTTTTCATCCTACCAGAGTCAGCTACATTCTAGTAAAAGGAAGAAGTAGGGAAAAAGAAGGCAGGTCATGAAGTGACCAAGTATGAGGAAGGACTTGTACAAGGAAAGACTGGGAAGCCTTCCAAGCAAAAGTGCAGATGTATGGGATGCACATTCACCTGCTGCTTTGGTTGACAGGCAGAAAGCACTTAGTCAAATGCTGGTCACCTTTAATGCTGCTCCCAAACCATACAGCAAAGAAACTGACCTGAGCACTCCCAGCTAGTGTGGAAAGCTGTCTTAATGGGACCTGGTAGCCAAATGGTCTCAAACACAACTAGAGGTTTTGGAAGTTCACATAAAAAACAAGCATCCTGAACAGCCTCTTGGGTTAATCTTTGCTGAAAAAATACACATTAAAAATGCTGGCAACTCTCTGGATCAGTGCATTCTGGATGGGTCCCCTGTCCATTGCTATCACTGAGGTAGCCAAACCAGTCTTAGAAACAGTGGCAAATTTGGGCCAAAAAGGCTTTGGACTGTATTTGCTACCAGCTATGTTGGTTCATTTTTTTCAGCTGATAGACACTGAAGGGGCCAGGGCAAGGCTCACAATGGCACGTTGGTGCTGCTGCTGCTCATTTCAGGCTATTAGCATGAATAGAAACAGCCATTTCATGCTGATGCCACAAGATTTTCAGCCATCTGTAACATTTAAGCCTTTCTCAATCCACTATGAAAAATAGCTCAGGAAAGACAGGTAGGGGAACAAATCCTTCAGCTCATCGTAACAGCTAGGAAAAGATGATAAGGCTTGGAAAGAAGGATTGCAAATGCTCTTCTCTCCTGTAATGCTTCACTTCTACCAACTCAGTGGGGCAGAAATCCAACTGAAAACCCCTCTAACATCCACAGTTGTTAGTAAAAAGGTAATCTTTCCACCTTGCCAATTCCCAAGAGCCAGAGCTCCAAGGGATGAAGGACTCTTTATTCTGTCTTCTCAGGTAGAGGAGGAAATGACTCTGACTATTTCCATTTTTATGGATTCCCTACTCATAGTGCTCTTTGTGACAGGGCAATAAACCACTATTACCTGGGATTTCAGATTTGTAAGATAAAAAAATATTGATTTTCAGTTGCAGAAAACGTTTGTGTTTGGGGGCAACAATTAACTGCCCATTCTCCATGTCTCCCTGGATGCAGGTAACAGGATAGAACTGCTTCTAACTTGGAGCATATCGTGTTTACTCATGTCTTGCTCCTCACCTGGGAGTACCAAACCCTTGATTTCATCGATCTCAGTCCTTGCTTGGCTAAGCACTTTCAGCTTTCATCCTCTAAGTTTTTGCTGCAGAAGATATAAATCAAGGAATTCAGAGAGCCAACAGAGATGGAAAGCTTGACAATGACAGCTGTTACAGACTATAAGGTGAAAGTTGATGGTCAGGGCATTGTTAAAGCAGAAATGACTCTGGGAAATCCTCTCTGTATGAATGCTAATTGAGGTGAATAATTAGCTGGATTAGCTTTCAGACAGCAAAGGCAGGTTATTCTGTGGGAACCTGAGCTGGTATGCCTAGTCATGAGTGGAATTTGGGAAATGGGTGTACAGAAGCCCTGAGGACATCCTCATCAGTGTACAAGAAAGTAATTTGATAATTTGACTCTGTCATTAGGCATCCTGGAAAACTAGGAGTTTAAGTCTCTGCTGGCACTAGTACTCTGGATTTTCCTCAGATTGTGCATGTGCTCTTTCTCTAAGTAAGATTTTTGCCCTTGATGAGCTAATGTCAAGGGCCAACACCTTTAGCTTTATGATCACCAGGACTGCAGTGAAAAACTGGCTCCTTTTGGAGGTGCAGATTCACCACCAGAAGGAGGAGGAGGGCCTGGTGCCAGGCAAGCACTGGCCAGCAGCAATGGTTTTCTCCTTTTAGCAAAATATCCCAGAAGGTGTGACGTGAGGAGGTTTTGTCTGGCCTCCAGGGCTGAAATTCTGGCCAGTCTCTCAACACTTGATATTACACATGGTCAGAAAACATCATTGAAAATATAAGAAATCTTGCTTTTTATTATCCTGCTGTTTTCGATAACAACTGTGCAGTAGCCCTGGACAGAGACATATGGTTTATAGTAGAATATCCATCTACATAGATTTTTTTTTTCCCATGGTTATTTATCATATTCGTCCTTTTTTAGCAGCACAACCATCAGTTATAAGCAATGTAAAGGAGCAGGTAGTAAAGTGCCAAGTGCTGTGCTCTTGTCTTGCCAGCATCAGGACTGCTAATGGGACCATCTGGTTCCAGGGCCTTGTTTATTGCACTAGACACAAAGGGACACCTCAGGATGAAGGTTAAAATCCCCAGTAATGGACAACTGGGGAAACAACAGGGCCAAGGCAGGATGGTGGCATTCCTGCCCCAAGCCCTGCAGGCTCAGGGGTGTGATATTACAGAAGATGTTACTAATCTGTTCTCCCCTTCTGCCCTTCAAAGACTTCAACACAACATCTCTAAAGGTTGATATCAACCACGGTTCTGGTAGTTTATGATTCAGATACTGCACATTCCTCTTAGAAATCCCAAGGCAAGGCATCTCAAAAACAAGCCTGGTTTTTCCATCTTCTACTGCTCATCTAGTAATTCTTCTATTGCCGTTTTAAAAGATCACATGACCTTTCTGCTTCTTTTCCACCATTGTCCAATGCTTCACTGAGGAGCTCTCTTCCATTCAGCCCACACTCTACTGGGCAGCAGACAAGCTTCAGGGCTCCCAAGCCTTAGCTCCATGGCTCATCAGTTACAGGCAAACATCTCTGTTGCTCTCATAACTGTTTCCACCAGGAAACTAACAGCATTTCTAGGAGTCTGCTTTTTATGCAGGAAGATAAAGAGAAAAGAAGGAAAGAAACAGCACCTCAGTCTGTGTGTGACAGAGAAAAGCTAGTGGTACTTTTCAGGGCTATAATACCAAAAACAAAACAAAGAAGTTATATCCATATTTAGTTTGCTCTTTATTTTTTCCAGAGTTTTTTCCAAGTTTCTTCGCAGACTGCCTGCAGATATGCCATTATCCTGGTGACCTCTGGATTTTGGTGCCATTAACATCTGTTGTTCTTAGAGCTCTTCTGCTGACCTTTCTTGTGTGTCCACACCTAGAATTTCCTACTCATTGTCCAGTCAGACCAGTCCTACTGCCACAGTTCTTTACACTGCAACCACTACACAGTTTTCCCTCCAGCACCACTGGGGGCATGTCCTGTTATTCATGTCCTGGGGCAACCTCAGTCAGTGGTACAGCACTTTCTACTACTTCAGTCTGCGACTTCCAGACTTTCCTGCAGATGCATCCTTGCTACTGACTGTCTCGATTCTCTGCTGTTCAGCCCTAAAGTAGAGATGATAAACCACCATGATGGTTTATCTGGTNCCAATTCTCTGCTGTTCAGCCCTGAATCTTTCTAAAGTAGAGATGATAAACCACCAAGATGGTTTATCTGGTGTCCATTAGCAGTGGCCAAGATGAGGCCTGTCTCTGGCCAGGACCCAGGTATGCAGAGGCAAAATGCATTAGCCTCCCCTGGCCACCAGTTTGCTCTCATTTCAGGTTTGATTAGAGTTGCTACAATGTCAGTAGGTGAACTGTCAGTTTGCTTCCCAGCCTCCTCTTGATATCCAGCTGCAATTTGCTGTTTATTTGGAAAGACAGAAGGAACCAATAAACAGATTGATATGAGAAGAGGCAAAACCCCAAAACACTATACAGTCTGCCTGAAAATAAAATTGTGGGTAATTAAATTAGACTCTGGGAGAAACACTGGGACACAAGATGAAAAAAGCAAAACCAACTGAAAAGGAAGGCAGAAGACTGCAGGAAACATTTAGATAAAGGGGAAAGAAACCCTCACACAAACCAAAATGAGCCCTGGAAGCTGGAAAGGAAGGGAGAGTGCAAACTCTTGGATTCTGAAAATGCTTCTGAAGATAAGGCTTATATGTGCAGTGCTTGTAAGGTCACTTCCCAGCTTTCTTTCTAAGCATTCAGTTTTGTCCATTGATGTTTCTCTGTGGAACATCAGTTGTGAGACCAAGAGGAACATTTGATCATAGTTGTGGTGTTGGCAGTGCAAACAGAAGAGACCGAATATCTCCAGGAAATTTGGAAGAATTGCTCTGGCTTTACATCCTTACAAGTAAGAGTAAAATCTTGCAGATGGAGACTTCGTACAACAAATGGTTCCATCTGTGAGTCAGATGTTAGGCAGGAGGCAGGTGTGACATACATCTGAACGGTGGCAGACAGCCAGTCTTTAGGGGGAGAGGGTTTATCTGCCAACAAGAGAAGAGAGAAGACCAGAGTTCATTTTAGAGACCTAAGAAATTTCTGGGAATGGGGATGAGCTGAGGTAAGACCCAAAACAGAGTCTAAGAAAGAGGAAGAAGACAAAAAAGTCAGTCCAGGAAATCTGGGTGGGAGAGTACTGAGAGAAACTGAGTCTAGAAAAACATTTTTATTTAATCCACAACCCAAAAATTGATTGGAAAGCACCTTGTGGTGACACCTCTTGTGCAGTATCACAAGAAGGCACTTCTGTTTCCAAACTGGGCTGAGTCATACATAGGTTCAGACTTGCACCAAGCTGAAGGATATTTAGCTGACAGTGTCTGATTTGGCTTCAGATGGAGGTAAGGGAAGATGACATTCACCACTGTGCCTCTTGCTCCTTGGAGAAGTGAATGAAGTCCTGGAGGATTGGCTGCTAAAAGATCTGTGTCCTTTTTTTTGTGTAGAGAAAACCTTGTTGGACAGCCCTGGTGGGAGGAAACCACTCTTGACTAGAAACAGGCTTTCCTTCAGGGTAGTAAAGTGAGCTGTTTGTTAGCTGGAACTTCTGTTTTCCTCCTCCTGAGAGTCTCCTCTCCTCCATGCAATGCTGGTATGGGAGGAAGCTGTTTTGTCATTTAAAAGAAAGAAACAGATGGAATATGTGGCAGTGTTAAAAAGCTCCAGCTTGTTGCCACGGTAACTGAGGGGGATATATTTTATAATTATTATTTAAAATTCTTCATTGTCTTCATTAAAGGTAACAACGATAGCAGAGAATAAACAAAGTGATGCCCTGCTGTGCAAATCAGTCCCTCAATAAATAAAATTAAAGGAGTGCTTTGCATTGCAAATGCTGATACAGTCACCAGAAGGGTGGAAGGACTGCAGGTTATCTGAGGATGATGAATTATGCATGCCAGCACATGGCAAGGACACAGCAGGGTCATTTGGTACCTCGACCCTTTAACTTCTGTTGTGTGGGTTTGGACAAGTCTTCTTGAGCACTGGACAAAGACTCAGCCAGCTTGCCTCACAGAACTGTCTGATCAGCTTCAGGAACCCCCCAGACATTCATCATATTGCCCCAGCAAGCAGATGCAGTACCTGTAAGGTCCTTGTGAGCCCTTAAGCACTGGCACCGTGGGAAGGAGGATGTTTGACATCCTGAATTGACTGTCTAAGGAGTTATGTCTCAGTGGAGGATGAGTATCTTCCCCCCAAGACACATAACAAACTTCACCAACTTATTACCTACGTTCAGGCAGCACTCTGCCCCGCACTGTGGTCTAGTCACAGCCCTGCTGTGAACTACAGCACTTGCCTTTCAGTTCTTAGCTACACATCAGTCAAGACTATGAAGGAAAGAGTTACTCTTGGCTATCTAGGACGATAGCATAAATCCAGGGTGGGCTGCAGCTCTTCTGACTTGGTATTTGGTTCAGGCACACAAGTAACAAGATAGTAATCAGACTCATGTTAAAAGAAACATCTCATGTTAAAAGACAGCATCTCATGACCTTACTTGTTGACTCAGAGAGAGCAAGGCATCAACAGATTAAAGAGGTAGTTACAAGGGCAAAATGTTTAGGTGGCTGATTAAAGGACACAGCTGTAATAGGCCAACTTTGAAAGAAAATGTTTTTCTCTTGATGAGCCCAAGGTCAGTAAAAAGAGAATGTGTGAACACAGCTCTAATTTGATCTAGAGATTATATTTCATGATAACAAGTTCATACACAGCAAAATCCCTGTTATTACTTCTTCTGACTCTGTTTGTTATTGCTGATGGAACAGATTAAAAATACATCCAAGCCTGAGGAGATTCTCCCTGGGGATGAGATTGCACAGAGGTCCTCCAGCTTTCCTGCATTTGCCCCCAGTTCTTTCCCAGACTTTCTGTGTGCCCAAGCATCCAAGCGTGAGAGAGACAGCTCAGATGTGGAATCCGGGGCATAGGCAGCTGCTCACTCTTTCTTCAGACAGCAGCAATGAACGTTATCTAAATTTAACACTGCTTCTGCTCCCTGTGTTTGCAGTGAAGTCTGAGTCTCCTGGGGCTGTGGAGTTGCCACCAGCAGGGACAACACAGCAGCCCTAGCTCTCCCCAGTCTGGGTTTGCCAGGCAGCTCGAGGCAGAAATTCCCTTAGTTAAATAAATGGACAAGGGAGGCCATGACCCTCTGTATTTGCATCCCCACTGGGATGAGAGTGAGTAAACATCAGTGAATTATCATCTTTTCCCCTCTGTAGAGATCTGTGTACTGGCAGGACCAGGTCAATTATTAAGGCAGAAACAGTCTTTGGAAGATGATAGCTGTTTCTGAAATCATAAAAACAAGAATGAATCTCGTAGTTTTTACGGGCTTTACTGGTAAGTGACCTGACTCTTCCAAGTACAGAAGTGAGACAGAAATGTCCAAGTCATTGTCTGGGTCCTACTGTATTCACCCCTATAAGTGGCCACTACCTTTTAAGCAGACAGAAAGCAGCTCTAAGCTGCTCTCCTTCCTGCAGAGCCAGAAATGAGGAGGGATCTGTCTGCTCAGTTTCTCATGACTACAAATGCATCAGCCAGCCAGACCATATCACTCTGGGAGTCTTCCTGTCGCAAG
Organism: Illadopsis cleaveri; assembly: GCA_013399915.1. Taxonomy (NCBI): domain Eukaryota; kingdom Metazoa; phylum Chordata; class Aves; order Passeriformes; family Timaliidae; genus Illadopsis; species Illadopsis cleaveri. The sequence goes on from VXBB01023989.1 coordinate 409,303, forward strand.
GGGAATAGAATTATCCATTTTGATAGCTGTTCACATGTCATTTAATCCTTACTCTTTTAGTAAGTCTAAGTATAGTATTAAGCATAAGAGAAAGTAGGAAATATTATACAATAATCATTAGGAATGGAATATGATAGGAGTATAGGTAGTAGTTTTGCACATATGAGTACCCATTACCAAGACAGCTTTTGTCAGCTCAGCATTAGGCAGCCTAAGTGGAAGTTAAATGTCCAGGAAATATTGGAGGTGCAAGACAAATGATTTGAGGCTTTCCACAAGCAAAAGGTCAGAAGGAATGGCCTCATTGCCAAGAAGAAATTTTCCACTGAAGTTATAACATAACTGAGGACATAGTTTAGATAAAGATAAGATGGTCTGATTGTAATTCTATCGCATTGTTCCTGATTTACTTGTGGTATCACATTGTAAGATTGATAAATACATTTCTTTACACAAATTACAGGAAACCCTGGTTTCATAGAGGAGTTTCTTTCACGCCTTTGCTGCTGATATCTGTGGGGTCACACAATGTAGCTGTAGGGTCCAGCTCTTCTGAATGATGCAGTGTCTGTCCTCACACACAATCTGCTGCTCTTCTCTTCTCTTATCTAAAAATTCCTTTGATTTTCACCTTATACCTTGTATTTTCTGAGAGCTGGCTCAAGGAGGGGATTTAACTTGTATCTGTGATGATCTCATCACTGTTGCTGATGGACTCTTCCCACAGCTACTGATGTGCCCATTACAGATGTTACAACTTCTGGGGGCAGGTGGTCAGGAAATGGTATCTCATCCTCCCACCACCTTCAGGATTTTGGAAATACCCCTGCTTCAGAGGAGAAAAAGAATGAAAAGGAAAACTTCCATTCTATAATTTTATTTTTTTTTTTTGTTGAGAGGTGACAGACCGAGAGTGGACACTCAAAATAGCTCATGTTCAAGAAACGACAGCGCTGACCAGGGATGAGTGAAACTCAGGTCCAGTTTTCAAAGTCAATTGGAAAAGCCATGGTTTTGACAGCAAGGCCCTTCCCATTGAGAACTATTTTGTGCTGAGCATTCTGAGCATTGCATATATTCACTTGTACTGTTCCCCTCACAGAAGTCTTCCTCTTGGAAATGTTCAATTTAGAAATCTCACCCAGGAGCCAAGGGACTACTTCTGAGCCTGGGATATTCTTCTGAAGAGATTCAAATTTTCAGAATTAATAATTTGTTACAAAAAAATTTTGGAGTTGCACTATTTATCCCTCCAAAGGCTGATTTGAAGTTCAATACTGCTTTAGGAATTGGTCGAACTCCTGCAGGGTGGAAAAGATCACATCTTTTTCTTTCTCTCAAGTTAGCCTTATTGTTTATCTTATGCATGAGTGTTTTATATGTCTAAGCCATATGAAACACACATTATACAAAAATATAGTATATATCTTAAAAGAAGACCCTATTCATATACATGTACTGCAAATATGTATAAATACACAGAGATTGCCCTTCCCTGAGATCAGCATATGGTTCCCTGTTTCAGCATTCCCCTGGAGCAGTGGAATAAGCTCTAGGGACAGAGATGGATTAGTCTTGGTATAAATGTTTTTCCTGGTCTTCATTTCCTGGAAGGCCCATCCTGTGCTTCCATCTGCCCTGTGAGCTTGAAATTTTCCATGTGGATTCATTCCCCAGGTTCTTCCAGAATGGTGCTTACAGAGAAGTGCAAATGAGTGAGCTGAGAGAGGAGAATGCATTTTTGATCTCTTTTTTCCCTTGGCCAATTTTAATGAAAGAGCAGTTTTTGGGGGATGGAGCATCTGACCTGTCTAATTTTATCTGTAGGGATGCAGATCTATCTTTTCAAAGCTGTTTTCAAAGTGACTCTGATAACAGGACTGCCTACAGATAGGGCTGCAATGATTATTCAGAACATTAATCAGGGGGAAAAAAATATGCCAGTTACTGATTAACTAATTACTGCAATCAAATATTCTCTTCTCTCTCTGGAACGTGAGGCACGGCACTGGGAAAAGGTGACAACAACAACAAAACCCCTCAACACAGGAAATAGTCTCTTTATTCTTTTGTGAGCTGAGGGAGAGTTCCAGCTGCAGGAGACAGGGGGTCCCAGAAGACCCCAGAAGGGCCCAGCTGGGGCCCCTCTTTCCCTGTTTTCATTCCAGTGCATCTTTACCTACTCCAGCTTGTGATTTAATGAAACACCAGGAAGGAACAGCCAGCGTTTCATTAAGGGAGAAGCATTTGAAAGTGACCTCTGATAATGGCCATCAATTAAGATTCAGCAACACCACTCAGCTCCCTGCTTCTGCCCCCTGGAAACCACAGCAGAGGCTGAGTCCTCCCCTTGCACTGTCAGGGACGAAACTTTCCAGGAATCTTCTTTTGTCCAGATTTCCCACTGTTCCCTCTGGAGGGTAATGTGGAATAAAGCAAGAATAGAGGGTAAAAAACAACTGACTGTAGTCTGTGTCACACACTGAAGGCATTGCCAACACCCCAGCTTGCTTCAGAGGAGGTTTGCAAAGTACACTTGGAGGTAATACATGAGAGAGGGGCAGACTGTGGTTTCCTTCGAGCAGGCAGTACCTGGCCTTGGTCTATTTGCATCACTTGCTTGGTGAGGTTAATGCATTTTGGGATCAAGTGGGCTGTAGTACTGCTTCCTCTTCAGGAGGGAAACTTCCATCAGTCCTCCAGCAGCAGCACTTTCTGTTAAACAGAGGTTAATAGTGAAGTGCTTTGTCTATTCCAAAGCTTTCATGTCTTGCTGAATGCCAGTCCAAGAGCTGCTCTGCAGGCGCTGTATCCGTTCCCCATACATCACTGCAATAGTCTTCAGTCTGAGCCCTGCAGATTCCTGGAAGTCCACAGACTGCTCTCACAGGACGTTCAGATGATAACAAAGAAACATGAATGCAGTCTTATATTTGTTCTGCAGGAAATAAATAACACTTACACTGGAATTTTTTTTAAGGAGCTCATAAATGGAAAATAATGGTTTAATTCATTGATGTGGATGTTTCATCTCATGTTCAAGGCTTTTTTTTCTAGTTGTAGATGTTAGACATACTGCCTGGAGACATTAAGGGAAGAAGATGGGTCAGAAAGGATCTTCTAGTGAAAGGAAAATATACCACCTGAGAATTAGAGGTTTTTTTCTTTGATAACTACATTTTCATTGGTTTTCAATGTTATGTCTCCTACATCACTATCACAGACCTGGAAGGGTGACCTGAAGCTTCAGCTCTCCATACTTCATCTCCACAGTGCATTTTCACCCTTTCCAGTGTTGGTGGGGGCATCCCACATCTGCAGCTTCAGGCACAATTTGGAGACTTAGCATACACTCTTGTATCACTGCCAGTGAACCACAGGAAGTAAGAGTTGTTCAGATACCACTGACAGTAGAACATGGTCTGCAAAACTTTGCTGTGGGTCTTATCATACAAACAAGGAGAAAAAAAGTCAAAACTTGACAGTGAGGCACTACAATGAAAAGCTGAAATACAAATCAAATGCAAAGTCAGTATGAGATTTGCAGGCATTTGACACTACAATAAATGATAACCCACAAGTGGTCAGCACTTGTCAGTCCAGGAAGATAAAGCAAAATCTCAAAGTTGGATAATGTGCTTTGGATTTTTTTTTTATTAGTGGTGATGTAGAGATCTTGACATACTCTTCAGAGGTATTTGAATTTCAGAATGGCTGAAGTTTGTCTGTTATCCAGAAGTTGGGGAGCAAAAAGAAAGAAATTAAAAGAAATAGAAAAGCCTTAGATGTTAATTGCTATTTATTCAAAATGTAATAGCTGCCGAGCCTGAAATTCATACCAGATTCAGAAATGAGAACATGTTTCATAATAATTGCTATTTCATACTGCTTGATCCTTAATGTTTTTTTATTTCAAAAAGCAGTAAGAATTCCTTTCTAGTGTTACTGACACCCGCTCAGCCACCTACTCATTTACATCCCACAAGCATACACACACAACTGGCCCTTAAATTTTACTGGACATTTAAAAGATCTTCCCTTTTTGTAGCTTTCAAACTTTAATTATTTCAAGTATTTTAATGTTTTTTGTATTAAGGAAAATTTTGTCTGACACTCAGCAGTAACTTTTTCCTTTTCTAACATGTATGCAGTGCATAGAGCAGAACTGCAGAGGACACATCCATGGTGTGAATTTATTAGGGGCAAATCTGGGAAGCTGAGCTGACTACCAAATTGGGGGAAGGGTTTAGTGCCTCTATTTGGCACTCATGAGGACATACCTAGTGTCCAGTGTCCAGTAGGAGGTTGCTCCATAAAAGAAGGAGCTTGGCAAACGGGAGGGAGTCCAGTGCAGTGTTACCAGGGTAGTTGGAAACTGCAGCACACAGTGCAGAGGAAGAGGCTGAGGGAAATTCAGTTTAGTCGTAAGCAGGGAAGACATAAGGGAGATCCAACTGCTGTTTTCTACTGCCTAAAAGCGTTGATAGTGAAAATGCTCTCCCCAGACGTCAAAAGGCACAAGGCCATCATCACACATGAATTGCAGCACACAGAATTCCAGCTGAACATAAGGAAGAAATTTTTCACCAGGAGGTTGATCATGAGAGAGGTGCCCAGTGAGGCTGTGGGAACCCCATTCTTGAAGATGTTCAAAATCTACCTGAACAAGACCCTGAATAGCCCAACTCAGCCTTGAAGTTAGCAGGAGTTAGAAGGTCACTTCCAACCTGGATTATTCAGCAATTCTTTATTTTGCTCCTTTCTCCACCCAAGGTTGCCACTACACAGTGCTGCGCTCATGGTTACATGGAAACTACTGAAAAAATGCCTTTCTGAAATGCAGAACTGTCTTCATCCTGGGAGGCAGGACCTGAAACTGAGTTGTATAAAACCACCTAACAAAGCAGGTGCTTTCTCCATACGCATGGTTGATTTTGCAGAAAATTGAAAAGGGTTATATAATCCAGAGAACTTGCGAAGGGAATGTGGTTTCTTTGTTCAAGTCTCCGGAAGCTAACACAATCCCCAATAAGCCTATCAGACCCCAGAATGAGATTTATCTGGATCCATCCTTTGCAACTGGGATTTATTTTTTCCCAAATACACTCAAGTACTCTCAGAAGCAGAGATGCAGCATATTGGTAACTTCTTCCCTCTCCCTTCAGTTGTTTGCAGCTAGCCTTAGACTACTAAGAAGGAAACTAGACCAAGTTTGTTTTTAGAGAGGGGAGAAGGCTGCAGATGCTCTGCAGGTGGCTCATTCCCTGAGATATATCTATATCTATCTATATCTGTATCTATATCTATATCTATACCTAGATATAGATATAGATATAGATACAGATACAGATATAGATATAGATATAGATATAGATATAGATATAGATATAGATATAGATATAGATATAGATATGTGTGTGTGTGTCACCTTTTGTTCACAGGTATTACCTACCCAGTAGGAGCACAGCTTGTTAATTCTGATTATAATCACAACTGTTCATCAGACAAGGGGAAAAGGGTTTGAAAACCAAACTGTTGAAATCCTCCCCTTTCTCCACACACAAAGGTAAAATGTTCCCACTCCAAAACATCCAGCACATATCCCAGGTGCCGGCTCCAGCATCCTCCAATAGGTACACACAGCTCCTCTGCCTGTTCTTCCCTCTTTCTGGCCACTCAAATCCACCAGCAATCTGTCTGTCCTTTCCCACTGTCCTCAATTCCCCTTGACCAAGCCTGGACATTATCTGTCATACCAGCACTGGCATATGCTGGGAATTCCTGAATGGAGCCTGACACCTGAAAATGCCTGGGCAAGACAAGGACAGAGAAATTGTCTGTGTAATGCAGAAGTTTTTTGAAGGGAAGCTATGATCAGTGCATCCTCTCTCCTCCAGGAGAGCAACTTGCTGAGCCCCCAGCCAGATGGGAACGTGGACTATGCTGCAAGAAGTGTGAACTGGTTTTATTCAATTTTAAATGGAGCATTACTGTATTCTAAATCCATAATCTCTGTGTGATCCTGCCTGTGCAGTCAAGCAGAGTAAGAGTAGGAAATATAGCCACAGCCACGGCCTAAGCAGGATATATCCTTCCAGCAGAGCTCCACGGGGTTACAGCCGTGGGTGCCACTGACAGGACTCCCTCATGCCCTGGGTCTAGCAGCACACTCACCATGCCACTGTGGAAGAGGGAGGATCTTGGCCTGTCAGAGCCACATTTTGCATCTGCCCTTTATGCACTGCTCCCTTCTGAAAGGCGCTGTAGAAACATTAGGGATTATTAGAGAGGATGAAACTGCATGAGGGAGTATTAAATATTTATTCTATTGTATTCTTCATTTGGATTATTTGAAAATTCTTTCCTTAATTGGCTTATTCTGCTCCCAAAAGTAGGGCTGTGCTGCTGGCTGTGGCTCCCACTCTTTACTGTTATTCTTCTTGATTTCTTCTTCAGAGCAAGGCCTTGGTCAGAGCTGGGGCAGATTGTACAGGAGACACTGTAGGTACAAATAAGAAGACAATGTCCTTTTACTGCTGCTACAAATTCAGACTATAAAAACAAACAGATGGAGCATAGCAAAAGGGGTCACAATGTACAATCAAAGTGATCAGAGCTGTTGCTGGCAGCCACGGGAGCAGCATAATCATAGGCTCTTTTTGATTTTCTTTTTTTTCTCCTAAAGATACATTTCGATTGCCCAACACCATTTGGAGTGTTTGCCTGTATTGGTCAGAGATTGAGAAGGATGTGCAGGGACACTTGGAAGGACAACAGCAGAGAGAGGAGATGGCAGGAGCAGGGAGCAATGGTCAGGATCAGGTAACCAGCAAACTAGGCAGAGACAAGAAGAAATAAGGCCATATTCCAGCTGCCAAGATGAGTAAGGCAGCTGAGGGAGTGGTGTTGCTGGGCCTGCAAAAGGCTGAGAAAAGCTGGCAGGTTCAGTACTGCTCATTCTAATGGACTTCAAAGTCCTGGAGTCTCCATCTCATGGTCCAAAACTGCTTTTGGCCAGAAACAAAGACGAATGTGTAAACATTCTATAGGACAACCACCCGCATGCAGTTTCTTCCTTGACTCCTGACCCAGGATTACCAAGCACGGTGATAAAAGCCCATGAGACTGCCTCCAATTGTGTTGGACGGGACCAGCATGGACCCAGGGGGGATTAAATAGAAGGGACTAAGGAAGGAATAAACTGGGGATTAACTCAAGTGAAAGGGAACATCTGAAGTAAGGAGGTAAGAGGACATGGAGAAATATCACAATGAGGTGAATGGGAAGGCTCTGCACTCTCACCCCAGCCGGGAAAGGCTGGCAAAGTCCAGTGGCCAGAAACTGAAGGGGACAGTGAGTGGAAAGCGTGGAAAGCGTGGAAAGCATGGAAAGAGCTGGAGAGGCAGAAGCTTCCTGTAGTGATAAAGAGGAAAATGACAGATGAAAAATAAAGCCCTAGAGAGGGATGAAACAAGTTCTTTAACTAATCAGCTTGTCCAGATGAGCAGGAGGGTTAATCCAGCTATGACAGAGTGAAAAGGCTAAATACATGGGGCAGGGCCAGCCTGGCTGGAGAAGCACTGTCTAACTCCCCTCCAAGGGAGAATATAGTGAGGAAGGCAGAGCCAGGGTAGGGCTGGGAACATCTGGGAAAGTCCCAGAAGCTGGGGGTCTTCTGCTCTCTGAGGAGCATGTGGCTGCACAGTCACTATGTGGCTGTGGCCCTCCCTGCCTGAGCAGCAGGAAAGGCAGAACACAGCTGGGAGATGTCCCTCAGCAGGGCTCTCTTGTAGCTGTCTTTCTGGGTTTGTTCCTGGGCAAAACCGAAGTAACACTGTGTAAAATCCACCTCATGTATTGTACGGCAAATTATGTATTTGCTCAGGGTATCTGGGCAGTGCAGCTGACAGAGTCCTTAATTCTCTGTGGTAACTGGAGGTAGCTGCCCATGGGCTGGGCTGCTGCTCCTACAGACATGGCATGAGCTCCAGGGCATCTCAGTTTGGGATGACTTCTCATTTCAAACTATATTTGTGCCCCTAGGACATGTAACCTGGCAGATGGGGGAAAGGAGGGATAGGTGAGAGTAGTGCACAGTGGATATAATAATAATTGTTCTCACAAATGATAATGGGTTTGGTTTGGTTATTCTCTTTTACAGAGTTCCTCTTCATTTCCTCAGAGAAAAGTTCAAGGACATAGCCACAAGCTGCACCAGGGGAGGTTCAGGCTGGACATCAGAAGGAATTTCTTCACAGAAAAGGTTGTTAAGCATTGGAATGGACTGCCCAGGGACCTGGTGGAATCACCATCTCTGGGGTGTTTAAGGACAGTCTGGACATGGAATGCAGTGCCATGGTCTAGTTGAAAAGGGGGTACTTGATCATAGGTTGGACTCAATGATCTCTGAGGTATTTTCCAACCTAAATGATTCAGTGATTCTGTGAAGCTAAAGGGGTCCCATATCAATCACCCTGATATCACTTCAGATTGACTTCAGATTGGCATGAGAACTTGGCTGCTTCTGCCAAGCAGGACAAAAAACAAAGGTGAGGGCACAGGAAGGAGCAGTCTCCCAAGATAGAAAGGAGAAGGTAAAAGGCACTGCCTTTGGAAGGCCAGTTGCCAAAGGAGAAATCTGACAGCCAGTCAGTCTGCTATTTCTCTGGCTCTGCAACAACTAAATGGAAGAAATCCTCCAGCAGGGAACAGGTGAAGGAATGATTATCATTTTGTTGCTCTTTTGTTTTTTCTTTTTTCTCTGATACCTATTATCAGCTATGTTGAAAAGGCAAAATTTACAATCCTGACTCAGGATATGGGCTGCATCCAGGCCCATAATTATTCCTAATGCTGAAAGGTAAGATATAGGAGATATAATTATTTTGTATTATGGTATTTTTTTGCATTTGCTGCAGGAGATGTGTCAGAGAACTGGAAGGCTGAATTCCGCTTTCTCCTCCCCTGGAATATACCCATCAATTGCCAGCAAGACTGCTGTCCATTTGCACCATGGTTAGCAGGAGCAGCTCTTTGGTACACAGCATTATGGCTGGAATGAGACAGGCAGAATGACACAGTGAAGGAGAGGAAACGTGGTCTGCAGTGGCTTGAAACAAAGTGCTGGCTCTTAGTGAGCAGAGGCTGCACCCCCTGTGTGCACAAGGGACAGGGCCCTGTGGGTAACTTTTAACACGCAAGTCACTCACCAGTAGATAATGCACAATTTTCTAATAATGGAGCCAGAAGCCATACACTGGAAATGTTTCTGAGCACAATGGCATGCTTCTGTAGTTGCAGCCCAGGAGGCATGAAGCAGTGAATTAGGATGGGAATCTCAGCAAGAAATTCACTCTCTGGGAGGCAGGCTGCATGAGAGACAGCTCCTCTTATTGCTGTTATTACAGCCTCTGAAAGGTTATCAGCCCTTCTCCATCCTGTTGTCATGCCAGAGGGGATGGGTATCTGACTGCTTAGGAGTTCCTCACACTCAGCTGGCACAGGTCTTGTGTATTAAGTCATCATCCCCAGACCATCCCTGGCACTGAGCATATGAGGGATATGGGAAAAGTGGGGAATCATTGTGCTTTCATGATCCCCTGCAGGTGGATAATCCCTAAGGGATTACACAAATTTGCCATTGTTGGTGACCTCCAGGATTTCTTTTCTCTGCTCCAGGACCTACAACCAGTAAAAAATTGGGTAGAGAATTGCTATGGTTTAGCCTCCTCCTTTGCTGAGTTGTCAAAGCTCATCTGCAAACCTGGGTCAATACATTATTTGTCCTTCCTTCAAAGTCTTTGCAGAGATAATACAAGCGATGTCATCCTTTTCTTACAAAGGGAAAAACAAAGGCCACACGCTGTGTTTTTGTCTGATGTCAGCTGGGAAACTGGTGACAGGGTTGTAAAACAAATTTTGCAGTCTAGATACAACTTCACCATCCTCATGACATGGTCCTTGCACTTCCATTAGAGGTGGCAGACAGCAGGTAAGAGGAATAAAAGCCACAGGGATTTCAAAGGAAAAGTTCCCTGTCTTTGTGTTTGGTCTTCAAGATTTTTGTGACAGTAAAGAGCAACACTGAGGCAAAAATGCCTGGACCAGCAGGGCTGTGCTGCACATGCATCTCTGTCAGTGTTGTAGGCATGAAGAGGTTTAGAAGAGTTCAAGTATGGGATGGCAGAAAATGGGTCACAGGTTGGCACTGGAAGCTGCATGTCCATAAACCACTCGGCAACAGCCAGTTAAGAAATGCAGCTGGACAGGAGTTCTGGAACTGCCCAAAACCAGTAATCTTGGGTAACTAAGAGAACAGTGATCAAGTATCTTCCATACATAACACATTTGGATGCAATGTGGGGTGGCAGACAAAAGAAAAAAGAGCATGGTATAGAAACAGATACATAAAATAGACCCCAACAGGACCCTAGAGTGAGGAAGACGGAACAATTGACATTAACATCACATTTTTCTGGTGAAGGACTCCAAATGTTGAAGACACCGTGACAAACCCCATCGGCTCCCACCAGAGAGAAGCCACGACCATCAAGATCCAGAAGAACAGTGGAAAGGGGAGCACAGGAGGAGGAAAAGGAGTGCCAACTGAGAAGTTTTAAAGTGCATTATTACTATTATTGAGGGTTTTTTTCTTTACAGAACTATGCTTCCTTTTTGTGTTACAGTCAGATCTGGAGTGTTATTGTTGGATTACACTGTTAAGACTTCGATTATACTAGCAACGGATTCTTGGGTTTAAATACATATATAAAAATATATGTACATGTGCTCTCATTTCCGTTGTGCCTATAAACAAGAGCTTGCATGTAATATTTGATTTAAACCTCCTGCAGATGGAAGATTTTTCTGGAATTTAAATTTAGTCTATTTGCTACAGTCAACTAATGCATTCAGCCCACAGGAAAATCCAAAGAGGTATTACATCACTAAAAGAAGAAAACTGGAAACTGGAAAGAATTTAAAGGGTAACCTTTAACTGCTCCTTTTTTTAAAGAGGATTGATTGAATAGAAAGTGTGTTTCTGAGTGACCTCTGCACTTTCTCTGAAAAAAAGACTAGATCTAGGTGAACAAGAGCAAAAATCATCTGCATAAGAGCTTAAATGGAATAGTCCTCAGCCTTGTGCAAATTGAAACATATGTCATTTAGCCAAAATAAATTCCCTAATACTCCTTAGTTATTTTGACATTTAAATCCCCTATCACATGCTTTTGAGAGTTCTTCTGTCTGGTGCTGAGAGGAGCCCAAGTATATTTGAGCAAGACATGCCAGGGTCTGCAGTGGGTTTTCCAGGACAAAAGTGACTTATATGAAGATTTTGCTGTGTTGCATTTCAGTGACTGAGTAAGGGTCTATTTTCAAATAAAGGAGACATAACTACAAACACATCCAAACACCAAAATCCAAACACCAGTGCTTCTTTTAAGATTGTTCTTCGACATCACCTCATGAGCAGGACATCCTTATTGCCTTGCAGGAGGCTTCTCCCTTACTTTAACAGCTCCCATCACAGATCTCCATGGTTCATGAAGTCTGGTTAGGTTTCAGTGCTCTGTAAACTGACCGCAGTGAAGGCAGGGACTCAGGGCTGGTGCTTTTTTTATTTTTCCAAACACCCTCTCTCCCCCTTGAACTGGCTGCCGAGGAAGCAAGTGGCTGTGGGGGTAATTAGATCTGTTTGCCCTCCATCCTCCTTGCCATTTCCCTGGCTGTACCGCTGATGCGGGATGCCGGCGGGGCAGGTTGCAGTGAGGAGTGCCCGGGGATCGCTGTGCGCGCTGGGCCCGGCTCCGCTGCCCCGCTCCCTCCTGAAGGCAGCGAGCCAGATGGTCAAGCCTCTCCCGCCACCCGAGCATTCCGACTGTGCACCCTGTCACTGTGTGGGGGAGCGGGGGAGAGGCAAGAAACATAATGTTTGAGCTTATCAGAGAGACTCGGTCTGATAGCAGTTGAAATGGACAACATTTGTACACAGAACGAGCATGTACGTGCTACAGTGCATGCATTAACCATGAGCTGGGGAGCAGGGGCATCCCAGTGGCTGCTAGATATTGGCTCGCTCAGCTGGAGAGCTGCTTTGGCTCTTCCTTTTGAAGTATACGATGGCAGGCTGTGGTGATTGTGGCCAACAGAGCCAGGCAGCAGTTGAGAGAGTCAGACTCGACCCTTGGCCCTGCTGCTGACTTGTGACTGTGACTTCCCACACACCTGGTCAAGACCATCCATTAGTCATCCAACTGCATCATTTTGAGGAGCTGTCTATGTGAAACCCCAATTCTTGCTGTAGGGTGTCCTACTTCTCACACACTGGATAGCCACTGCAGCAGAACCTGGGCTTTTAAAATAAGTCTTTCTTTGTGTCCCACAATGTACCATTTGTTAGCCAACTTTAGAGAGAATGAGCACTTGTCAGCACTCAGTGCCTTCCTGGCAGCTCGAGTGCATGTGTACATGTGCCTGGGAAGTGCTGCTAGGCAGTAGCTTACACTTCTCAAAAGAGAAGCCATGAGCTATCTCAGAAAGGTCTCCTTAAATCTCTAGGTAAATAAAGACTCTAATGTCTGTTATCTGACTTCACAGCCTTTCAGTTTCATTAAGTTAATAGCCTCCATCAAGGGGCCAGCCCGGATGCTTGCAGTTGATTTAAAATGTGTGAATTCATCAATCTTAAATTGCACTTCAAGCAAAGTCAGTGTACTACACCCCGGGGACACATGGAAACCCTAATGCTCAGTGCAGGACTTTGATACCAGCATAACCAGGGACCAGATAACCAGGGTCCTTTGTGCAATCCTTATCTGGGCTTTTTCAGCTGAGAACTTCCCTCGCTGTACTGGTTGGCCATATTTCCCTGGTAGACAGTGGGATGTTTTGTCTTTGCAGGCAACATGCTAAGCAGACAGTCATGGGGAGCTGTGGTTTGAGACAACTACTTAGGGCAGCATGAGCAGAGGTGGACAGGTCTGGAAGATGGGTCAGATAAGCATTTTCTGAGTCAGCTTTTCATTTAGGCCTGTTCAAATTAGCTTTGTCTCTGACAAAGATAATGCTCTCTTCTCTCATCACATAAAGAAGTCTAAGGTATCTTTGTCTTCTATACAGGCTTTGAGAAATTATTCTTGTACAGATAGCAGTGTGACTCCTTGTCATAGGATTTCTATGGAGATGCAATTGCTGGGACGTTGGACGAGGGACAACAAGGATCCTAGAGAAACCTTGGGAAGACTATTATTCCTAGTTTAGCTAGACATACCACCAACACAAACTACATGTCCTTTGGATAGACTTAGGCTAATGTACTTTTAGATCTGGACCAGCAAGTGAGGCCTCAGCTGGCTTGTGGTGGCACACAGACACTGACCTCTTGTCAGTCAGGACATCACAAAAACAACTGGCATTACAAATCTATTTCTTAGCTCATAGCAACAACTTTTAGAAGAGAAGCCAAGCTTATGTGTGGATGCATAGGGTAAAACATCCATTATAACTCACCCTACTAATTTCAGTTCAGTGAGGAGGATGGGTTTCTGCTGACAAACCTTGTCTTAACTTGACTGAGATTTAACATTTTTCACCTCTTCACTTGTGTATGTGTGCACGTCCTTCTGACCATCTCAGGATGATTGAGACTTAGAAGAGAGGTCAGTGCAATATAGCAGAGGTCCCCCCTGTATACACTGAGACATTTTGGTTCTTCTACTTGAAACTCATACTGCCACTATTAATACTAGGGCTATACAAGTAATCATTGTCTTGTCCAGATCCTTTCAGCATCTATCTCTTTTAAAGAAATTCTCTGCTTTCAGTCCCATTTCACTACATGGATTCAGAGGCTCAATCTGGGTTTCTGGGCGCACTGCAGAAAAAGTCAAACTGCAGACAGAGCAGAAGGTTCAAGTGACTTCAGAAGTAACTTCAGTCCTGAGTCCCTTGGGTGGTTGGTATTGTGTCTTTCAACAGGAACAGTGAAACAAAATCTGAATTGGAAGAAGAAAGAGAGAGAGAAAGGGAGGGAAGGGGTGACAGGCAGCTAATTCCATATCAATCCATGTGCAAAGCTCATTATATGAGCTCCAGACAGTTTCTGAAAATGTCCAGACAGAGAAGAAAGAAAGAGTGGTATGTGCCTGTGTTTTCACCCCAGCTCTTTCTGATTTGTTGTTTGTAATGATATCGTTTTTATTCTTGGATGCCTTTCCTCCTTGTGGAGTCCTTGGTATTGCCTGCATTTCATAGCAAGGTCCTCATCACATCAAGAATTCATAATCATCTAAAAATATTCAATAGGAATATAAAATATTTACATGTGAAAGACTGTAAGACAAAATGAATCACTTGTGTTACTCCTTTGGAAATTGTTCACTTAGAGAGAGCATGAATTTTGCCAGGGCACGAGATAGTGTGATTCTGGATGAGCACTGTGGGTGTGGTGTGGATGAGACCCCAGGGTGGTCCTCGTAGCTCCAGTCCTGGGCTGCTCTGTGGTGTGTGAGGGTGGCTGGGAGCCAGGCCCAGTGTCTCTTCCAGGATGGGGCAGGCTCCAGGTGCCTTTGCACAGCGAGCCAGACCTTGTTCTGCTGAGTGCAAAGTAACAATATAAGACAGAAGGAGGCCAGGTGGCCAGGATTGATTCAGGTATCTGACACAACCCGTATTTGCCACACAGATTCTCACATTTTTTAAAGTGCCTTGGTGATTCTTTTTCAGCATAAGTTCACTTCCGATGTCCTTTATTTCTTTGCTGAATCTGGCCCATGCATGTACCTTTCTCTTGCAGAGTGAAATCCCAACAGAGGCTGTCCCCAGTCTTAGTCTCTTTTCTAAGCTCTATACATGCTCTGACTCTCTTGAGCCAGCCCTTCTCCTGTACAGGCTCCTCAAGACTGTTGCATCCTCTTGTAATCACCCTATTTTTTGATAACCACATCTGGATGCTGCACTGTTGTCATGGCATGAGCTGGGAGGAATAAAATGACTTTGGCATTTGACCCGAGGGCACGTCCACACTGCAGAGTGCACTGCTGTGCTGAAGTGCTGAGTGAGCCCAGCAGCAGGGAGTGCCATGGAAACATTAGGTCGGGTCATGGGAGTGGTATAGCAATGCCAGCAGACTGCTCCCAGCAGGACCAGCTCCCTGGAGCCAGCACCACACAGTGAAGCCCCAGTGCCTTTGACACCAAAGTGAGATCGTGACGTGCAAGCCTGGAAATTTCTGCATGAGATGCACTACATGATGGACATATGCTCTGTGGTGTGAGAGCAGAAGATGCCCTCTGTTTCTGGGCACGCAGTCTAGGATCCATCCGTGTGTGCTATCACGGCAATAAATAAATAAAACAGTTGTAATTCCCTGACTGAACACACTTGGTTACTGCTTGACACTGTCCAGCTAAGATCCTTTTATAAACCATATGTATAGAATTAAATGGCAGGAACCCAAATGCTAATCAAACTGGATCATTTCTAGGACAGTAGTCTTGGACATTTTATGTACTAGTAATGCTCTTTTGAAGCTAAGGATGTTCAGAGTGCCTCTCTGGAGGAATCTATCTGCACAGGCCTGTTCCAGTACAAGAACTGGTAGTGTGAAAGGAGTCTGATAAAAAAAGGTGTATGGTAATTGCTGCTGACTTATTTGCTGAATTATTTGTAAATACATGATTTCAAAACAGAAACAAAATGAATCTCTATAAACTGGTCATCTCTAGTGTAGTTCCTGCTCCCACTCCCATTCATTACTAAATAGTGTGAAGGTGGTGAGGCAACAGAACATGTTGCCCAGGGAAGCTGTGGATGCCTCAACCCTGGAAGTGCTCAAGGCCAGGTTGGATGGGGCTCTGAGCAATCTGTTCTAGTGGAAGGTTGCCCATGACAGGGAGGTTGGAACTAGATGGTCTTTTGGTCTTTAAGGTCCCTTCCAAACCAAGCCATTCTGTGAGTCTGTGACTGTACAAACAGAAACAGCTGTCACATTTCTTCTCATGAGGCTGTGCAGGCTCCTGTTTTCATCTATTGGTTTGACTTTGACAGAGAGAAGGATGTATTCTGGAAGAAATACCCTCATGTTACAATATGAAGGCAATAAATCCTGTCGATATGCAAGGGAAGAAGGGGCTAGGAGGAGATTGGAATTCTCAGAAATCCATGCTATGTGGCATTTGAAGGACTCCTCTGTTCCTACTGCACTGGTATGGGAGCAGAATCCTGTCATGTACAAAGATCCATCAGTTGTTGAATTTTACTCAATCAGTCCCCAGGGAGGATTTAAGGGTTTGGTCTAGAAGGTAGGAGACTCATGTCACCCACTGTAAGCCTGGGCAAGTCACTTAATCCCCCTGTGCCTCAATTCTCTATGTTTAAACAAATGCAAAGTTGCTATGATAAGTTCTAAGGGTACTCTGCTGGTAAACAGGTGGTGATCATTCAGACAATATCTGTAGTGCATTAGCAGCAGAGCAAGGAAAAGAACATTGTTTTTCAGGATGCTTCTAGGAGGAAAATCATTGTTCCACAGAAATCGTTATCTGGTATTGTCTCAGCACCTTACCTGCAGATTTCAAAATTCCTTTTTGCCTTTTCTCTAATGAAGTCTGGGAGCCTGGAAGATGCACATGCATATCTTCACACTCACACACACAGGGTTTTTTCCTACAATATCAGTAAAGAAGGGACTGCAGCAAAATGGAAAAGACCTAGGGATTTATATTTAAGAGCAGGAGGAGAAGAGGGGCAGTGGAAATCACTCAAGAATATATTATAACGAACAATCCTGTGTTGACAGAGGGATGAACTAGGTGACCTAATAAAAACTGTTGTTACAGATTTTTTCACTTCTGTCACATAATAGAGGACTTCAGTCTCCAGAGCTGTCAATCCAACAGCTTTCACTGGCAGAAGTACTCACTCAAAAATAATCCTGGTGAAAGGAGAGAACCTCAGTTAACTGCTTGCCTGGGGCAGATAGAATGCAGCTAGGAGGCTTGTTCAGCAAGTAATTATAAATGCACTTTTGCTGCCCAGGTGCAGGAAGCATAGCTTAAGCTTTTACTCATTAACATCATTAAAATTTCCATTTCAGCTGTTGCTCTGGCATTGACAGTGTTTGCAAAATTGTGACCAGGTCAAGTCAAAATTGGCAGTGAGGCTGATGCTGGGCACCATGAGT
This sequence comes from Illadopsis cleaveri, assembly GCA_013399915.1. NCBI lineage: Eukaryota > Metazoa > Chordata > Aves > Passeriformes > Timaliidae > Illadopsis > Illadopsis cleaveri. Next base: position 426,488 of record VXBB01023989.1, read on the forward strand.
TCAATAGCTTAAAAGAGCCAAAAAAACCAGTGATAGAAATGTTAAATGATTCAACTGTACCTCCATGCACTTTAAATGACAGGAAGGTTGGCCTTGATGACAGAAAGAAATAGAGGAAAAGAAAGTTCAAGAACACAAGAAATGCCATGTCTGATCTGGGCAATTATTCATTTTTTTGGTATTTTATCTTTGATGTTGATGGGTACCAGAAGTTACAAAGGAAGGCTCACAGAATCTCATGCTGAACAGTTAAGGATAACCATTGCTTAGGGAAATAGCTTCCCTAGCACTCTCATTAGTGGTTGGCTGACATGCTGTAGTGTAAAGCTGTGAAGCTTTTATATTCATCATTTGTATCTTGTTTCTATTGTAAATCTGGAAAATTTCAATATCCACAAATATCTCTTTCTTATTTGAATCCTTCCACACCCTGCACCTCAGAGATATCTTACAGAAGAGATTTCCACAGGTGAATGAGGATGCCTGAGGAAAAGTATTCCCTTTGATGGAATACTTTCCCTATCTCTCAGTTTAATGAGATGTGCCTTTGGTGCTAGAGTGTGAAAGACAAGGTAAATAGGAACACTGAATTTTCTTTTCTACATAATTTATTCTAACTGTTTTGAATGCCTATTTTATTCCTATGATTTCTAAAATAAATACACCTGCCATTTAATTTGCTTCCTACATGGAACTCCTGCTATTCCTTGAAACAATTTTGTTGACTATTTCTGGACCTTGTTGATTTCTGCTATAATTTTCTTTAAATACAGAGCTGAACACAACATTCTGGACATAATGCTTATTCATACTGATCTCACACCATTTTTAGGAAGAAACTCCACCCTATTCCCTATGCATACCCCAAAAAATGGAGAGCATTGTTTGACCCTGGAGGAGCATGGTGCTACAAGGATGTAGACTGCAGCCTCGGAGGACTTCAGATCTTTCTGATTTTGAACCAGGAATAGATATGGATACTTTAAATTAATCCTTCCAACGTGCATTTGTTACCAGGAAACTTTTCACTGTTATGGGGTTGACTACTCACCTCCTTCTCTAGGTTTGACAAAGAATATTTACCATCTGCAATATCTCCACCTTACTGACTTTGCCATTACCACATTGTCCATTAATCTACAAACCAACAGAGATATTTCTAGGAGATAGAAGTATGTTGCTACAAGTATTTTTCTGCATTGGAAATGGCAGACTTGATGCTAAATTATGTAGTTGTTTTTTTGGATGCTTAGCCTGCTTGTCTGTTTGCCACTGCATGATGTTCTCATTAATAGAGTACCTGATTGCCTACTCTCTTGTTTGGATCCTATCGAGAATGCTTTGAAAATCCAAGTGAAAACAGGCAGACAATTTTCATTTGTTCCATGTTTGCTGACATGCTCAAAGAGTGCTAATAGATTGAAGTGGGTTTGCAAATGCCCTTCCAGAGTCCCTGTTATATCTGCAACTTTCAGATATTTTGTCATTCCACTCTTGTTTTCATCAGAGGTAACTAACACTTCCTGCTCTGCTTTCCCAAACACCTATTGCAGAGGGCTGCTGTAACATCTGCCAACTCCTGATTCTCCTTAGAGCTAGTATCAGCCAGACTGCATACTTTCTGCAGCAACTTAGCAGTTTACTTCTTAAATTCATTCAGACCATTGTATGTACTGCATGACTTTCATCAAATTGTTTAACTATTCTGTCTTGCTCTTTCCCCTCCTTCCCCTTTGTATAACAAGGCACAAGCAGTTATCTCCCTCACAGTGGGTTGGAGAAAGTTGCTTCATTCATTTTTGTAAAGTTCTTTCAGTTCTTCAGAAGGAAGTTGCCACTGTAGTGCAAAGTACTATTATTCAAGGACTCACACACTATTCCTAAAAATACGTATTTATGTATACATATTGGAAAATTTCAGTCCACCTTTAAAAATGTGTGTGAGTTCTACATGAAATGATTCTGTGATCAGCTCTGTTTCCAATGCATTCACATGATACTATGCTTAGGAAAGAATTGCCTCTATTTGGATGGATGCTCTAGATTAATTGTTTTATCCTATCCTCTCCCTGCAAACATCCCTTACATATTAATATGTAATAACAAATGGATTATGATCCCAGGCCAACAGCAACCTCTGGTTTCAATTTTTTTTCATATAATCTTATCCTGTTGTTTGGGGGGGTTTTGTTTGTTTTTTTTTTAAATTCCATTTTTAATGCCTTTCCTTTCCTTTTCTGTTATTTTCTGCTGCTGGGTAGATTATGCATTTTCCCCCCCTGGATTTCTAGTGAAGATGAAACAAGAATATGATTTTTGCATTTGCTTATGCACTCTCACAACAGCATCCATGACAGTGTTCAGGGAACAGGGTTTACTCTGCCACTGTACACACTGGTTCCTGAAAGTTACTCTAGCCCTAATCAACATCCCTCATGCAGAACCTCCTCACATTACTCTTCTGTTGCTAATGGCATGTTCCAATAATCTCTCCTTTGTGTTTACACACTGCCAAACAACTACTTTTTAACCCCAGGAGAATTTTTTTTTTTTCTGTTGTCATCTCTACCTCTCTGATAATTGCTGTGGCAATTTTTGCTGAGACACCTTCTTGCTATGTATTAGAGACACTGATGACCATCAGGTCAGATCCCTGAAAACATACAGCTCATTAATCAGATGAATAGGCCAGTTGCCATCCTCTGAGTCTCAGACAGATGTCCAGTCAGTGCAAGATGATTTTCCATCCAGCTACACCCATCTGTGGACCTTCCTCCAGAAGCCATTTCTCAGCTGATGGCTCTTAAAACTGGAAAATCACTGGCTTGTTTACCCTGAAGTCCACCCACTCTCTCTGGGCTATTGCCCTCAGCAACCAGGATTAACTGTGATTAACAAATTGTATTGGCCCTGTTTTATCACACAGCACTGCCCAAGACCAGTTTAAGGAGTTTGTTCCACTCTCAAGGCTTAGCCTGGCCCTTGCTCCACAATAGCTTTTTCCTCCAGTGTTCTGCAGCAACTCTCCAGCCACATGTTTTTTCCTCTTGCTTGAGAGGGGAGGTTCCAGTTGTTGCATTGAGGGCTTGTTGATGTGCTCAGATGCTCTGGGTTGGCTGCAGGGAGACCCTCTGCTCCTGAGGTCCCTCTGCTCTTGAGGTCCCTCTGCCACATGCTGTCCTTCTCACACCCAGTCAAGTCACGCAATCCTCAGGGACTGGCCAGCATTAGCTCAGCAGTTGCCTTTCATAGCTTTTTTTGTGGTAACTCAATTAATGATATCCTCATCCAAGCTCCTTGAAAAAATGTTTTCTGATCCATCCATCCCACTTGCAAGTGGGATAGAGGAAAGCAGGAAAAGCCAGGTGCCTGTGCCACCACGAGGCGATTTGTGAACTGTATTGTCTGTTTACTTGAAAGTACAAAATTTGTCACTTGTGTGAGTAATTTACTGCTAAATATGAGCTTACAATCTGCAGATAGAAAAATCAGAGCCAATGAGCATTTTCAGAGGAAAAGGAAAATTACTCCAAGTAGTATGTAATTATGCACTTAGCTGGGACTTGCTCCTGAGCCTTTGTAGAACATTGGTTTTTGACTTGAGCAAGTTTACATGTAATTGCATTAACATGTATTTGGGAAGGGAGGGTAGCATATGCCGGAGAGAGCAAAAACCCGGAAGACTAATGGCAGAAAACCCAGAAAGATGGAACCCAAGGTGGTAAGCTGCTAAAATTTCCTTCTCAAAGCCCAACAGGGTGGTAATTCTTGGCTGAGACTGAGCACCACTGTGCACCACTGCTGTACATCCTGCAACCCATTCACCTTTTGCTATTCCAGCCCTTAACTCCTCATTGCACAAGTCTTCCGCCTTCTCTAGCCCATGTCCCAGCCTGCTTCTTCCCATCCCAAACTCTTCCCATTCCAAGAGAATGCACTCTGCTAAGCTCAGCCCCATATGTTGTACCTAGCCAGTGAACACAAACAATGGAAAGCAAAACCTCGTTTTCATTCCTGCATTCATTTAGTGCAGCACTGAGCTGGGGTCATCAGAGTAGACAGACCAGAGAGCTAATCTCCTGCAGCACACAGCTGTGCAGTCAGCAGCTGGGCTTTGTTAATGCCCTGCACTACAGCTTCATTTTGTGTCTCCTTTGCAAGAAGGAGAGAATCCAAAATATTTCAGTGAATTAAGTCACACACCTACTGAGTTAATAGTCTAAGGGCAAAGAAGTGGGAGGCAGAGAGGTAAGAGATGTTGTCAGCTGAGATTTGAAATGGGATGAAGAGTCAGTGAGGCAGGGAGCTACAGGAAGGAAAATGTTAAATACATAATTGAATTTGTGTGAGTGATTCCTTAATGATAAACTAGGGATAGGTAAAGCAGAAAAGTTAGAGATGGAAAAGACTTACTAGGTCCTCTACCCCCATAAAACAATTCAGATAAAATAACAGTCTTTCCTGCTCACACATAGCCCCACTCTCATTCATTATTGCTCATTCTCCACTTTGCCTACATATACAAATATCCTAGATTTCACTTGCATTTCAAACCCAACAGAAATATTTTCAGAAGCTTTTATTATTTATGATTTTTCTTTAAATGAAGATAATGTTGTGCAGAATTAATTAGCATCCTTAGAGATGGGTGTTCTTTGCTTATTCCTACTACCAGGGCAGAAGCAACATGTATCTGTGCCTCCTTGGCTGTTTGTCCCTTCTGCTGCAAAACAGCTTTCCCCGGATATGGAGTGGAGACTGAACTGAGCAGGAGCCCTGAGGCTGCCTGTTGAGATCCCTGGCTTGGCAGGCATCTCAGTGCCAAACAGGGCTTCTGTTTTTGCTACAGAGACATTTATCTACCTGGAAATGGGCAGACAACCCAGACAAAAATCATTAGGCACAGGCCTCCAAGAGCCATAAAATAATCAGGATTAAAGCTTCCTGCTGAGTCAGTCACAGGAATGGTTTCTGGGCACCAGAGCTCTGTTGTTACGCAGGGATCATCATCCCATGACCCACGTAGAGCTCTTGCTCGTGGCTCCAGCCACCCAGAGAAATCTGGTTAATTTTTGCAGAGGTTTTATTTGGGAGCCTGTGGGAAGGGCTGTGCCAATTCTCCTGGGCATCTTTTATGAGCCAGAGTCTGTGTGGGAGGCTCAGGGTCTGCACAGCAGAGCACATATGTTTGGGCACTTAGCAGAACCTACAGGGATATTTTTGTTTTTCCCAAGACAATTAGCCTCTGGATAAAGCGTCATCTGTCAGGTTTCACTGTTTCATTTCAGAAATATGAATGACTTAAACAGTTCTTCTTCCCACTCATCAGAAGGGTAGTTTGGAACAATGCCAGCTTCACTGGGGACAAGCTAACACAATAAACTAATTTTTCATTAACGATTGTCTGAAATTTTTAATGAATCTGCTTCATTCATGTTCTCTCCATTTTACCTTCTACCCACACAGGATAAGTGGGGTGAGCTACCAGGTCTTCCTAGGCAAGAAGAAATTTTAAGCAATTATTATAGGAGAAGGATGAGATGTAAAATTTAGATTCATAGAAAAAGTACTTGAGGAAGTAGTCTGAGACCAGAAGCCCACTGGGAGATGACCTCTCCATCCAAACCTGTTTCCATTTTGTGCAGTGTCTCCTTTCAAAAAACTGGCCATGCAAGGGGAACCATGGACCAGATTTATTCCAGTAACTTCAAACTGTAACTGCATGTGCGAAAAGAACAATCTGCCCATTAATGGCCTGAAAGAAAGGACAAATTAATTGAATGAATGATTGATGATGAATTATTGTCCCAGTCCTTCAGATCTCCAAATGCAGTGTGAGTTCTTTCTAACCCAATGTCCTCATCAAATTTTCTCCCCTTTAAAAAGCTGTTGTATTATTTGCCTAAATTCATGTGATGAAATAAACATGTTGGTTATGGAGTTGTTCCATCTCCCTTTCCTTCTGCTGAAAATATTATTTAACTTTAAGGTGACAGTTATATAATTTAACCCTTGTGTTTCATTATTAATGAATTTTAACATGAAATATGTAGGCTTTTTCCCTATTCTGCCATATAGAACACTGGCCATAATTATGTCAGACAGAAATTTTTTCTCTTTTTTTTTTTACGAAGTACCTGTTATAAACTGTCTTCCATGGTGCTGACAGAGGAAGTTGAAATGCATGAGTTATTCTGCCTCCTTATTTTTAGCCTTGTTGTTGGCCATTTTCAATAACAGACCTTTCTGGTGCCTTATGGCCTGTTGGCTTGAGTCCTACTGCTTTTTCTGGGGTGATGGATCTCTGCCCCTGCAAGCAATTCTGATAAAATCAACAGACACAACAGTGAAGGTGAGTTTGGCTGGACCCTTTCCTGAGTTCCCTCATGAATTTTCTCACTTGAGATAAGGCTATGGTCCATGTTTTACATGTCTGAAATGGAGCATGGGAAAATGATATGCCCACTTGCAGTGCTGGCAACAGCATCTAGGATTTCTGGTGACCGGGCCCCCTCTTCTCATGAGACCACCCTCCTTTTCACAGTTGTCAGTCCCCCAGGACCTGGAACTTCCCCCACTGATTGTCCCTTCCACCCCTGGTGCCTGTGTGCTGCCACCGTCTTTTCCCCTGTTTTCTAATGCTATCATTCTCATTCCTGTTTGCACACACAGATGGAGCTCAATGGATCCCTAATAGCGTCATTTACTTAATTAACATGCAATTAGCTTAATGAATATTTTAACCTCATTATGTAGTTACTCATTTTTATCTGTTGAGAGTAAGTCTAGTGCCCAGCTCTGGACTGTTTATAAGGACAAGCCAAATTAGTCCAATTCTCCAATTATGTTCAAGGGGCCTCTTCGCAGAGTCCTTTCTCCCTCCCTTTACATGTCACATCTATGATGGAAGGGCTGGTGTTTATGGAAGCAGAATGTGTCTTTTTCCTCATCTTCCCAGGAAGAAATTTCCTTAGAGATGAGACAGAGGCAGAGGGTGGTGATATTGAATCCTTGTTTGTGGGTACATGGTGTTTCTGCTGACTTGGTCAGGGTGAAAGCTCTACCTATGGGACAGGCAGAGACATCTCCCAGCTGTGTGTCTTTCCTGTTTTCAGCCTGCTGTATGGTGTAGTGCTGTGGTGCACACTTCAGCTGGCAAATTCCCTTCTCTATCACGTTCCCCATACTCAGGATTTGTACCTTGGCAGAAGAATTATTTATACCATGCAGTCATGGGATGGTTTTCTGTCAAACCACTGACCAGCATGTGGAAAAGTGTCTGAGGCTGGCAAGGAAAACACAGTCCTTTGGGCTCAGACAAGGGAGGAGATAGACTGTTGCCCAGAAGTTCTGTAGCAGGAGTGGAGCAAGGAAGGGTGTCTGCCTTACCTCAAGCAATCTTGTTGGCACATTTCACCCTCTTCTTCCAGGCAGGTATCTTGGCAAAGCTTGACAGGAGCCTGCCTTAATGTGAAGTTCCCATCACTTCCTTTTCCAGGCAATCAGTTTGTAACTGCAGCTAGGTGTGAGGGAAAACAAGTGTGGGTGGAGAAAGAAAATTTGCTTAAGAGTGACCTTTTCAGTTGACTGCAAAGAATATGAAAAAGAGACTTGCTCAGTCTTACTCAATGGGCAGAACAAAATCCTATCATCTAATCCTAGATGATGTCGTCATTTCCTAACTGGGACATGTGTGAGGGAAGATCTCACTCCCACCATCTTCTGGGGAGAAAACAAAACACGTCTCTGTGTTCACTTGTTTACTGCTGTCATTTCAGCAGCCTCCTCACTGACCCTTCCTTCTTGTTATCACCTGGGGAAGGCAGCCATGCTTCCTACCCCATGGAGGCCTGGGGAAGCAGGCTGAGAAGTCATTTGGTCTCAGTGGGAATCCACACAGAAAGAGAGGAATGGACTTCAAACATCTTAACAAAAAGAAAATATCTCTGGGAAAATGCCATTGGAAAGTTAAGAAAGCACTGAGCAGTATTTCCTTCAGGCTATGCTTTTTTGTTGTTTTGAGTCAGCAAGGTTAACCAGAGAAATAGAGCAGAAAGTTGAGATTATTGGGAACGGCTACACTTGGGTTTTCAAAGCCTTCCCACATACTTTAAAGAAAAACAACAAGCTTTATTTAAGCAATGCATACTCCTTCCTTCTTAACCCAAAACTGGCTGTGCAGAGAAGAAGAGAAATTAAATACTAAGGGGGTGATAGCAGAGAACAAGAATTGAAATAGTGAGGGATGTATTAATGAGCTTTTCCACAATGCCAAGGGTCCTGTCCATCAGGGCTGTCCATCAGGGCTGTCATGTGTCCCTGAGGCTGCATCTTTTGACAGGATCCACTTTCCTGCCAAGGCAGGCCCTGAGCTCTCAGTCAGCTCTTTCCATCTCTGACTCGGCATGTCATGTTCGAATTCTGTTGAGGTATCACCAGGCTCCTGTCCTCACAGAGCAGCAGCCGTGTTCAATGAGGTAATGAGCTGAGAAGATTTGTGGGTGTGCATATTGCAGCTGGGTCAGCCCATGCAATCCATGTAAAGAGCACTAAGTCTGCATTATTTGTCTTAATCTGGCGCTCTTACAGAAGCAGCTGTTACTGGGCCTGAATATTTTATCGACAGGACAAACACAGCTAGAACAGGCATCCATCCCCAAGTCAAGTGGACAGACTCCTATTGCTCAGTGCTGTTAATGCTGAAGCCTAAGAATCTGGTTAACATTTGTTTGTCCTCATCCTTTGGCTTGACTGAAGCAGCCTTGTGTTGCAGGATTGATTCAGTCTCCACTTCATCCTATAGCTACTGTGAATAGTTCCCTGTTCTTCCCCAGAATTAGGGAAGGGAAGGCACTCTGTGCCCTCACTCAAGGTGAAAGAAAAGTATCTTTCCAGAGACAGAAGAGGTAAGTGATAAGAGCCACGTGTTGCAAAACTTGAAGATCATGATCTCTGCTAGTCATTGATTCCTACATGGGACTTCCCAAAATATTCCTGCTAATGTGGTGTACCTGAGACAAACTCTCAGTCAGGGTAAGTGTTCTACTGAAGTATTCTACTAGCGTTCTACTGAAGTAGAACAGTCAAGTCATTGACTCCAGTGGACTTGAGACACTTTAGTTCCAGGTGAATATTTTTAAATTAAGACACAAGGCAAGAAGACACCCTGTTACAGTCAGGAAAAGGACTAAGCGTGTTGCTGCTGGAGACAGGGCTGTATCCAGCTGGCAATATTTGTGCATGTGCCAAAGGGAGCAAATACCTCCACTCCTCTAAGTAAAGAGAGTAAAGGCCTTCATTTTGGGTGTGAAGATCCCACCATGCAAACTGTTTCATGATCCTTGGGTGTCACCCCCCGAACCAGCTAGGTGCTGGAACCCTTTGCATATGCAGCACACGTGAATCTGACCCAACAGACTTGCTCTACATGTTTAAGCCTTTTAAAGTGATTTTAAGTCGTCTTTGTAAAAAGTTCGCAGAGATTCCATATTCATAGCTCTGCTATACATCAGCTGGCAGGCTCAGAAGACGCTGAGGGCTGGCATCCTCACTGCTGGCCCTGGCTGGGGAATACTGGCAGAGCCCTGTGTGAGAAGCTGTTCTTCTCCTACCCCCTTGATAGAGAGATGATGAGATGATTTTATTCACCAGGGTTGTCAATCTAACACCTTTCAGCAGCAGGAATTCTGTTTAGAATAAAACAATAGACCCAAAATTGATAATCAGATGCAAATTATGTACCAGTATGCAGAAGATAAAGATAAGATTTGCATAAAATGTTTGTGTGACAGCAGCTAAGTATCCCTAATTTTTTCCCAGAAGGTATCAAAAAACAGAAAACAATAATTCCTCACCCAGCTCATCTCCCCTCCTTTACCACAGCTCTCAGCCCGCAGTCCTGTATTTGAGGGCAGACACCTTTATCAGAGAGGTGCCTCTTTCCATCCTACCTGCTGAAGGGAGCAGCCTGCTGCAAGGAAACTCAGGTCAGGCTTGGTGGCAGAGACTGTTTGTTTCTTTCCTCAGGAATCTCTTTTCCAGAAGGGGAAGCCATTAGTTAAGAAGGTGAAACGAATTTTCAACTGCTCTTCTGTATTTACAGAGCTTGTTCAACAACTGCTCTCTGTGGAGCTTAAAATAGTCTTTTGAGGATAGGAAACATCTCAGCTTCAATCCAACATCTATGTCTTCTGTAAAAAAAAGCAATCCAGGGTGCCAGTGCTGGCACAGTTTCTCTTTTGCAAGCAGGCAAGAGCTTCTCACACTGTGGCTGCTCTGGATGTGTACTTTGGCCAGTCTCCAGCTCAAAACACTGTCCTTCTGCTTCCACTGTTTTGTTGGAGCTTTGGGCCAGCATTGCTCAGGGGCTGTGGTGTCTCCTAGAGCCAAAGGGGACTATTCACCTGTGCTAACAGGTAACCTACAGGTTTAAGTGTGTTAGTAAAATCCTGATGCTCTGCAGTGTGGCTGCTGTGCATCCTTGGGTGCAGGTCTTCCCAAGGAGTGCAAGCAAGATGGTTTCAATATGGCTTTCCTCACTGGGTCCTTCTTTGCATCTCAGCATCAGCTGAGGACTTTTGGTGCACCACTGGGAGGATGCCAATATCACCCTTGCTTGGAGACTGTAGAGATCCCTCCTGCATGATGCCAGCCGACCATGCTGTGCTGGCCAGGGTTGGTCACATCTTGGGCACTGGGGAAAGTAAGTGCAAGGGAAAGGGTGTTCTTAGGATGTAGGGGCTGAGCAACTCTTTTCAAACCCCGAAGCAGTGTCACACAAATGAAAGGGAAAAACTGGGGTTCTCCAGAGATGCCTGTACACACACGAGTCTGACTCATCTGTGGCTGCCCAGGGGCCCTTCTGTCAGATGGAAAAGAGCTGAGTTGTGGCAGTTGCAGCAGCGGCTGCAGCAGCAGCAGTGCCCTATTCTCGTAATCCATCACCATCTGCTCCTCCCAGTCAGAATCTATAGCTATTTCCCCCCACCAGACAGTTAAAAACATGCCTTGATTTTTGTCTTCCATGCAGTATTTTATTTATGATAGTTCTGGACCAATCTTAATTACAGTTTGCCAAGGGAATTGTAGAGCAGTCCCACCTTCTCCAGGTCTAGTTCCACATATTAGCTATTTTCTTCCAACAGTTATAGATATGTGTAGACGTAGCCTCTCTCTTCCCTCCCTTTCTTTCTTTTTTTCTTTCTGTCTCTCCCCTCTGGACGTGTGTGTATCTATGTGAACCAGGGAAAGAAACAAAAACCTGATGCTTGAAACAGATTAGTTTGCATTACACAGCTGACCAGCTCTCTCTTCTTAGAGAAGGCTGAATACTGGGAATTCAGCATTTCCCCTTTGATTGATTGTCTCTGTGTTTTGGGAGATTAGAATTTGGCATTTTGAGTCACTCATGACAAGCCTAAAAGTAACAAAAATGCACTTGTGACATAAAATCAGGCCTGAGATAACTTATCCTTTCCTTCCTTGGCTTCGTAAATGTGTCTCTTTCATTTGCATTGCTGTTTACTTACTTAAGACAGACAGGGATTGTGGCACTTTTCATCACAAAGCATTTGATAAAGTACTTTACAAGAGGTAACACAGTGGTTGCCCAGGATGGACAGTGTGCCCAAGACTACAAAACTTCCATTAACTGATACTGTCTTCCAACAACTCCACTGACAATTATTTTGTATTCTTTCTGCCATACAAAATATTTTTAGTTTGGTATTAACCTCTATGTGCTTGTGTGGGTGGATGCATGTGTGTGTGTATATTATTACCCTTGGTATTAACAACGGCAAAATGTAACGGCTCCATTCACTTCATAAACAAGCAGAATGTACTGAACATCAGTGGGCCCTGTGCTGAGCACAGGACAGGCTCTGTACCTATGAGGAGTGAGGAATCCCAGCTATGAGGAACATGTAATCATGCACTCATGTTGTTGCTTTTAAAATGTAAGAATAAGGTTACAATCTGTTACTCTTTTAAAGGCCTATTTCGGTTCCTCTACAATTTTGTCTTGTGAAATGTGTTTGGCTTGAAAAAGACCAGGCTGAAAGACCAGGCTTGAAAAAGACCAGGCTTGCTCTGAAAGCAAGCAAGAATGAATATTTGTGCAACATCTGAAGGAGTGTTTATCAAACAATATTGGAACGGTAGTTTATTAAAGATTTAACCCTTTTGACATTTTCATTTTTGTCTACTGTTTGTTCACATCCTGCTAGCTCAAGAATATACTATTTATTGTCCTTCAGATTTTCTGTGTCATTAATTCTGGCTGGAGGCTCTAGCAACAGCTGTATTTGAAGAAACTAGATTATAATTGAGAGAAATTATTAATGATTTTGTTGATGCCCGCTTACTTTCTTATTGATTTCACTGGAAATCATCAGCTTGACAGTATTCCCATGGAGCTCAAATGCAAAGGGGCCATATGTGTGACTGTCATGATCTCCTGGTGTGCCAAGGGCACAGAAGTCCTCTCCTGCTTGGGGTGAGCAAGACATCCCCATTCCCAAGACTCCCCTTTCCACCCTGGCACAGTGAGATCACGTCATGTGTACTGATTGCAGTTTATGGGGCAGAAGAATTTGTTTTCTATGAGATAGCCCAATTATCTGCATCCTTCCCTTGAAGTGGGAGGCTCCATGTGAAGCTATAAGATAATGATTCCAGACTCAGCGTTGCAGATATGAGTTTCTCTACCTTATTACAGACAGGACTGGTTTCAAGCCTGGGCAAAGCTGTTGGCTGCCAAAGGCAGGAGCCTGCCAGGGGCTACCAGCAGCCTAGTTTGCTTGGCTGGAAGTGGTGGGGATGGCTGTAGCTGCAGCAGGCATGAGCCCGCTGTCCAGCCTTTCCCCTCCAAGCTGCGTGCTATAAAGAGGATAGAAAAGAACAAGCACATCCAGGGAGGGACTCACTCTGCTGCTTCCACAGAGATGACTTGCTTGCCCAAGGATGAAGTGAAATCTTTGGGCTGCAAAATTAAATTTTACCTACCCTGCTGATAAGCCTTGAGCCAACTCCAATTAAAGAGATATCTTCACCTTCTTCTATTTTGACTACAAAGAAAGGCTTATTAAAAAGTTGATTCTGATCCCTGTTAAGGAAAAAAGTAAAGAGAAAGACAGCAAAATTCTTCTTGCTTCAAGATTTTAGAGTTAAGTCTTACTGACAATACAATATTTTCTAAAAGTGTTACTTGAGGAGGAATATTTTGCATCTAAAATCATTTATATTACCTCCACTGCAATATATTTGCCACTTTTTTGTGAGCCTCCCTGAGTCCAACATAAACACATTATCCTGCAAAATCTTAAATAAAGGTAGTTTAGACATTGCTTCCACAAGAGGCAATTTGCTAAATCAGGGATGATAAATGTAGAACTGCAGCTTGAAAATGAAATGTGATCCTCTAGCCAGACAAACAAGGGGGAAAGATGTGCTCATATGAAAAATTTTTATTGGTAATTTCTTGATTAACCAGTGCTCATTTTCCAGAGAGAAAGGCATCTATTGGTTCCTGTAAAATATTTTTTCTCAGGCATCTTTTATCAACACGTCTGCTGTTTTCAGGGACTCAGAGGTACATGGGGAATACAGAAGAGTATTTAACATGAGACACCTCACACAGGATGTTTGGAGCAGGGATGAGCTCATCCCCTGTCAGCTGCAATGACCCAACTCCATGTTACTCCCAAGACCAGGTGTGCCCAGGGCAGCTGGACTGGATCTTCAGGCACAAGAAAACACTTTTCACCTCATTCTTCCCTGACTCCCCCTTCAAATCAGTCCTTCCAACTCCACTGGCTTCATTGCAAGGGCAGGACTGTAAGGGAATTAAGACAGGGTGTGAGGCAAGTGAGGGGGTGCACAAAGGTGGGAGGGATAAAAATAAGGGCTAGCTGGGCAGAAAGAAGAAGCAGAACTGCCAGGTTATGGGGACCCTGCCCAGCCTCCACCCAACAAGCCTCTCCTTGCATAGCCACGGCCCAGGACCACATTTCAGCCCAACCAGGGGCCACCAGTCCCTGCCCCGGCAAGCAGAGCCTTCTTCATTCTGGCTTTCCCCAAGTTTCAGTTGTCTACTTGCTCCCAGCACCTTTCCATTAGTCCTTATTTCTCCTCCCATGCTTCAAGCTGCCCCACTGTCCCTCTTTCATCCCTCCCCCAGGCCATTTTCCAGCCCCACCTTTCTCTGTCCACCCCATTAACTCCTGAGTCGGTGCTGCCTGACTCCCCACTAGCTCCTCCCTCTCACCTGGATCTTGCTGGTTCCCCTAGACCTCCCTGAAGCTGGGTGGAGAGGTGGCACTTGTCTCCCTCATTCTTCATGCCAAAGACCAAGAAAAATCAGAGTGAGAAAATCAGAGACATCTATTCCTCAGTGCCAGCATCACATGCCACAAAACCTTCCAGCAAGTCAGATATTGTGGTCTACCTGCAAATCTGAGGGCTGCTGAAGAGCTGTAAATCTGATTCCAAATGTGTTTTGTTCTTTCACAAGACTTGTGCATCCTGATGGAATATGGCACTGCTCAGTGTGAAATAGAAATGAATGGTTTATTATTGGCTTATCAGAAATCGGTCCTGGAGGTTGTTCCTCACAATACACTGTGATTAGAACAGGAGATCAGACCAGCAGTGTTTCCTTCTGTCTCTGTAATCTGAATGATTTGGTCCACCTGAAAATTATGCTATTTCCCACTAATTTTACTGATTGACATAGCTAATAGGGAAGTCAGTTGCTGCTGCTCAAAACCTGTGACTGATCTGCCTGAGGAGGTTTGGATGCAGGGGCTGGTTTAGCAAGGAGAAGCACCTCACCCTTCAGTGGAGGGCAGCCAGCTGGGGAGCTGCAGGGACAAACTTCTTTGGAAACGCACAGGGGGAATGTGCAACACTTCCGACATGAATTGATATGCCTTAAAACACTGCAGTGATTGGTGAGCCCCTAGAGGGAGGTTGCAACAGAGGTGATTATGTTTTCAAGCATTCAAGGAAAGGGCCACCTAAACAATAGGTAAGTCAAGCCCTATCTTGGCTCCAGTGGCCCTGTATCTGGCTTTACCTCAGGCCAACACTCTATATCATAATCCTCCCCATGTGTGAGGTACCAAGCAATGGTGTGTGGTAAAGCTGGTTGCTCCCAACGTCTTCAAGGGTCAGTACAAGATCACCTGTGTGCCCAGCACATCACTCTGGAAGCAGCAACAGCAACAGCCATCATAATCCCTGACTTTAGTTTCAGGCTAGCATGATTAGCTCTTTTTCTCTTTTTTCTGAGGACTAGATGTAACTGAGGAATCAATCAAACTTCAACCTCTGCCAGCCTATGAAGGGTGGAGAAGGTGGAGATTCCCAGCAGGTTGTATGATCCGTCTTTTTTCTGGTCTGAAACGCAGAAGAGGAGAAATATCTTTGTTCCACATTCCTGCTAACTTTCTTGGCATAATGAGCCAGCCAGCTAATAAGCAAGTAATTATACATTGGAATACACAGTTCAGTGGCCATGCTGTCTGTCTGCAGCATGCTGAGAAATGAGGCAAGAAAGTACTCTGCTCTAGCTCTGCTCCTCTCTCTGCCTCGCTGTCTGAGTTTGGGTGAGTCACACCTTGGCTCTGTGTTTCAGCTCCCTCATCACACAGGGGACTGCTCCTTCATGCTTGCTTTTGATCAGAGTTGCAGCTCCTGGCTGAGACAGCCATGCCAGTAGAAGCCCTCTGTGTGAGTACAAATTCACTTGTGTTGATTGGAAGCAGTGAGGAGATGGCTGATCCCGGCAAGAGCAGCTCTGCGGGTAAACTGCCTCCCCAGGAGCAGTGTTTCAATGCCACAAAGAACTCACACACCTGTCTTGTGTCCACAGGTAGCCCCAGCCCCAGCTTCTCTAAAATGATCAGAGGAACTCCAATGAAAAATATGTTGGTAAATGGGGTTGTTTTTTCTATAATTTCCTCCCAGTAGGGTTTTTCTGTTAATTTCTTTTGTGTAGCATCTAGTGTTACTTAGTTTTACAATAATGATTCTTCTAACTCTGAATTGCTGTACAATTGTGTTATAAACATGTTAAGTTCAAACAGGGTATTTCACCATAGATTTACTAAAATGGATCAATTTACGGAGGAAAAACAAGGATGCTGCTGTGCCTTAAGGATGTGAGAATATTTAAGCATAGAGGCAACATGGAATTGTGTTTCAGATTCACCCCAAAGGTAAAGAGGGAGCAGCAATCCTTGGTACGTGTGTGTATGTGTGTTGTGTTTTATATCCTTTCAGCAGGCACAGTTCTGAACATTTTCTCTTCTTTGCACATTTCTTTTGCAACTTCTGGATTTGTGCAATGAGTTTCTAAAGATATTTTCACTTCAACAGGCAGTTGGTTAAAAATGTAGCTGTAGTGTATCATGGGACAGAAGAGAAAAGGATGTGTGTGTGTGTGTGTCTGCGTGTGTGTGTTTGTACATATAGGTTAACACAAAAATAAAAAAAAATCACTGGATCCTTGAGGGAAGTGTTGCAGCAGTGGCAAACTACACCTGAAAATGAAGAGGCAGTAGCAACTTTTAAGGGTAGCTCATAGACTCTATGTAATATCCAACAAGGAAACTAAGGAAACTGCTCCTGCAGAAGTTAACTGTAGGGACTTTATTCTCAAACTCACTAAAAGCAGCTGAGCTTTGTGTGCTGCTTTTGCACCATGGGCTAGATTTGGGTCAAGAGAAGGGAGTGGCTTTTAGATTAGGTCAGAGGGGCCAACTATCCATGACTTTTTTTGTGTTCCACTTATCTCAAAGTGGACTTCAGGCATCCAAGTTTCTTTAATACCATACAGGATCAAAACACTGAGATGAAATGTTTTTATACGAGTAGTATATGTGCATAGACTGCTGAGGGACACAAATGAGGGCTGAGAGACCCAGTCCTCCCAGATGAGCTCAGAGCATCCTCCCTCATGGAAGTAAAATTTGCAGCACTCTATCACTGCAGACCTCATCAGCTTACAGACCCAAAGCAAGAAAGTTCAATGGCAAGCAATGCCTTGCCCAGTAAGGCAGTTCTTTGCATTCTCTCCTTAAGCCTGGAAACCCTCTGATGTATTCACCTGCCACCCTGAGCTATAGGTATGAGCAGAGCAAGGAATGACAGTGAAACAGGCCATATAAGTAATTTTGNGGCATTGAATGGGATATTCTTCTCTGCAGCCTGCCAGGCACGCTGTGGGATCTTTCTGCAACCAGCTCTGCCAGCTCTTGTGGTCTGAAATGGAAAATGAAGAGGGATTCTGGCAGTAAAATAGTTTTACTCTGCAGCTACCTTTTAATATCCAAAACACAAATGCTCAGCTTCTTGAAGTGAGGGTGGCTCTCTCTAAAAACAAAAAGGGACTGAGGAACTTCTTGTGTGTTATTTTAAGTCACTGTATGCTGATAGGATCAGCTTCCCAAAAATGAGTGTGGCCACTGGGCAACCCAAGCGAGAACACCAGCTGGAGTGTTTTCTCACCAACTAGAGGTGACAGGAAACGTGAGCCACAGCCTCACCTGAGTGCTTCCACAGAAGTGATTCTGCAGGATGCCTTCCTCCCCTTGTCAGGGGGACACCATGTGCTGTCTGTGGCCAAAGGGTGTCTCCACCAAGGCCTGAACAGGAAAGTCCCATCTAAAAATCATACGAGCTGATAAACCATCCCCATGCTGTGAGTCGTGTTTAAAACCCCTCAAGGGAAATTCAAGTAGCACATTCTCCTGGGACTGCTGACAACTGGTTCAAACACAGCCCTCTGGCTGAAGACATCTACTTCAGGGGCAGCTCCTTTACTGTCACCCGCACCACCACCTCCACCTCAGGGCAGCGATCACACGTCTCAGATCAGCTGCCTGGCACTGACAAAAGCTGCAATCGATGCACCTTTTGCTGGTAGTGGCAGAGGGTATGAACAAAGGAGAAACATGCCTGAACCCTTTGTATCTGCTCTTTGTGAAAAAGTATCCCTCTCCAGCCCAGTCTGGGAGACATGGGCTAGGAAAGGGCACCGAGGCAATAAAAAGAAGTGGAAGAAAGGAAGAACAAGTCCCTTTGACCAGCACCAGCTTGACATTTTCTCAACTCACTTTTTACACATGAAAGGGAGAGTGAGAAAGAAGAAGAAAGCATGAATGTAGAAGGAGAAGCAGGCAGAAGAGAAAAAAGATCAAAGGAAAGGTGAAACAAGAAAAAGATGTTCCCAGTGATGCTGAGACACTTGTCTGCACCCCTGTACCAGCCCAAATCTGTGCTAAAGCATAAGAGCAAAAAGAAAACCCCAGCAGGATCTCTGTCAAACTAGATATATAGGCTAAGAAGCATAGAGATTGGTAGAAAATGTTGAGTTAAAAGCCTGTGTGTTTAGTGCACAAGCAGGGACGGGGGAAGCAGGGAGGGCATGGGGTGAGCACTTGGGGTTGGGGAAGAAGAGCAGCCACACATTGAGATCACAGGGCAAGCGATTGCAATGGCATTCTAATAAGCCTTAACCAGGAAACAGAAGTTTGTCAAAGTGTAGTTGGGTAAAGGCAGGAGGCAGGAATAGCAGAATCTGATACAAGAGCAACCAGCTGTCAGAAATCCCAGCACAGCCCTGTGACTAACAGCATCTGGGAAGTGCAGGGAGGAAGGGTGGTAAAGCTCAGGTAGGATGAATACCTTGGGTGAAGAATAGAGATGGACTCCCTCTCCATCGCTCCTTTCAGTACCAAACACTATCTGTGATGAGAAGAAATAACCAAAAATGCAGAGAATACACAAGAGGCTCAGAGGAACCACTAGTGGTGGAAAATGCACCTGGGAAGGAAGTGAGCACATCATAGATCTATTCCCTGGAGTGGAGATGTGGAGAACTGAGGACAGCAAAGCA
The DNA here is from genome assembly GCA_013399915.1 of Illadopsis cleaveri. Lineage (NCBI taxonomy): Eukaryota > Metazoa > Chordata > Aves > Passeriformes > Timaliidae > Illadopsis > Illadopsis cleaveri. The sequence continues at coordinate 445,389 of VXBB01023989.1, forward strand.
GAACCCTTGGGATTCATAGCCCTATCTTGGCATGCTTCATACTGAAAGCAGGAGATACCCAGGAGAATCTAGGACTGTAGCAGCACCAGCCTAGTGTTATGAATGATGGGAAACACTGCTCTAGGCCAGGGGAATTTTTTTGCACAGAGATTCTGATTCCAGCACTTCAGAATGGCGAACCAGGATTTTTTATAGTTTTCCTGGGAAGACCAATTAAACAGAAAGAAAACAGACAATAGCCAGTTCAGCTGCATCCTGTCATTGTAGCTTTGCCCAGCTTCTCATCTTCCAGGAGTTTGTCTGTTGCAGAGTACCTGGTGCTGTTGTGTCTAGTTTGTTTATAGCAGTTCAAAGGGGATCCCCTTCCTCACAATGGCTTTCCCTTGCCTTTTCCAGTTCCCCCTCTTTGGCTCCTTTGCTGCCCAATTTTGCTGCCTCAGGTCACTTGCCCTGTTCCACACTGCTGCAGAACCTGCTCCAGCTAAGAAGCAGCACAGGAACAACCCTGTATGCTCAGCTCCTTGATGCAGACCTATGCTGCAGCTAGAATTCCCTTGTTTTCCCACCTCCCTGCTAGCATCTCTGCTGCAGTGCTACAGAGCCCTCCAGCTCTCCCCTTCCCAACTCCCATCTCTCCTGCTGCATTCGGAGTCACCCTGGCTTTGTCCACTGCCTTTAAGGTGCTCCATAACATTCCTTTTCTATTCCTACTTGTTATTTCTACTCCTTTTCAGTAGGCATAGTGAGGGAAATGTTGCAGTAAAGATTCCATATATATGTGGAAGGAGGAAGGGGAGGAAGAGATCAAACTTCAGAGATCCTGGAGACATTCTTGGATGGGTTGCTGAGAAGAAAATGAACAGAAAAAAAGGTGATAGAAATGTCAGGCCACAAGCTGAAGAGATCACTGGGGCCCAGCGATAGTTGTATCGTCCCAGGAAAGAATGAAATGGCAGACTGCACCAGAGTATAGCATGCAAACATTGACACAGAGATAATGAATGTTCGTGCAACTGGACCTTGGCCTCACACGGTTCTTCAATCGCTTTTTGCCTGGTGTTGTGCTTTATATGATTTGCTGTCTTTGAACACAGCAGCTGTCCCAGAGACTGTCTACCTCTTAACAGAGCTGTGAAATATAGGTGATGGAGTGTGTATAAATATTTCAGAGACAGGACTCATTTGACAAGTTGGGTCTTGAGAAGTGACCAGAGACACTGACTCCCAGACAGAAAGATGGGACAAATATGTTCTGTGGAAACAGTGGGGGGGCGGAAAGGCATCCTTCATCTTTGCTTTCTGACAAGTAGAATCACTACAGGGTATGGTTTCCCCATAACAAGTAGCTTGCTTAGCAAGTCTGCATGGGAGTGCTGCCTTGCTGTCACCCATTGGAAACTCCGTAACTATGAACGCTATGATTTATTAGGCCTCAAGCAATAATTATTAATTACCTTATTTAGCAAATGCAGTTATGTTCTTGGATTTTGGCAGTATTTTTTCCCACTCAGAATATACTTTGGCAGTTTACTTTGAAATTCATCTTTCATAAGCATTTGTGCCAGTGAAACATGAACATGTGCATTGAATACTAACACAAAAAAGGGGTGTGAAGCATACATTTTTTTTTGACTCATTAGCCAAATATGTAATTCATACTCATTCAAACACTGAGGCACTATTCCATAATTTAATGTGAATCCCTGAAAAAAAATAATGAACAGGCTACAAAATGCCACATATCCTTATTTCAAAATTATGCATAGAAAAGAACAAGACTCATGTCTCCACGGTTTTATTTTATCACCAGAAAGCTTCCTGGATCTGCAACCATCTTGTTTTCTTTGGGTTGCCTTCAGCCTGCTTTGTGGAGTTGGAGACAATTTTACTTTGTCTCATTATCATCAGCTCCTGCTTCTCACATGCCCTGGCAAAGGAGTTGATCCACCTGTCCTGCTGGTGCTGGCTGCCTCCTTCTACCTATGCACCCTTTATTAATGTTGCAACCACTCACTGCGGGAAGGATTAAATCTTTCTCAGATAAGGGTTTATTGTATTAAAGAATAAATTTGCTCACATCAGGGGCTTTCACAGGTGCCCCGTTCTATGCCATCAGCTAAGGAAAAGGCATCTTAAGAGTGTGAAAACCAGTTTCTTGGCAAAATTTCCCCTAGTTATAGCAAAAAGAAACACAAAGGAAAAGAAATCCTAAACCACTACAAAAACAAACAAGGCAGTTTTATGCTGGTAGTATCCTCATAAGTTACAGAATGGAGTCCAGTGGGAATTGCGCACCATGCCTCCCACATGCATGGATGCCAGGCACTGGGGGGACGCCGGGCTCTGGAGTGATGCTGTCCTGTCTGTATCGTTGCTCTCTTCCTGGTGCATGCTACTGCTTTTCTCTTTCTGACTGAGCACCGTTTACAACAGGAATAACTACCAGCTAATTAGGGACTATACATATTAATTACTTGTTTGTTAGAGCATGACTGAGCAGCCAGCCGCTCTTTGGGCCATATCTCTTGACTTTTTAAAAAAAATTACATTATTATCCAGGGAGTGACTTGCTTACATGACAACTCAGCTCCTGCCGGGTCCCGCACTCCTCGCCAGCTGCCGTGGAGAGCGGGAGTGGATGCGGGGCCGCGGGGCAGGGCCGAGAGCCCCCGGGGCAGCGCCGTGGCCGAGCCGGGGGGCGCGCAGGGGGCAGCCCCGGGAAGAGCTGGAGAGGAGCCGCTGTCGCTAAGGGACACCCGCATCAGCCCGTCCCCGGGAGCCCCGGCTAGGCCAGCGCGGGGGAAGAGGCGAGCCGGAGCCCAGCTCCCGGGAGCAGAACGCGCCGCTAAGAGGGGATTCCACGGCGCTGGCTCCGCTTTACGGTCTGGCTCATTGCTATGGACCGGGGCTAGGCACGGGTGGGCTCGCCAGCTCGGGGGCGAGCAGGTCTAGGCTTCCCAGAAGCAGCGTTTTGTCTCCCCAGCATAGCAGACGGAGACGGGGATGGCGAAGCAGGGCCCCGCGTAGCCCCCGCTGCTGGTGGTGATGCTCGGGGTTCGCGCAGCATCCTCTTCCTCCTCCCGGCCTCTCGCCCGGGCCCTACGCGGGGGGAGCCACGGCCAGCGGGGCATGCACAGCTTCCCCACTCCGGGTTTCATGTAGGAGCATCACCCCGGCCCGGGCCGGCAGCCCGGCGGGCAAGATCGG